>JAYDZK010000056.1:17558733-17574724 GCA_034509185.1 Euphonia xanthogaster | reverse complement strand
ACTCTCTCACTTCCCACTCCTCGGTCCTGACAGTGGGATGAGAATCAGAAAAAGGTAAAACATCTGGGTTGAGATAAGAACAGTTTAACAATTGAAAAAAAAGTAAAATATAATAGTAATAATAATACAAAAAAGGAATAAAACCCAAGAGAAACAAGTGCTGTGCAATGCTGTTGTATAGCACCCACTAACCAATGCCCAGCCTTGTGATCAGCCCCTCCCAGCCAACTCCCATCATTTTAGCTATGGGGCGTGGCACTCCATGGTATGGAATATCCTTTTGGCCATTTTGGGTCAGCTGTCCTAGCCATTGTCCCTCCCAGCTTCTTGTGCACCTGCTCACTGGCAAAGCATGAGACCCTGAAAAGTCCTTAACTTACTGTCAGCACTGCTCATCAACTCAAACATCAGTGTGTTATCAACATTCAAATCAAAATACATCACTGTACCAGCTGCTCAGAACAAAATTTGCTCTATCTCAGCAGAAACCAGGACACCACTGTTAGTAACTATTCCACAGATTGATAGAACATTTTTTACTGTAATCTGTAGTGAATTGAGTCATTAAACTCACTGCTTATATTTAAACTAGAATAGGGCTGGACTGCCACCTCAGAGAACTGTCTCCATTGCTATAGTTGCATGTTTCTGCTGTATCCCTTGTTTCTTCAGCAGTCAGGCAATCACATGGTTGCTTTGTCCAATGTGTTGCTGAAAACTAGCTCTTTGCCATTTCTTGGTACTGACTTGTTGACAAAGAGAAGCCACTGTTGCCAGGGACTTAAAGTGCCAAAATGTCCATTTTAGTGACAGTGCAGTCATAAACTGATTGAAATAATAAAAATATGAAGCCCCTTTTGTCCTGGGTGTGCATGTACAAAACCAATGTATGCAGAGATAAGCATCCAAGTCATATTTGGCTTATATATGGTTAAATGTTTTGCACATTTTCTTAATACAGGTACTTCTTTCCACTTTCACAGTCCATTGGGAATGTAAACTGTACCCTTGTTCTGGCAGCAATCATTATTTGATCTGTCTTCCTGTTTAAAATTCAGACTGTGATCTGACTTGTTTCTGATGATAGCTGCTTCACATTAGCTAGATGCCTGAGTGATAACTTGAATAATGTGTCTCCAGCTTGTGGCAGGATGAAACAAAGCAGTTTATACACCTCACTTGAAAGATAGATCTGACAGGATATTGAAGAATAAGAAGTAATTTTTGCAGAGACATAAGAGACGTCCTTTGCAGAATGTTTTTTTTAGCTTTTAATTTCAAATGCCATGAGAAATATACTGTGATAACTTAAATTCCCCTCTACACTTCTTCATAAAGCATGCTGTTTCAGCACAGTGTAAGACCAAACTCCTCCTTAATCTGCAGATATTTTTATCAACTTGCTGAGAGTGAGAACAAGATTAATTAATACCACTGATGAATAGTTTGGTGCTTGTCACTCAGGACAATGCTACCTTTATCATTTTTCTTCTGTAGGAAATCAAAGGCAAATACAGGAGTTACAAAACAAACACTCTCGAATGAATATTTACAATGTAAACTAAATGGCAATGAAAGAGAATGCTTATATGTAAATCCTTAAGAACCTTGAGTAAATATACTCCTTTTTCTCTTAAAAATCTGAAATTGTGTTGAGAATCCAAATGGAAGGTCTCCTGGGGTGGAGTGGAAAAACTCTGTAAGTCACTATATGGAAATGCTTGAAAAATTACTGGATTGTAAAACGTAACTTGCTAAACTCAGGTTCCTTGGTTATCAGCTTCCTTTGTAGCAAACAGACTGGAAGAATTAATAAAGGAAGTTCTGCTATAATTGTTTTACAGTAAAAGGCTCTATGAAGGGTTACATAATGTAGTTTGACTGTGTCTAAATGTACAATGATCATGATGGCCTTCAAGTCTTTGGTAGTGGTAAAGATGGCTGGGATGGGTAGGACTTTCTTGTGTTGGGAGTGGCATGCCCAGAATTGAATTAGTTTTAAAATGTTGTTCTCTTTGTAGCCTACAGTTTGCAGTGGCTGACTGCAGGCTGGTACCATTGCCTTTGGTTGAGTGCATTTCTGATTGTATTCTAGAGTCTCTGTGGGATGCTTTCCTTGTTAGTCCTAGTGTCTACACCTCCACATACACTCCCACGCACCCTGGAAAGTATTCAGAATGCTATCTTAAAACTTTTCATTTGCCTCTTTAATCAAGTATAGAAATGGCTTAATAAGGTCAATGCTCTTTGTATAGCAAACCCAGAGCAGGATTGGCAACAGCCCATCAAATAAGTGAATTGTAATATAAAAGCCTTTTTAATGTTTTCATTACAATTATGCAATTAAAATGTAATATCCTTTGATATATATAAAATTTTGTTAGGGGAAGGCTAATGAAAAACAGTACCATGCATATTATTGATTATTGGTGACAGAAGACAGTCATCGTGGTGTCAGTCTGAATTTGCTAAAATGGAAAGACTACCAGGAAGAATCGGATAGTGTCATGGAGAAATCCCTATCAGTCTTTACTTCCAGTGTTTGAAAAGGATTTTAATGATCATAGCATTCCATTTAAATAAGTCTTTTGTTGACTTTGTAATCTGCCTGATTTGTAACATTTTATTTTTTTGGGTTTTTTTCTACTTAGCTTTTGCAGCGTGATTGTTTTAATAGTTGGAAACCTTACTGCAAAGACTGATTTGATACTCCTGTTAGTATTTCCCATGTTACAATCTCTGCTTGCCTTTTTTTTGTACCTTACCTAAAGGTTCATCCTATTTTTAAAAGCTGGTCAATAGGAACTTCCTATTTATAATACTTCCTTGAAATTACATATTTTGTTAATATTCACATTCTTTTTCATCACACCAAAATACTTGAAGAACAAAACAAATAATCATATATTGTGGAAATACAAAAGGTTGTTAATGAAAATGGCGTGGTTTCCAGTTTGATGCAGTTTATTTTTTCTGTTATGCTGCAGGTCTATCAAATGGTTTTGGAGATGAAAGTAAAGAAAGAGCATTAGATGATACTCCAGGAAGAAAAGTTGAACCTCGTCGCCGCTGTGCATCAGAATCTAGTATTTCATCTAGTAACAGTCTCTTGTGTAACTCAAGGTAAAACTCTAAATATGAAATACAGATTTGAGACTGGATCTATCAGTTTTCTGTAGTGCTTGTGACCCACGTTGGAGGCTTGCATAAATTTTGGAAAAAAGAGTGGATTTCAGTTTTCTCAGTTATGTCAGATCCAAAATACCTTTCAGGATTGCTGGGATTCTTCTGTTGAATTCAGGTTATTGCATATCCAGGCAGTTACATTTTTAAACTGACTGTGCTTCTCTTGCTCTGTAAAGATACAGATATGTTTTTGCATATAGTATCTTGGCTTAATTACCTTCCTAATCTGGAACACTAAAAATGTGTGTGTTTATTTTTGTGAGGGCAAGAGAGAAGCAACTTACAAAGCAGAGTCTTGTACACAAGAGGTAGTTTGATAGCTTTGGAACTGTAGGTTGTCAGTGTGTGGGTTGCTGGGTAGGTACTACAGTGTTCATAGTAACTCTGCACCAGCTATTGACTTTCTCTCCATGGAGTCTGTTGATAAAGGCAGGACTGTCAGAGTAAACACTTGTGCCACCATTGATGTCTCCGTCACCAATGGTGCATCTTCTGAAAGCACACTGATTTCTGGGTAAAGGTAGCTGTCTCCGGTCCTGGGCTATGAGGATGGGACATACAGGACAGTATAGGGTAAATCCGTCAGACATAAAAAGAGGACTTTATTCATGTGTTCAGGTTAAGGGAATGGTGTTAATGCAGTCATGTCAAACAGGCTTTCAGAAACAAAGATAATTTACTGTTGCATCTATTTTAAATGTGATATTCTAGATCAAATAGTCAGTATAAATGTTCACATTCTATGACTTCTTGAAGAAAACTCAAGTGTGTAGAAAGCAAATTTCCCGTTTTGACTAGAGACATTTCACAGTTGAAAGACTGGAATTTTTAGTGAAAAATTGAAGAGAATAGTTGTGTTTTCTGTATAGTAGAACTGTTTTACCAGTGGACCTTTCTTTTGCTGATAACCAGGCAATTCTGTGTTTGAAAATAATCAGAGCTTTGGCTTTTATGTTGTTTGTATTTGTTACTCAAAATATTTTTAGAGCTTGATCCACTGATTTTACTCTGTACTGATGAAATTTCAATTCTCGTTCAAAATTTTGATTTATAGTGAACAATGTTAATTATCAAGTAATGGTTTTAATATTAACACTTTTGTAGTTTCAGTCTCCCGAAGTGTGGTAAAGGTAAACCTGCTCTGATACGGAGACACACTCTGGAAGATCGAAGTGAACTGATATCGTGCATTGAAAATGGAAACTATGCCAAAGCAGCAAGAATTGCAGCTGGTAACTATAAATAATTGAATTCTTAATAGTATTGTATAATTTTGTCCATTTATTTTACATATTTTAACATTCTTAATTTTACTGTGCAAATACATTAAGCCTTCTGAGAGTGTTGTTGATATCCTCCCAGAAACTACTGAATTCTGCTTTTGACTCTTTAAAGACTTTTTAAAGAATCTGACTCTGATTTTTATTAGTTTTCTCTCTGATTTTGATTAATTAATTTGTTTGAGGAAATAAAGAGGTTTTGAAATAAAAGGAGTAGATATGTTTTCTTTTGCAGATCTTGTAAAAGAAAATTAATCCTATGTGCTAGATTAGTAACCCCTTACTACCATGTGGGATAAACTCTAGGAAGAATTCTGAGACTCTTACTTGTATGTATACCTGAGAAGTCTGAGTCTGGCTGCATGCATCCTGTCGGCTTGTGTATGGTTTTCTATTCAGCATTAAAATACCATTTTCTTTACATCTGAGAATATTGTAGATTTCTGTCTTGTTAGGTGTCCTGAAGAAGAGGACTCGTACTGGTTTTATGTACCAGATACAGTTCTACGCACATATTTCTTGAAACAGTCTGTTAATTAAGGATGAATTAAATGAAATAGTCATGGCTCTTTCTAACTGACATGTGAATACAAATTGTTATTAACAGAGCAGAGAAACAGAACTTACTGTGCAGAATGACTAATTTTTTTAATGTGATCACTTTAAATACTTTTTAATTGCTATTTCTACTTTTAAAAGATCTTTATCCACTTTTTTCCCCTGGTATGGTTTGTAATGTCAAGATAGAAGACGCATCTGCATGCCACCTTCCATTGTAAATAAGCAATGCCCATTTGAAATGCACTTTCTCTCAGCTGTAAGTATTGCCTGACTGCTGAAAGAAAGTGCAGCTGCAGCCCCTCAACTATATTTTGGTACCAGGTTTCCCCATACAAGAAGTGCTGCCTGACCTTTACAGCCTATGAACTTGGATAACTGTTCCCCCTTTGATCACCACCCCCAGTTCCATCTTGAGGTTGTAACTCACTGTCTTCTGATCAGTCTCCAGACTGTATCTAGGGGACCAGTTGTGGTTTTAGTTGACTGAAAGGCTTACACTTGTCACAGGCTTCAATCCATTGCTGAACAGCAGAGAAGAATACTGATGATTCTGTAGAAGTGCACAGTAACTTCAACTCAGTTGTTTGTTACCCTGCTTTTTGAGAAGAAATAAAACACTAGTGCTGCTGCCTGGAAACCTGTTGACATTTTTATACTTGACTGCAGTAAAGGGCAGGGCAGAGAGAGCAAGAAAACTTGTTAAAAATAAATGGAAATCAAAATGCAGGTTAGAATTTAGGCATAAGAATAGACAGGTGTACCAGTATTGTTGAGTTATCAGGTGCTCATCTCAGTATGGGTATCCAGGTGTCCAACACTTGGAAATATATACCATGCAAATTGCTTCTTGAAAATCATCACCTCTGTGACAGGATTGTCATCACAGTAGAAGAAACTGTTACTTGAAGTACCATAATTATATGTTTTCTTTGAAGCTTTTTCAAAGGGAAAGAATTATTGGAATTTGGCAAACACTTCCTAAGAACTAAGATGTTTTAGATATGCTGTTTCTAGAAGTGTCTAAACTCTTGTTCTTTATCTGTAGGCTTGGAAAGAGTATTAGTATCATGTAAAGAGCTCTTATGAAAATTACCTTGTTTTTGTTGGTATGTGTGTGAAAGTTGTTACTAGTTTTTGGATTCTAAGGATCATGAGCTATTGATTAGGAAACCAGGAACTGCAGATTTGCCTGAGGTTTCATTCTGGAACATTTTAATTTTATATTTCTTTGTTCTTAGAAGTTGGGCATAGCAGTATGTGGATTTCAACTGATGCTGCAACATCTGTTCTTGAGCCTCTAAAAGTAGTATGGGCCAAATGCAGCGGATATCCCTCTTACCCAGCTCTGGTAAGTGCCCAGCTTCCCAGAAGTATAGTACTGACTGTTTCTGGTCTGAAAAGTCCATGCGCAAACTTAAGGTAATTGGTAAATTCCCATTCAGGTTGAAGAAAGGTGTCTTATTGTGCCCTCTGTACTATGCACTGAGTTTGTAGGGTTACTGCAATAGCAGATTTTAAGTCAATAATTTCTGCTACCCTGCCAGGCCTTTGAGATGTGCAATACTCCTGTGTTGTGCAGCTTAGCCTCCTGCAGCCACTCGCTAGCTCCCTTGAAGGGGGGGGGGGACAGTTGGAAGAGTGCAAGTGAGAAAAATCTTGGGTTGAGATAAAGACAGTTTAATAGGGAAAGAAAAGCCATGCAGAAAGCCGAGCAAATTCATTCACCATTTCCCATGGGCAGCAGCTGTTCAGTCATCCCCAGGAACACAGGGCTCCTTTACGTGTGGCTTGGGAATACAAACACCATCACACTGAATGTCCCTTCCTCCTTCTTCCCCCAGCTCTATATACTGAGCATGATGCCATATGGGATGGACTATCCCTAAGGTCAGTTGGGGTCAGCTGCCCCAGCTGTGTCCCCTCCCCACTCCTTGTGCACCCCCAGCCTCCTCACTGGTGGGGCAGTGTGAGAAGGGGAAGAGGCCTTGACTCTGTGTAAGCATAGCTCAGCATTAACAAAAACATCTTTATATTGTCAATGCAGTTTTCAACCCAAATCCAAAACATAGCCTCACCTACTGTGAAGAAAATTGTCTCTATCCCTGCTAAAACCAGCATACTTGTCTCAGTAGTCTTTGTTTCTACATTATGTATTATTTCGGCTGCAAAATTAGTATAAAAATACTCTTGATGCTGCAGCTCATTAAAGAAACATAAAACTAATAGCTGGAATAAACTGACTGATTGCAGCCAATTGTGAATGATGTACTGGAAACTTAAAGCTATTGTTAATAGAGGAGATATATATATATGTGTGTGTGTGTTAATAAAGGAAAAGCAGACTCAGTTCTGCTTAAATCAAAGCTTGCAGAGAAAATTATTGATGAGGTGTTTGGGTTTAGGCCTTTAGGGTTATATGAACTATTCATACACTGGCTTGATTTATATACGAGTCTAGACAATCACGACTTTTAATATGTGTGTTCTAAAGACAGCGTGAAATGTAATCATACAGGGACAGGTTAAAACCTCTGGAGGTGGCATTCAGAGCACTTGAGTTTAAGTACCCTCAGTGGATGACTCAAAGACACTTGGGTCAGATGCTGACAATTTGATGATTGTCTCTTGAAAGATGTTAGCGCTAGATTTAAGATGATGAAGACAAAAGGGTTCCTTTTCTGCCTTCTCCTTTATGTCAGCATTGGTGTTTCTGAGAGTGGGATAAGTTTAGATTAAGATTGGTTCCAGTGTGGATGGTGGAAAAACAACAGGAGTTCATGGAGTAGGAGATGGGTGGAACAGGCATGGAGTAAAAACCTTTCTTTGGCCGGAAGCTACGCACTTCATAATGCTCTGAGCTGCCTGCAAAGGAGTTTTTCCATCAGGATGGTTAGTTTAACATGAGCAGCATTTTCCCTCTCTCCCTCAAGTTTTATTTAGAAAGACTTTGTGACTGTAACTGCATGTTTTGCTGAAGACTGAGTCATTAAATTGGTATGCAAGATATTTGAAAGTTACAACCTTTTTTGTTTTTAAATTTTTGCTCCAGAGTTTGAGTATGGAGCATGTATTTTACTGAAATACTTATACCTTATCATATGTTGGTTCTTTAAGGAATATGAATTTCAAACCTAAAATTTGAGGCCAGTTACAGCTTCTAGAAATCGTGGTTTGACTTTTTCATTATAAAACCTGCTTGTCAGTACAAGTTGTACTAAGTGGAATTCAAATGGGACTTTTAAGAAGAACTGATATGGGTGAAAAATACATTTTTCGGCATTTTCAGTCAAATCTGCCACTAGGTCTCCACTATGCCTAGTCAGCTTATGTCAAAAAGTTGTGTGTAACGCAAAATCTGTTTATATCCAGTGGCTGTTTAGTTTATTATTTATTTCTTGTTAACTTAATTTGCAATACCTTATTAAAATGAATTGCATCATTTTAAAAATGAGGAACTGTCCTCTCTTCTCTCTTACAGATTATTGACCCTAAGATGCCTCGTGTTGCTGGCCATCACAATGGTGTTACTATACCAGTGCCACCTCTGGATGTACTGAAAATTGGAGAACAAATGCAGACCAAATCAGATGAGAAACTATTCTTAGTACTATTTTTTGACAACAAAAGAAGTTGGTATGTTATTGAAATGTATTGTTTGATGCAGTGACTTAAAATCTTAAGAACCTGTACCTTTGATATAGAAGAAAATTGAAACATTGTATTTCCATGGATATAATTTCTATGGAAGCGTGAACTGTAAGGTTAAAATTTCTTTTTTGAGACTTATTTTTGGACCAAGGTTTATATCATTACTGAAAGATACCTTTTTATTGTCAGTTTGGAAAAAAAAATATTTTAAGTCATTAAAGGTCTTTTTTATTTACAAGCAACTTTCATTTATTGACCTGATGAAATTGCTTCATAAGTTCTTTAAAAGTAATAGTCTAACATTTATCTCTATTATCCTTCATCATTGCTTTCTGAATTACAGCACTTCTCCCAGTCTGCTTAAGTGCATTTTCTTTGAATTTTTAACCTCTCTTTAACTCAAAGCTTTTTTAACACTTTCACTTAACCTTTTCTAATTTTTTTTTCAATAAATCTTCCCTACTTCCAATCATTTTAGCATCAGCAATGTGCTGTGTAGAGCCTGTATGGGGATAGTTCACACAACAAAACATTCTCTTTCCATGGTCTTCAGTTTTAGGGCTGGTGAGGTTTTTCTGGGGAGGTAGGAAGAGACACAAAAGGTTTTGGTCTTCTTTTGGTTGTTAGGGTTGTTTTTGGTTTTGGTGGGTTTTTCCGAGACATGGAAGCTTCTCATCTACCTTTCTTCAAACTATGTATTTCTTTTCTATGTTCTCTGTAGACCCTCTCCTCTCCTAGTGTCCATACAGGTCAAGCTAACTGTAAATCTGTCCATGTCTCGTTTTTCTCTTGAATTTGCTTACTTTTAGCTATCAGTTTCCTCTTTAGATGATTATATGTGGCATTGAGTGATGCTGCCATTCTCCTGACTCCCTCTGTGCCAGTACAATATCACGTAAATAAATTTCTGCTTTAAATTTATAACTGATGTTTACTCTTCTGCCCCTTAGATTTTTTGGCATAATTTTTCTGTTCTTCAGTTATTTTCTTTATTAATTGGTACTTTGTCTTAATTATCTTTGTTCAGTTGCTCAGGATTCCCGAAGATCCTGCATTCTTCTCCCTTTGTTTGCAGAGAACATCTGCATTTAAACATACTCAGTCTTGTTTATCTTTTTTTTTTTCTCTTACTGGTGTTGCCAATGTAATGCATATTTTCCGTGGTCAGTTTCTTAATGATTGCTCTGATTGCTTCTTGATCTGGGGAGTCCTCTGCAGCTTAAACTTTTCTGATTAGTCTCTATATGCAGGTGGTCCCAAATCATGTAAATATTGTGCAAAGTTGTCTCTAATGGGTACTCTGCATAGATGAACAGGAAAAGACTCAATGCTTCTTCCAGCCCCTTTCTTCCCCTCCACCCTGACCCCACCAACTTGTTTTGGTAATGATTCTTTTATTGTGATTGTTTTGGCACTCATAATTCTATCTCTGTTGTGTCTCTTTTAATCTTGAACCCCTGTTTGTGATTTTCATTCATTTGCAGGGTATCTGTCACTTTCATTCTGTGATACCAGTGTGTATCCCCTATGGATTTACATATTTATTTCTTCTTCCCTGCTTATATCTGGAAGACTTGCAAAGCTTTCTTTTAAAAATACCTTCTTAAAACTTCCTTTGATCTGTATTAAAACTGATAGTGGTTAGACTGATGCTTTTCATGCTGTTATCATACTGTCTGTGTCCTTGTACTGACTTCACATTTTATTTCAGTGTGTGTACTTGATACAATAGGGCTCTAGTTTAGAGTCCTTTAAGAAAATGAAAATATTTCAATAGCCAATTTTATTTATTTAAAAGAGAATTTTTGAAGATTTGACTCTCTGATTTCCTGTTGGTTTGGCTTCAAATGGTTTCTCTCCCAAACTAATGTTTTTATACAAAAGGAGGGCTTCTGCCTTTTGCAGGATTGGGATTGCAGACTACAGTAGCATATCTTAAATATATTCATTAATTGACCTAATTTTTGTTTTCCTCAATGTCTGTAACTTTGGAAAACAGGATTACAATCTACCTTTATGAAAATGACGTAAATTTAATTTATACTTTTAAAGTAAATATTTGGAATGCTTTAACTAGAAGAATGGAATGTAGAGCTTTCTCCATTATCACTCCTCCATGCCCAGAATTTGAAGATACTTATGGAGCTTGAAACAGAAAAGTACCCTGGATACGGAGCTAGTGGGATTTCATACTGCAGGGTAAAAGCATACTAAAGCAGAACTTCTTTGCCAGCTTAGCTTTCCCCATAAAGAAGAAATCAAGATGCCTGAAATGTAAGGCAAAAATCCATCATACAAAAACTCCTTGTAATAATGGAAGGGAAAGAATGAGGAGAAACAATACTGTGTCAGATGAATCTTGAGCCATGTCCTTTGTTAGTTGCTGCTGCCTATTCTTTTAACTGCATCAGTATTTTAGGCTAAGTTTTTTCTCTTGATACTTAATCACTAAGTACATATCACTGAATACATTCTCTGTTTTGTGGAAGAGATTTTCTTAATATTTCATGTTCTTTAAATATTTAATGCAAGTAAGCACTATCTTAAAAGGTGTTTTATTGTTTTGTTTAAGGTGGTAAAGCTGATTTGCAATGAGAAACATGGCATAGTAGCCCTGACATTTCTGGACAGACTTCTTGATTTTATTCTAGACTTAACAGATTTATTTTTTACCCTTTTCTTACAGGCAGTGGCTTCCCAAATCCAAAATGGTTCCCCTTGGGATAGATGAGACCATAGACAAGTTAAAAATGATGGAAGGACGGAACTCGAGCATACGAAAAGCAGTAAGAATTGCTTTTGATCGTGCTATGAATCACCTGAGTCGAGTCCATGGAGAGCCAGTCAGTGACTTCAGTGATATTGACTAACAGAAATTCTCTAGCAAGGCATGAAAAATACCAGAGAGACTTGAACTCTACTAATGAACCTCTTTGTCTAAAAGAATGTATTGAAGATACAACCCCTTAATTGTTGATTCAGTGGCTGAGTTCTGCAAACTTGAAATAGTTGAGCAATTCTTCTAAATCACCATTGCCATATTGATTAATTATTTTATTGTGTTGTAGATTGGAGGATTTTCCACTAAACCTGTTAAAATGTCTTGTTCATAGTGTTCATAATTGTACATAAATGTATATTCAACACTTAACTTATTCTGATTTTAGAAGTAGCTCCTTAATTCCTTTTATAATTTTGTTGGGGAGGGAATTGGTTTTTGTTTTTTCCATGCTTTTTACTTTTTTTTTCTTTCTTTCTTTCCTTCTTTCTGAGGTTGTTACCTAAGCACCATCTTCCAGCTTGAGGTGTTTAGTGGATCTTAAAGCCTAATATCAAAATGGCATCAAATACATGTTTGCCTAAATCATATACAGTATGGTGCTGCTTGTATCATTTCTTCCTTGGTCTGTAGCTTCTGAAAAAGACTTCTGAATGTTTGTGTAAATTGTTGCTCTTTGCACAAAGTACCACATATTTAAGATTGATGTAAATTTACAATTACAAATATGTATTTTAAGAAAAGAAGTTGCGTTATTTTGGAGGGTACTTTGTGAGAAAGACATCAATAAAAATTATACTATGTACATCACTTGCAAATCACCAAAAACACTCCATTGTTGCCCAAAATGACTTAAGGTTGTTACTGTTTTAAACAAACCTGGCTTAAAGCCTGCAAGCACATTATTTCTTTCAAAACCATATCCCATTTATCTCCCATTGGTTTAATTTTGTTGGTATGTGTGCCTCCCTGTGTTTTATTTATTGTAGAAAATGTATTAATTTGCTTTATAATGAAAAATAAAATTGACAAATATATTGATATGCATTTTTATACAGGCACATGAGAAGACAACTTGCTTTGGGAGAAAAAATGTATTGGAAATTGTATAAAATAACTCGATGGTTTGTGTGTAATTCGGTTTTTTGGTAACTTGTAATCTTTTGTTTCCAATGAGGGGATTTATGTAACTTTTAATTTAGAACACTTTGGTAGCAATAGAAACTTTGGATACATTTTTGTATGGTACATGTGATGTATATAGAATTAGTACTTTATTTTTATTTTTAAGAAGTAAAGCATTATGTTTGGGCAGGGGGAAGAAGGAGGGTGGGTTTCCAGAACTGCATTTTTATATTAAAAAGAAAAAAAAATAAAGTCAAGATATTGATTGTTGTAGCTACTTTATTCCTACCTTCACTGAGATACTGAATTTGTAACAATGAAAATGGCAAGGTATGTTTGCAATGTGATTTATAATGGCTCCATTATTTATAAATGCACTGTGTTTGAACTCTTTTGCAGTGATATCGTAAATACTGTACCAAGTTATATAATATGAAACACCAAATAATGCATATGAATGCACGAAGTATTTATGCCCAGCTTTTTTATAAAGGATTAGCAAATACAGCAAAACCAATACTTTTTAAATCTTTTTTTTTAAACTTCATTGAATAGCATACTTCATTGTTAAACCTGCTTGAATCTTTATTTTAAAGGGACAATTACTTTTTAAATAGTTTTTAATGTTTTTATTCTCTATTGTTTGTAATACCCCCGTAGAAGCTTGAAATAAAATTTCTTTCTCAACTGTAAATTTTGTCCTGAATTTAGCCCCTGAGATTTTGCTGCAGTGCCCATTGTCTTACTCCATGACTGAGCTGTTCCAGAGGCACTGGGCCAAGAAGCTGAATGTTCTCCTGTGGCACCCAGCATTGTCCTTACTGAGCCCTTTGCATAGGAGGTATTCCACTTAGCTGAGACCAGTTGCCTGTGATGGACCCTGGTAATTAGGAATGAGTTGGATAAACTTCACAAATGATCAAGCAGATAGTTTTCTGAGACTTGACAGCAGACGCAGCTTGAGGGAGAGAGTGATGGCAGGTACCCTGGAAGGACCATCATTGAGGTATGCTGCTCTGATGGCCACAACAGCCACATCAGTTAGAAAAATTAAAATCTGGTTATTTGCATTTAATATAATGACCTCAAGGATCTGACATATAATCATGCTCTTCTTTAAAGGGAATGGAGCCTAATTTGGGCAGTGTTGAGACAGTAGAACCACTTGTCATCATTAGGACTCTGTTAAAGGTATTAAAAAAATACACTGCATCAGATTTTATTTCAGACTGGTTCCACAAAATGTACTCAGATTTTGTATGTGTAAAACTAGCTAATGATTCACAACCTCATTTTGGTGCACAGAGAAATGGGCCTTTTTCTGTCTTGGACTTTGGAAATCTGAACTGCAGTTACAACAGAGGTTGGAAGATGACAGTACTTGTATGATAAGGATGTTGATACCTGTGAAATATGAAGTGCCATGAAAAACAAGGCATAGAGTTGCAAAATGATTCTTCAGAAGGCTTCCTCTGTTCTCAGTTGCCTCACATGCTAGCAACATTGCAGGGGGGAAAGAGCTCATTTTTGCAAAACAGAGCATTAATTATTTTTGAACTTTTTTTTTTTAATCACATTGTCAGGGAAAGCTCTAGTTTGAATTTTTCTCAGATTTCTGAGTCATTTTATGACTTTTCTGTTCAGAGATCATTTCATCAGTTCTTGGAGAAGGAAAATGTGCTGCCTTCATCTTACAGGGGACTGTATGCACTTATGAGAATTATCAGCTGGAAAACTTTACTGATTAAAAGACGCTTGTTAAGTATCATGAAAACCACGCTGCATCTTCTTCTGGTGACGCTGACATGAAAGGCTCATTTATTTTTGTTCTGGTTATGCAGTGGAAACTGTTCAGAAATTCTTCCCCAACCCTGCCGAGAGGAGGTTGCAGCAGTGTCAGTTGCTGTTCCCATACTCTCTTGTGGTGAAGTCCAGTATCATCCAGTGGCTCTTGAGATTGGGTTAAAGTTTAAATAATTAATCAGAAATAAATAAACAGAATAGAGTGGAAATTAGTATTGTAATGGAGAGTAAAACTGGATCACCACATTCTGGCTTGCATGCTTGTTTGGGAGTGTTACAGTTATAAGCACAGGGTGTAAGTTTGCACATTCGCTGCTCAGTTCTGGTGTGATAATTTTCTGTTAATCCAAGTGTGAGATCCACATCATCAGTTGAAATGATGTGAAAATGTCTTTTATAGTATCAAAATATGAGCAATTATTGTATAAATATTTTGGGGGGAAAATGTAACTAGAGGATAATGGTTTTTTTAAAAAAGTTTGTTACCGATCTCTGATTTTTTGGGGGAATATTTGCTGTGATTTTCTGTCTTTTACACTAGAGGGAGCAATGTACACAGACCATCTACATCTACAAAATAAGTGTTCAGTTTTTCCTTTTCAAAATGCTGCTATTGAAACTTACTGTTTGTATACAGTAAGTCTTTTTTGCTTCTAGTGTTTCTAGTCCATCAAAAGTAGCTTTCTCTGTTCTTGCTGCAAGTGGGCTGATTCAGGAATGCTTAATTTTAACTAGAGCTAGTACAAGGACAAATAGCTCTGGATTTTCTGGCTCTCATGTCTAATTGCAAGTGATAGATGAGTAACTTCCTACACTTTTATTGAGCTGATTTTCTTTTCAGTTTCATTCTGTAGCGTTACAAAATGACTCAGAGGTGGTTGCTGCTGGTAGCACAGTGCAAGTCAAACACATCAATTAACAGAAATACTCAAGCTTGGAGGTAAAGGTTCCAGATGAGACAGTTGCTCTGTCCTGCAGCCTGGCAAGGGGAGGTTGTCTTGAGGATGTGTGCTAGGGAATCAAATAAATTCATCTCAGTCTTTTGATCATATGGGTAAAGGTTCTTACCTATGTGAGAGCAAACTTACTCACCCCCACCATATCTGTAACAGAAAATACAGAAGTAAAATGTAAATGGAGGAGACATTTACTGTCCACATCCAGCTTAGCTCTGTTGGGTTACCTTGTTAAGATTGTTGTTTAATGTTCAGTTGCTATGACTTGACTATTTTATCAGTATTTCCTTGAAAGATTTATTTCCTCTAAAACTTTAATGTAGAAAAATAGTAAATTCAAGGTAATGGAAGTCTGGAAAATAATATTTTGGAATAGCATAAAGTTAAAAACCTTTTTTTAAACATTTGACAATTGATATTTGATGGGAAGGGGCTGTAAATTTATTTTTACCTGCCTACTTATTCAACTTTTATTGGCTCTGCACAGAAACTACTATCAAATCTGTGATGGTCAGGAAAGAAAATACAAGATGTCAACAGCTGTACTTTAACACTCTTAATGATAATTTTCAATTGTTTCTATGTGTTAACCAACAGTGCAGTGATTGCAGTCACCCCATTCCATCTTCTGCTTATACTGCATGGAGCGAGGT
>JAYDZK010000056.1:17534054-17558633 GCA_034509185.1 Euphonia xanthogaster | reverse complement strand
GCTTATACTGCATGGAGAGAGGTGACAGAATGAGAATTTTATTTTCCTTTTAATAATTTAAAATATTATTTAAATTTTTTAATTAATTCCCATGATATCAGACATCTTCTCATCACTCTGCTGCTCTGCTCCTTTTTATTTCCACAGTTCCTCCAAGCTCAGCTCGGTTTTTGGTTGTTTTGATGTGTTTTGAAGTCTTCACTGCAGCAAGCTAGCACTGTCAGCAAAACAGGGAGGTCTCCACCTACTGGGCTAAAGTGGCTAAAGTCTGGCTATACAGAGAGGTCTGAAGTAATATGAATAGTTTCCATGTCCACTCTTTGGTTGCTCCTCTTTACATGAAATTTTATGTATTGATGCCAACTTTTCTCATCTCTCCTATTAACCTGTGTTTTTGGTCTTGTCTCAGCTGTCTGGATCCATTCTCCCGCATGAAGGGCTTCACCTTGTGAATTCTAGGGAGATGTAACTGTTTTCTCTGTTCAGCTTCCCTGGCAACAGTCCCAAGTAGGTTTAGCCTAAGAAGATGGGTTAGGAATGCTCACACATCTTCCTCTCCTGTGGTCATTTACTGGGTCCTTCACTCCTCCAAACTTGGCCCTGTGAGGAGACATTTACTGTCCACATCAAGCTCTATGAGAATTTTCACATCCTTATTAAAAAAGCACAGAAAAATCTTATCTCAATCCATGGAAAGTACAAGAAGGACAAAGCAAAATCTACACCTCATTTTAATGGGAAGACAGTTGCTAATAGATGGTGCAAAGATGATAAAGGATTGGAGTTGATTGATGATTTGGGCTTTATTTGTCACTGTGTTTGAGATTGTGACAGGTCATTTTTTCAGAATCCTAGTCCTTGTTAAAAAAAAAAGTTGATAATACCCCCTTTTGTAACTTTGCTTTAGGGCCATGGAAACTTGTTGCTCATGCTCAAGTAGATGGAGAACCACAGGAACATGAATCATTTTTGTCAGTAATCAATAGGGAACTATTGAAAAACATTAGCAATTCTTTACCATGAAACTTGTAGGATTTTGGGACTTTGTCTAATTTTTCAGTGTGCAGAGTTCACAGAGGTATTGTAGCACTGTAAATTACTTCAGTTGTAAGAAAACCAATCATGTCTTCTTTTCTTCAGAGTTATTTAAAAATATTTTACAAATTAGGTGTGCATAAAGTGTTGCTGCTTAAGATTTTCTGTTTAGCACTTCTATAAGGAAAATATTATAAGGAAAATAAGATAGTAAAATTATTTTAATTAAAAATAACCATAAAACTTAGTAATTAATGTAATAGCTATAATACAGATATAATACAGATATAATATTTAAAATATTAATCTTAAAATAAAGAAGGTAATATGTTGTAGAACAAAGGGGTCCACTTTATTTGCCACAAGGTTTTATTTTCTAATGATTCTGATTTTTAATGCTGCTTTAATAATAGTCTGTTGTTCCTCAGCTGCTCCTCTTTCACTGAGAATGACTGACAGCAAACCAATACTTGTCAGGAAGCACGAAACAGAAAACACAAGATATCACACAGATGAGAGCAGACGTTTGGACAATCCCCATCCAGGTGCTCAGTGCATCAGTGTTTCCCTTGCACGAATCACACAGCGCAGGAACTCTTGGGCAAAGCAAGCAAACAAGCATCCTGCATGGATTTGACATGTGGCTATTGAAGCAGTGGGGTAGAAACAACTGGGCATTAAAAACCAAGCAAAAAACTTAATAATTTTGGGACAGGAACCATGCAATAGCGGGTCGTTGTCCTTCATGGCCCAGAAGGTCTCTTCAATGCAGTGTTAACTCTTAATTGTTAAGCTGCTTTATGACAGGTAAATATGACTTTTTACCTAATTTTCTTAAGTCTAATTTTACTATCAGTTATTTTCCTTTCTCTCCCCCCAGTCGTATGTTAAATAAAGTCAGAATAAATAATCTGAATTAATGGTTCCCAGGATGAGAGAAGCAAACATGATGTGGTTTTTGCTCTCCTTTTCGTTTACTTAGTCTCATATTCTGTTTATTATTTACTTCATGGTATTTTGTATTGTTGTGGTGGTGTTTATACAAGCCATATCATTAAGAGATATAAAAAGTTCTAGTTATATAAAGATAATGATATTTTGTGTAAATAAGATGTGTCATCCAATATTGTAATTTTTTTCTGGTTTTCATAAAATGGACTGGAATGGACTGAAAAATACTTCTCATCAAAATAAAGAGTAAGAGAAAATTGTTAGCAGTTAAAAGAAGTTACTGAATTTGATTTATCATAGACTATGCCTGTCAGTCAGAAAATACAAGGAAAAGGTAAAGAAAACTGAAGAGGTAAAGAACTGAAAAGAGTAAAATAATTTTTATTTTAAAAGCCCTAAGTTCCAGACAAGGAAAAAGAGGCTGCATAGAAAATGAGAGCAGGATTCTCAGTTTAGAGTTAGAATAATTAAAAAAATAAGGTCAAAGACAGTAACAGCAGCAGAGAGTCACATGACACCTCCTCCAGAGCCTTGTATGCCAGAGACTGTTGATGCTGCTTATTACTGCAATTGTTCAAAGTGTCTGTCAAGTCTCCCATGCTTCATATAAGCTATTTGCATAAAAATAAACCATTAGCATTTTAACACCTCAGCAATAAAAAGTTTTAGTTTTGAAAACTCTGGTCTTATTTTATATTTAACATTTAGTAGTTTCATTAATCTTGGTTAGTGTGACACTGTCTTCTGTGTCCAAGGTTACTAGAGTTGACAGTGATGTATTCAGTCAGGTTAGGTGCAGCTAATGAACTACACAAGTCTGTTTTATTACCTGTCTCTCTAAAAATTACTTTTGGGGACAGCCTGAAGTTCGTATTAGCTTTTGTATTCAACAGTCTTTAATGTCAGCTATATGTGTACAATTACCAGTTAAAGAACAAACAGCCTTGAAAGTGAAAACACAGTTGCAAGGCTGAAGCTGAGCCTGTTTATAGCTGTTGCATTTGCAGCAAGAGTACACAGGAAACCTTTGCAGTAGATATTTGTCCTCTCAAGCACACATAATCAAATTACCATTTTCTTTTCTGATATTCATGCAATCTGCTATAAAAGAAGACCACAGGCTGTTTGGTTATAAGTTTAGACGACCTCTTACTGATTAATTTGATTACAAGCAAGAGGGAAAACAGTTCCAGAGCAAGACAAAGCAATACACGGCTTAGTGCTGCTGCTGCTGCTACCATTAAATTAGTTTTGGTAAAACTCCTGTTGGTGGAAATTGAGTGAATTGTCCAAGGACAGTAGAAATTCAGATTGTTCAGGGACACAGAGAAAGCCTGGGACAGAGCTAGGAATCAAACTGAACACATTTCTGCCTTAGTGACAAAATTATGTCTTTTTTAATCAGTTGATAGATTTGGAATTTAATCACAGGCTCAGCTAGTCAGTGAATTTTGTTAGGAAAGGAGTGTGTTGGTCTGACCCCAGCTAGCAGCAAAGCAAAGCAGAGCTACTCCATCATTCCCTGTGGGACGTGGGAGTGCAGAGGAAGAGAAAAAGCAAGCGAACTTGTGGGTCAAGATTAAGCAGTTTAACAAGTGAGTGTGGAATATGCCTTTGGGCAGTTCAGGTTGACAATTGTGGCTGCATTTCCTCCCAGTCTCTTTCCCCCTCCCAGCAGAGAGGCAGAGTGAAAACCAGAAGGACTTGGTGCTGTACAAGCACTGCTCAGCAGGAGCCAAAACACTTGTATGTGTTCAACACAGTTCAGTCACAAATCCAGAACACAAGACAGTATCAGCTGCTGTGACATTCCAGCCAGACCCCGTACAAAAGTTTAAGATTTTTTTCAATTTGCTTTTGTTTTGCACCAGCATCAATGGTCTTGTTACAGTAAATATTTGATTTTTATTTTAAGGCAGAAGTCCTCTAATGTCTTGTTAGAATAGTCAACAGTGCTGTAGGCAGAGCAGCCCTATGGGGTATGGGAGACAGATTCCCATTTCATCCTGTGGACACTGAACATGGGCAGTTACCCCAAGCAGCCATCCATTCTGTAAATAGGAAGCTTTGTAAGAGAAGCCTTGTTGAAATGAATATGCTTTAGAAAAAAACAAATTTTTTACCAAAACCAGCTTAATAATTATGTCAAAAAGTTTTGCTTCAGTACAGTTATTTATCTTGGTCTCTTATCTACCCATAAATCTTTATTCTACATTATTTCTACTCCTGTGTTGCAGATGTGAAACACAATATAAAACTTTCTCTTATAAAACAGATACTAAATGATCTTAATCTATTTACTGCTATTTGACTGCTGGTACCAGTTGTTCTGTGTCTACAATCTATATGGGTATGCCATGACAGTATTGAAATAGATAGTTCCACTGTGCATTCTGGGAATGCATCTGGGGACTACCAAAGCAAATAGTGTGTGTAGTTAAAGACTTTAAATTCATCTGTAATGTGTTTCAAGTTATGCGGTTTTACCAGTCTCTGCTTCATTTAGAAACTCCATTTCCCTTTTTTTATGTGCTGATAAAAATATGAATGTTTTAACATTTAATTTAAGTTAATTTCATACTGCTAGATCTCTGGGCAAAAAAGATGACACGTTGTTAAGTATTATTCCCTAAATACATGTTGAAGTAGTAAAAAGAGAAAAAAAAAAAATCCTTATTTTGGAAAAGTGGAGGCACCATGTTTTAATCAAAGGATAGCAAGAAATTAGCACAGTGGTCTTTGAGGGATTTGAGTACTTAATTCTGATGGATGAGCTGCTCATTTAGTGCAAATATACTACAAAGAGAAAGGAGAACTATGTTAGGCATAATTTTTCTTGTGAAAAACTTTTCTTATTAAGACCAGCTTATTGTGAAACCACAGTAAAATGATAAACTGCACTTATATATTTCACAAACATAATTCATTTTCACTAAATGAATACAACCTTAGTTAAATAGTTTTCCCTCAGAAGCAAAATATCGATACCTTAATTGGCTGAATTTTCCCCAAGCTTAAGGTTTGGGCTAAAATTCATGTATCATAAATGAAAAATTACAGCTATGGACCAAAATTTGCAACAAAAATCCAAACCTGACTCTCTTACTCAATTAAGGTTGTTTGCTTGCTTGTTTACTTGTTTGTGTTTTGTTGCTCCCCTTCTCTCTGCTCATCCCTTATAATTTCTGATAATCTTGCCCAAGGGTGGAACTGTAAAAGTAACTGCTTGGAGACAGAGATGAAGAGGTTGTGGCCCTGCTTTCCATTTTCTCTGCGTTGCTTCATCTTTCAGATTTCTTAGGGGCCCTTTTAACAGTCATGGTCAGGTTTCCCTTGAGTTGACTTTCTCTATCCTCCTCTGCTGCGAGAGGGGAAGCAAAATTGTTAACTCTGAAGGAAGTGAACAAACTGAGCACATCTTCAACATGGGGCTTTTACCATTGCACCATGTGAGATTAAGAGGGTGCACAAGAACCAGTTTATGTGGATCCTGCTCTGTGCACCCAAACAGGCCTGCTGAAGTAGGCAGGCTGAATTTTGGGCAACTAACATTTGCAATTGCATGACAATACATACCCAATATGAAATTTTAAATTAGCTGCTTGGTTGGATTTCTTGTACTACCTATTTTAAAACAATACATATTACAGACAAATACACGTCTGCAAAGGTGCTGATTTCCAGACAATATTCTACAACTAGCAGTTCAAACAGAAGAAATATAGACAAATAATGTAAAGGTAGTCAAACCAGGTTATTCTTCAGTAAATATGCCTGTACTCTGCAGAGTAGAACACACTCATGTCGAATTTGTTTTGGTAAACTAATGCTTTTTAGATAGATTCCTCTTTTTGTATTATGGACCACTTGTAAAAAATATTATAATATATAAAATCAGTTCTTTCACTCACTTTATTACTATTTGCCATGGTTTGATTCATGCAGTTCACAAATGAGAAGGAGTTTGCTCTGCATGTCCTTCAACTGTAACTGAAGTCACAGCGTTGGCTGACTGCAAGTGATGCCTCCAGGATAATGTAGACAATAGCAATATCAGTAGGCCTTTGGCAGAGAAAGATTATAATGTTCTAAGGCTAAATTATGAAAGTTAACTATTTAGAAGGTCATGGGAATCTCTAGGGTGGGACATAATTAAATCCTGACTTGTTCTCAGAGGAGGAGTTGCTGGCAAAGGATAAATCTAGGGCATTAAGCTTTAAACAACTTTTCAGTTTTAAAAAGTTTGTTTTATCAAAAAAGATCACTTGCTGAATCCCATGCTTGCATGAAATAGAGAAATTTTGACACTGGCTTTGAAAATTAATGTTCTGGAGCCTATTTAATCCATTGTATTGGATTGGAGTGGCAAGGTCTTAGTAGCAGAGGGGCTACAGAGGTGTCTCCTGCGAGAAGATTCCAGAAGGTTCTCCCATGTCTCATGAAGCCAATGCCCTCTGGTTCCAAGACACTTCTGGTTCTGCCAAAGGCTGAGCCCACCAGTGATGGTGGTGGTGGTGCCTCTGGGAGGACAGGTTTAAGGAGGGAGTGAAACAGCTGCACAACAGCTGGAAAGGGGAGTGTGAATGCGGAAAAGAGCCCCGCAGTACAAAAGGAGTTGGAGGAGGTGCTCCAGGCAATGGAGCTGGATTCCCCTGCGCCCCTGGTGCCCGTGGTGAGGCAGCTCTGCCCCTGCAGCCCCTGGAGGAGACTGATGCCAGGGAAGGTGCATACTCAGAAGAGGCTGTGATCCTGCAGGAAGCCCACACTGGAGCAGGCTCACAGGGAGAGGAGCCCAGGCTGGAGCAGGTTTGGTGGCAGGACTGGTGACCTGTGGGAGATCTACACTGGAGCACAGCAGGAAGGACTGTAGGGTGGGACCCCATGCTGGAGCAGGGGAAGAGTGTGAAGAGTGCTCCCTCTGAGGAGGAAGGAGTGACAGGGATAACGTGATCAATTGATGTGACAGCCCCCATTCCCCAATTCCCCTGTGCTGCTAGTTGGGAGGAATTAGAGAAATAGGGAGCAAAATTAAGCCTGGGAAGAAGTGAAGAGTGGGAAGGTGTTTTAAATTTCTTCTGATCCTACTTGGATTCAATTGACAATTAAACTAATTTCCGAATCTGAGTCTGTTTTGCCTGGGACCTTCTGATCAAACAGCTGAGTAACCTCTCCCTGTAACTGCTGAGTGATATCTCCCTGTCTTCATCTCAACCCAGGAGCCCTTTTTACATTTTCTCTCCCCTGTCCAGTTGTGGAGGGGAGTAAAAGAGTGGCTTGGGTGCCCAGTCAGATCAGGCCCCCACCTACCAAGGAAGCAGCTCTGATGGTCCTGGCAGTAACTATGCAGGATGGATCTGTGAGATCAACTCTGTGCCCTGCTTGAGTTTGCCAAGGAATCTGAACACAGCCATGCAAATACTTCCACTGCTACCCTCACGTCTACAGAGCAAGCGGATACTCGTGGTTTTCTTTTCTGGTGGGGCTGCTCAGCCCTGGCAAATTTCAAACTGTTTCCACAAAGACTCTGTAGGCCAGGTTACAAACATGAGATATAAAATGTCTGGGTTCATTTCTTCATAAATATTTATTTGATTATTTAAAGTAGAATAACTTTAGCGGCGATGAAGACCTTTCTACTTACAGGCAAAATAATTAGCCATGAGGATTTAAGCTTATGTCTGTGACTTTGCTTTGGAACAAGAAAACTGTGCTGGCCCAAACAGATCCTGTAGTCACTTGGCAAAGACCATTAATTTCTAGTTTTCAGTCCATATTTTATACAATATATTATGTACTGGGGGCTTAAAACATGCTGAAAATGGACAGGTCTCCTTGCAGACTTTCTGAGGCTTTCTGGAGTGAAGGGCATCTCAGCTAAGGAATAACTCTATAGATTTTAAAGAACTTTTGGTGAAAAGCTTAGGTTTAAATCAGACATACAATGTAGATACTTTCATTGCTTTCATTTCTCTGACTTTGTTATAGAGTTTTGAAGTAAAGGCATTGAATTTGAATTTGAATTTTTCAAACTATTTGAATGGTCTTCTGAAACAAATAAACTTATTTATCTGAAGAATGTTGTTTTCCTAACTGTCATTTCCTTGCAACAGAAGTCCTACCCAGGTATTCACTGAATGAGCATATGAGCATAGAATTCTACCATGGAAGGATTAGAGTCTAATGCTTTAAGCTGCTACACTTTAAATGTAGAGCTGAAATAGACTTCTGGATCACTCCTGCTGCAGAATTAGCATAATTTGGGAATGTCATTTGGTGATTTTTTTATTTATGTTTGCCAAATTTGTTTTGTTTAGGCCATTTGCAGAGTGCTATTATTTCCCACTGTCCACAAGCTGATCAGCTAGAACTATCTTCCTACTTTTCCTGATTCTGAGGGCTGCTGTTTCTGCATGCTAATTCATCACTATCTGTCCAATATATCAAAATGCATTTGCTGGTTTTCTCTAAAATTTACTGAGAATATTGAGTGACTTTCCATTAAATCAATATTTACTGGACTGATGAGCTGTAAATCCATCTGTCTGAAGTATATGTGACAAACACAGTACAATTTGGAGGGATCTGATGCTAAAGCAGATATTTCAAGGTAGTTGCTCTTCTGCTGTTAATGAAGACTTTAAAGTGAGAACAGATCTCAAAGGCTGAGTGGTGACTGTTTTATCAGTTTCAAAATAGTACAGCTTTGCTTTCATATTTAAATAGTCAGTTGGAATCACAAGGCTGCAGCACTAGGTAGAGTAGAAAGGACTCCTGCTTCAAAGGGAACAGAACAAGCAACAATTTCAGGTATCTTGAGAGTAAATGCCAAATGAATCTATGCATATCATTTTTTTGTAATTATTTGTAGCTCTGTTTTTGAGTCTGAAGCAAGGACTTTAAAAGTTTACTGAGGTCTAGGAATAAGAAACAGTATCTAATAATTAAAGAAAACGTTGTTCTGAAGAGTACCACCTGTATAATACAGCTTCTTTGTGTCTGCCTATGCAAGGTAAACCCATGTCATGTGATTGGGTTCACTGGGGAATTTTCATTCATGCTGAGTGCTCTTCATGTTGCACAGACCTCTGAAGTGGATCAAAGCTAACAAATGGTTCAGACAACCTCTAGCCATGACCCGAGACCCTTAAAAAGGCCAAAGCACCGTTTCTGTTCCCCATCCTCCTCATATGTATTGACATAAATAAGGGGTATTGTGAGATATGAGGGAATAGAGAAAAGCCAGCAAGGAATAGTTTAGTTGTTTTAAGCTCTGCTACCAGTTTTGCAGACATCTGACAATTATTGCAGCTTTTTGACACTACTGGTCTGGATGATGACCATGTCCTCCCCTTGCAAGGGATAACACAAGTCTGACTGCAGGGTTATGGCTTATATAAATAAGGTTTGCAGGAAAAAAGACCATATATGCTTAGCATGTGCATTTTTAATAACAACTGGGTGAGAAACATCCAAAGATAATTTTCTCCTCACAAAGTTACTCTTCTAGTCAGTTCTTTCCCATCCCTTTCTTGCTCTTAATTCTCCTAACAGTAGCAACAGGAAAAGGAAAAGCAGATCAGCCCTGCTGTCTTCATCCTTTGGGAGGTTTCATGCAGTGTGAAGCTGTCTCTGTGCTCAGACAACAGGAAAGATTTCATTTTCAACAGAAAGAGTATCTGATAGTCCAGCCTTCTCATGGTGGTTAACTCTGAGAAGCCAGAAGTGAACCTGCAACATATAAAAAGTAAATTAAAACAAAAAACCAAAAAAACCCCAAACAAAAAAACTCCACAATAACAACCAAAAAAAAAAAAACCCAAACAACAACAACAACAACAAAAAATCCCCAACATTTTCTGCAACAACTTTTGTGTACAAGAAGAAAAAACAGGCTTCAATTGCTACCAAGATGTTTTAGGTTTGACATTAGGAAAAAAGCTCCCTAATACTTCCACTGCTCAGGTTTAGGTGGCTGACAGATTTTGTGGAATTGTTATAATTTTATATGTTAGCAGAGTAATTAATTAAACTATTTCAGGGCATTGGGGGTTTTTTTCACCTCTTTTTGTATAATAATATTTAAATTGTCTTTTTCTTCAAATGTCATTGTGGTTAAAACTTTTACATGTGATGTGAGTTATTTTTACTTTTCCCCTCTTGCAGGCAGTTAAAGATAGACCAATATCTTAAGTAAAATGTTTCCAAGTGGAAAACTACAAAGGTACACATTAAAAAAGGACCAAGGTTTTAGAAGTTTTCAAATAAAAAGACAAACTGTTTTACGAGATGTAATTACCATCAATACTTCAGTAATCAGTGACAAGTAACACAGATAAATAATATTCTTATTTTTACTGGAGTTTTTGTTTGTGATAAAAAAAGGAAAACATCAAAGCTAAATGACTCCATGGAAACTGCAGTTACTCATACTCAAGGCATTTCACATGATCTATTAAACACAAATATGTTTTAATTTGAACACTATTTTTATGCTCCTGGTGCTATCCATATTTATAACATTGATATAAGTATTTATAACAAGTCTCATCACATTTCTGAGTATTTTAATTGTGAAATACTTAATGGTACTGACATTTAAAATAACATATTCAGTATTACAAATAAAACTGAAGTTAATAGAGTAGTGGAAAGTCTAAGAACATCTTTATACTTACAATGACATTGTGTAGCACTTTATTATAATTTTAATAGGAAATAATTTCATTATTATGGGTTTCCTATCAGCTCATAAATGTACCCTGAACAGGGAAGCTGTGTGTGGTTGAATTATAAATCTTTTACCCTAGCTTGATGCTGCAATTCTTATTAGCAGTCTGATAAAAAATTTGCCTGGAAACATTTTGGAGGCTTACAGAAAGGAGAGCCTAAACTACAAATCTAGTTTAGTTGCCACCAAAACCTTATCAAACCTCTCTCTTCATAGAAAGTTTCTTACATCTTAACATCTGTGTCTTAAACCTAGGAGATTCCTCTGTTTTCTACCAGAAATTAGCAGAGTATAGTAATTTGTGGGGTTTTTCCCATGTCAGTCTTAATTTAACTTCATATCCAAACCCTGTTTTAATCCTTCCAATGACCATGCCCTTTTTAATTGCATGCAATTTTTACCCAGCAAATGTTCCAGCTATGATTTGAGTAAAAACTCCAGAATATTGAGAACTTTGAAGAGAATTGTGTGCTTTCCCCCTTGAAGGCCTGCTCTTTATGCTGCAGATACTGTCTTTGATGGGTGATACCACAGGGACAGTTTTGTTTCAACATAACGTATTGCCTGTTAAAATAAATCTAAATGAACACAGAGGTCACACTGAGCTGGTCCCAGATGTCCCTATAGACATATGTGCAGACAGGTGGTTAACACAGCCTCCTGTCCAAACCAGATCTGGAGGGATTGCTCCTTATTCCTGACAGATGGTCAGCTCTTCTCAGAGAACCTGAATATGTTCATTTAAAATATTTATGTGATTCTAAGATGGAACTACGGGTTCTTTGGGTGCAAAACCATGATCCACCTTTCAAAGATGGTTTACTTGGGACTTTGAAATTCATTTCCTTTGCATGCAAAAAACAACTACAAAAGTACTGAGGACAAAACTTGAGTTATTTAGGGATAAAACAGCAGAGATTAATTATATCACATTATGCTCTATTTCCATTTTTTTAAGACCTCTGGGGTACTGGGGTACATTTGCTCTCCTTCAAAGCCACTGCTGTTTGAGAACAGTGTATGATTTGGGTATCTGTCCATCCTGAAGAGGATGCAGAGGACACTTCTCCTGTGCAGTAGCACTGAGCCAGGGACAGGGAATCCCTCCGTGTCACCCGTGTTCCTCTGGCTGTGACCACACAGTGCTGTGCCATGCAGCCTTTCATGGTCACTGCAGCAGCTTCTCATCCTTCCCCTGCTCCCTTCATCAGGAACAGGCTCTGTGGGAGCAGCCCAAGGCTGCCTGTGCTGGTCAGTTCTGTGGAATGCAGCTGGCATCATTGCTATGGCAGAAACCATCTTCCCTAGTGTTCTGGTCAAGTTGCCTGTATTGTTGGTCCCAAAAAGGCCATGGAAAATAACACCCACAGCTTTAACTTTGTTTCTTCGTGAACTGCCAAGCAACTGAGAGGAGCCCAGAATATTGTTGCACCAGAAAAACCCAGCAAGAGATTCATGAAATGTCTGTAAAAAGTATGAAGTATATATGTAGTGATGCAGAATTAATATCTTTTCATCACTGGGTTACAGACAATTCCCATAATGTGAGAGACCTGTGGGTGATAATGGCAAGGCTCATTCTGTGGCACTGCTTAAAATCATTACTGTAATTCCACCAAGATGATCTGCTTGCACAGGTAGACAAAGTAGGTACAAAAATGTCTAGGCTTAATATTCAGAGAGATTAAAAATGTGTTCTTTCACAGGCAAGGGTGGATAATCTGAGCCTTTGGGTCTTAAGTCCTGTATTCTGCTATAGAAATATCTTTCAAAGCCTATTCTAAACTAAACCCACTAAAACTGAAAGCTGGTTTGCAAAGAAATTTTGCTCTGTCAGCTTCTGCACAGTGATGTTTTAGTATCCTTATAAATACAGAGGCTCTGTTAAACTGAGTGAAGCAGATCAAGTGTCTTTACACAAAAACACATTTCTGAGAAACAGCTGGGACATTTTTTAATCAATGGAGGTTTTAAAGTGAACTTCAGCACATGGCTGCAGAAAACATATGGAGCAGAAGATGATTAATATGGGTACACAGAAACTCCCAAGAAATCCCTATTCTTTTGATAGATGAAAATTACTCCCAGTAAGCTCCAGACTCGATTCTGTGCAAAGATACTACTACTACTACTACTACTACTACTACTACTACTACTACTACTACTACTAAATACTTTGCATTAAAGTGTGTTAGCCATAGTCAGTCTGCAGAAGTTTAGCCCTTGATTGAAAGGTGCTGTTGGTGACCAAGATAAAAGTCTAAAAAATTTCTAATGATGTTTGATGTTTCCCAAAGGAGTAAACCCACATAACCTGTTTTCTAGTATTAGTTTAAACTTCTGACATTTGCAGATTACTACTCAAATGTGCAGACAATGATTCTGCCCTCATATTCCTATTAATTTCACTGAGGAATTGTTAGCTGTGGTCCACTGCAGGATTCCTTACATATTTCTCTTTGCAGCACCAGGCAGAAGTGGAATTTTCATTAAGTGTGGAATTTTCTGTGTCCCTGTGTCTCTCTGGGTGGTAACATAAAGTAGAAGCTACAAGTAGCTTATCTCAGGAGCTCACTGTTTTTATTCCTTTATGTTCTTCTCAGTGGAAATACTGGTCTCCATGCCATTAGTATTGCATTAGGCAGCTCTTTAAAAATAGACACATTAAAGTTCCATGTTGAAAGAAACGTTGGGATACAACAGTAATTAGAACTGGAGGAGACTTAATGATTATGTCTTTAGTGTCAGAAGACACTCAGAATTTTGGATTTAGTTGGCTGATATATACAGGGACACTGACAGTACATGGCCTCTTTAGATACCCATCTGAAGTTATTCTCTATAGGTACAATTTATTTTCCTTTTTATGATGTTTGATGTCACATCTGATGTTTTCTCAAAATTGTGATTTAACAGAAAGGTGATGATGTAAACATGTCAAAATACATCACATGAGGATATGTGTATTTGTTATTGTTGTGACACAACATCTGCTCCTACTCATGTGCTTTGTATGAGCATTTTATAATAATGAAAAGCTGCAAATTTTGAAGAGAAGATAAAGCAATAGAGTGTACAAAACTTACTGCAACAACACACACCAAGAAGACATGGATTTTTTTGGTTGGTCTTATATCTGCTTATGTCACTCTCGTCTGTGTTCACAGACTTAATAACAGCAGAGTGGAGTCTGTGATCATCATTCTGCTAAAGTGTGAGTGTGTTAATGTGGGAGTGCCTTTTTTCAGCCAAAGCCACACCTTAGGGGGGAGGGAGCCAGCCTGTTTACTGGCCTTTCTTGTTTTAAAGGACTGAAATATTCCCCCACACATTGCTCTAGAGTGTGCCATGTGTGCTGTATTACAGACCTGAGCTTTTCAGACATGCACTGATGTCCCTTGAGGCATCATGTTGTATGTTCTCAAATGTAACAATCTTTTGTACATGGCCCATTCAAGATATTCATGATTCTTTTTCAAAAGTGGAGCAACATTTTTCTTCATTTAATTTAGACAGGAAGAATTTTAAAGCTTCTTAAAATAATGTACAAATAATTTCAACTTGGAAAGTCAAAATAAATGTTCACTGTTAAAATTAATCTGATTACTACGGACACAAATGGTTGAATACATCTGCATTTTTTCAACTTCTATGATAGAAATCGTGTGTGTTTGCTTGAATCTCTTCTGTGTATTACCACAACAAAAAAAGAGCAGGGTAAATAGAGCTAAGTTAACTGAGAATGAGTGATCATTATATAAAATATTATGGAAAATGGCACTAGAAATCTCTTACAGTTAACTAGCTGATATTATATATTTAATGCACAGTTTAAAGTGACAGCAGTACAGTATAAAATATTAAAAGAAAGCTTCCATTTATGAAAAGGATGCTGTAAATTAAATGCAAATCAGGCTGATAGTAATTGATTATTACTGGATTGCTACTATGTGATTAGATTTCAGACTTGTTATTTTTTCTCATTTGTAGCTCTGAAATAAAATGCAAAATGTTTAAAGAAAAGTAGTATATCTTCAATAATGTCCCAGTTTGACACTCTCTATATCATGTATCCCCAATATATTGTTATTATTGACCAAGGGTCCCTTTCAACACAGGCTCATTGGCTTCTCAAATGAACGTGGCATTTTGAGGTCTCATTGTAAGCTATGCATTAACAGTACAAAGAAGGAGCTGCACATTCTGCAGGGTCCTGGAAAACATAAAACAATGCTCTTAGCTTTTATCTTTGGATGAAATAGTCTCACTGGCAGCAGATGACAGAGCAGGGAGCAGGGCTCAGCATTCCCCACAATGAACCTGCATTCTCCAGATGTGCCCTGTTGTAGGGAATGTCTGAGTGCCTGAGATTTCCAAGCCCAGCAATCCCAGTCCAGCAGGGCAGTGTGCTTACAAAACAGGCAGTTTCAAAAGTATGGCAATGGTAAACCTAAGTAAATTAAACACACATATATACATCATATATGCTTATTGGATATATGCTGTCTGGTCCAGATAATGGTGGTTAAAATCTTTCCTTATTACACACATCTTTCCTTGAAAACAGACTGCTTGTTTATGTGTTTTGGTATTATTTTTTTAATCAGCATTCTAAAATACATTTAAGTATGCAGATAAGGATATATTCTAAAATATATTTAAGGATGCAGATATGTCAAAATATTTTCAATCCAAATACTGAGTAAATACAATAATTTATGCCCACTAACCTTTTTAAAGGAATCAGCTACCTGTGTAACTTGATAGGTGAGCAGTTTTCCTGTATTAAAGCTGCTTTTCTAGCTAAAGTCTTTTGGGAAAGAATATTACGTTACCAAGTCACCTCCTGAAAGGTTTAATTAATTTTTTATGTCTAAATTTATAAACCATTAATCATAGTCTTAGAATAGAATATTATGGATTGGAAGGGACCACTAAAGGTCATCTAGTCTAAATCTGCAATGATCAGGGTCATCTTCAACTAGATTGCTCAAAGCTCCATCTAACCTGATCTTGAATGTTTCCAAGGATAGGGGATCTACAATCCCGCTGAGCAACTTGTTCCTCCATCAACACTGTAAAAAATTTGTTCAGCTGCAGCTGAACAAAATGTAGCCTACAGCTTGTCTAAATGTAGCCTCTTTTAATTTGAAACATTATTCCTGGTTCTGTCACAACAGGCCCTAATAAAAATCTGTCCCCATCGTTTTTATAGGCCCCCTTTAGGTAGTGGAGGGCTGCAATGAGGTCTCCAGGCTGAACAATCCCAGCTCTTCCAGCCTTTCTTTAGAGCACAGGTGCTTCAGCCCTCTGACCATCTCCATGGCCCTCTGGACTCTCTCCAAAAGGTTCATGTCCTTTCTCTGCTGGGGACTCAGAAGTGGACGCCGTATTCCAAGTGGAGTCTCATCTGAGCCGTGTAGAGGGGCAGAATCCCCTCCCTCTCCCTGCTGCCCACACTGGTTTGGATGCAGCCAAGGACATGTTTGGCTTTCTGTGCTGCACATTGCCAGGTCACGTCCAGCCTCTCATCCACCTCTGCCCCACGTCCTTCTCAGCAGGGCTGTTCTCAGTCCCTCCATTCCCCAGGCATTATAGATTGATAATTCTTGCACGCAAAAATGTTCCCTGTAATTGTAAAGTGTTGATGCTGTGAAATATTTATTATCAGATACTATTAATTTTTTGTATACTGAAATTCCTGATTGTTTCAGGAGAGCTGAACACCCTTAATTTGATCTTAAAAATTCATTGAAAAGTAATAAATTTTTTTTTTGAGTGCAATAGATTTGTCATCACTCATCACAAGATAGCAAATATAGATTGTAAAAATTTTCTTCTGCAACTTCAGTCCACAAGATGGCAATCTTGGACTGAAATCGTCTCCACAAATTCTGCTGATAGTTTTGCTGCTGTTTCTAACTCTGGGAGCATGTTTGAAGCCTGTTATCCTGTGCTCATGTCTGGGGCTGCACTGCGAGCAGCCCTAAGGCACATTCTGATGGACCCCAGTACCCTCAAAACCAGCAGCTCCAGTAGTGCAGAAACACTTTCCTTCTTTGGTCTAACCAGTTGTCACTGATATTCACTTTCATTCAGGCATCTAGTTTTGAAACAATCTTTTTAGAAGTATAGAGGCTATTTATAAGTAGGAACACCTCTTAATGGCTTCTGTATTTTTCATTCAAACAAAAGCCTTGAACATAACGACATACAGCACATTATCTGCTCAGTATACATGTTACCCTACCCCACAGCATTAAAACCTCTGATAATATTTTGGAAAATATTGACCTAAAATGTGATCCTCAGCATTAAAAAGCTGCCACAGTTTAGGTGGCTATGAGAACTAAACTTCTCAGCTATGAGAACTCATCTGGCTCCACTGAACTCAGCGTTACCACCGAGGTGCACACGCACCCCGGAAGGAGTTGCTCCTCTCTCTCCTGGGGCACTCCAAGATTTGAAGGCATCATGCTAATCCAAAATTGTCTGCTTAGCAGGGCGTAGTTGGTAGTGTAGTCCTAGGGCATAAATCAGCCTTCCTGAGAATGGTTTCAGAAATGGGCAGCACGAAGCCCTGAGGAGGTGTTTGCAGGATGACGGGCAGAGCATGAGCATCACAGTGTGTATCAGCCCTGGAATTCTGGTTGTCTAGTTTTTTCCTCCAGCTTAAAATGTTATTTCAAAACCTGGACAATGACAAGCCCTCATTTGCTAATCATAATGGAAAAAAAATCACAATTAATTTTGTAATTTGTCTGTATTCATTCAATGAACAACATGCACCTACTCATTACTATTTAGGGCATCTCATCTTTCCAAGGCTTGAATTTGGGATATGAAAATGTCAAAATTCAAGAGTTAAAAAGGAAATGGAAATTATCTGAAAAGAATCCAAGAAAAACAAGATTAATAGTTTTGTCTTTTCTTGCATTAGATTTTATTTATATTTTCTGAGTTATTGAAGGCTTCTGAGCATCAAAAAGCAGTTCTATTACCTTTCTTTAGAGCATGAAGTGGACAAAGACCATTGTGACTTCTGTATCACCAGGCTTAGTTAAAATAACAAAGATTAGTGGAAAGGAAATGAAGAAATCCAGCTTGTTCTTCCATGTCCTTCAGAAAAGGAGACAAAAGCTAAGGCAGTCACAGAGAACAGTATAGGCTGAAGCCATGGTCTGAGGCACTGCCAGAAAAAAGAGGTGTTGGCAGACTGGCAGGAGTGGGTGCTGTCACATGGTGACAGGACTGTGCCATCAGCTCTGATGTAAATGCTTTCCTGGTTTCTCCTTTTCTTCATGTTTTGATCTACATGAGTCTTACTCAGACTGGGTAAGCCTGAGACTGAAGTGCCTTAAGTTGTCCCACTTTTTGATACCGAATTTCAAACTTAAAACTTGAAATTTCTTAAGATATCTTTTCTCTTTTATTTTCTCCAGATTTGCTTCTGATTTTCCAAATTTGATGGAGGAACTTCAAACAAAACTGAATCTTCAATACTTCTTCCCACAAATCAAAACCTTTATATTTATCACTGTCATGTATTTATGGCTATTTGGATAGTTTCCACTTAGTAATATTTTGGTTATTACTATTCCAATTGAAATAAATTTTGCAGATATTAAGGTTTTATGAGACATTAGACAAAGCATTTAAAAAATATATCTTACCTTTTATTCATCACCTGCAATATTTTTTGGTTAGGAAGGTATAAGAAAAATCATATTTTGCACATTCCAGCTAGTATTTCTGGGAAAAAAAAAAAAAAAAAAAGAAGCTTACCAGAATGCAATATTACTGAATTATAGTGTCTTTGTCTTCCACTGACAAAGTTGACTGTGTGATAAATTTAGAATAGGCTACAATAACTTTTCCTTAGTATCCCAATGTTATTAAAGAAAAGTCTGATTCAGAAATGCAGGTTAGACCAAATCCCCATAATTGTGTAAAAAGTTCATAGAAAAGGTATTCTAAATAATGAGAAAATCTACCCATGTAATTTCTCTTTTTATCTCAAATGCCAGCAAAAAAACACATCTACATAGCAGTGTAGAAAGGTGACAGAAAACTTAGAGGTCTTGTCTTAGTCTTGTGATTTAATGGGGAGTTTTTCAATTGCTTTTAATAAGCGAGAGATAAGGTCTTGAGAATGTAAACAGTGAAGAGTTGTGTTAATTGCTTTTATTTTTAAAAAGCCCCAGTAGGAGCTCTTTTTTAATCCAAACTGCCTGAAGAAACATTATAGTATGTATACATGAGCAGAGTTTCTTCTCTTCTTCTACCATTTCTTATAACATTGCATAAACTACTGGTTTATATTTCTACACTAAAAGCTGTATTATTTGCAGAATAATTAAAATGAGACTCTTTCTCTGCAGTAAACACTGCACAATCAATATTGTTCTTTTATTTATTGCATACATTAAGAAGTACAAGAAAAAATTATGCTTAAAATAAAAGCATTTTAAAAGAGAAATCACTTCAGAGGGCATGAAACTGTGTTTGGATTTATAGGTTATCACAGGGAAACTATTATAAAAAGTGTTATAATTAAAAAACTATTTTCTTAAATTAATTACTGTGCAAAAAACCCATTGTATTGGAACCTGAGATTTGTATAACAACACCATGGAAAGCATTTGCTCTTCTAAACCCAAACTGTAATACCACTTTGTTTTACTTTGAGGGAAGTGCAGAGTTGGGTGCAGTTGGGTGTTCCCATTGCACTGCCGCTCCAAAGTGTCTCTTGGCAGTTCTTCCACATGGGGCCTTGGTTCCTGCTATGAAACTGTGGGAGCGTTCTCTAGATAAGGAGGAAGGGGTAAAAAAAGAACATTTACTAAAAGATTCTTTTTTTCTTTTGAAGCTGGGGCAAGAGCTGAGCACACAAGGACCCTGTGTGTGTGCCATTTTGCTGGGAAGCTGTTTGCCCACCATGGCGGCAGCCACGGCAGCACAGGCACCTCGAGGGGCTGTGGTGCTTCTGGGCTTCCAACTTTTCTGAAATTCACCTCATCCTGCAGAGTTGAACCCCCCTGCAGGAAAAGTTACCTTACTCCCACATGGGTGTGGGACTGAGGCTTCCTACAAAACGTGAAAACTGGAGGGTGTAAATGTGACCTGCTCACCGTTTGCAAACACTGCAGGAGCTCGCTTTCAGCACCGTGGCTGAGTCAGGATCTGCTGACAGGATCTCATCAGACAGGGGGATGGAAGCTGGTGCTCCTTTTGCTCCCAAGCAGTGGGGGAGCTGATCCCGGGCCATGAGCTCCTGGCACACTGGAGACCCCCCCCCAGCAGGTGCTGGCTCATGCCAATGCATGAGTCTGTCCCAGAGGGCACTCTGGAGAAGTGACCACACTTGGGCAGTCATGCAGCCTCTCTGCCCTCCTCTGTGTCAGAATTCTATCGACCTCCTGTCACTGGCACTGCTCTTCCTTCAAACGGGAGCTCAGGCTCATTAGTGGGGCAGCTTGTTCTGCTTCTGCCCTGGCCGCAGCTGCTTTTTGAGAAAGTCACAAACTATTGATGAGATAGGTCTCATGAAGATTTATTCCTTGTCAAAAATAGAGGGCATTAATACACTTTCTAATTAAATTTCTTTTCTCCTCTCTGAAAGGCTTTTTGCCAACTTCGAGTATCATATTTAGTTAAGTAATCTGTGAGGATTTGTTATATTATTTACACTGGCATAAATGACTTTCACACAAATTTGGCTAATCATCTGTTGCTGAGATTTTCCACTGAGTTACAAGGCACAGAGAACTGTGTGCTGGCTTAGAATGAGGGTCTCTGGCTTTCCAAAACAGAGCCTGTCACTACAATCACCCTGAAAGGACAAGAGTTGATTAGTTTTCTCTGAGGCAATAGCTCATTACATGATGATGAAGTCTAAAAGGTAGATGAATATAATTTGAGCTTTTATCTGGAGCTTTTGGGAACCTTAGTGGTCCCTCCTGCCTCTGAACCTTAACACTTGGCTCGTTTTCAAAGCACCTCACCCTGATCAATCCAAAACACTGCTTCAGTTTCTTCATTTGTGAAATGGGAGTAACAGCTGCATTGCCAGCCTCAACAACTGAAATATGATGAACACCTTTCTGGAGAATTACTAGTTTGTTTTCAATGTTCAGGGGGTTTATGGGGACTCTTGTAGGTCTGGTTTTGTTTTCTTTTTAAATTGCCGCATAAATTTTTGATGTCACTAAATATTATAGACATATTTTGTGCTTCTTGTTATAGTTAGAGCCTTCCTTGGAAATAAGAAATCAAGACTGGACATTTTCATATATTCACAGTATTTACTAGTAGGGCGCTGAAAAAGAATTCCAGCAATTATAGGAAGAAGATAGTTTGCAAAATTATCTGAGGACTAGCCTGCAAGAATTAAATTAATCCTTATTTACAGTCAAAATTGCAAGGTGCAAATCATGATAGTTTTAGTTTGACTTCTAAAGAATCTAAATGGTACCATTTACACATAATATGGGTATACTTATTTTAGTGGTTTTAATATTTTAGGTATCCCAGAATACAAGTGAAAAGTAGATTTCTCCCAAGCATTCAGAGACTGCTGTGGCAAAAGACATTAAACTGGTTTCAATAACAAGAGCCTTTTGCCTTCAGCAGAGTTTTCAGATTGACTCTGGTTTGGGATCTGGCCCAAAATGAAGAGGACTCATCCCAAATTAATCTGCTCTTTCAGATGTTCTGTTTCTGAGATCTTCACTTCCCCAGTGAAGGTCAGGGCAGTAGGAGGAAAAACACTGTCATGATTAATATTCCCTGCATCTGTCTGGAGCAGAATGCCTAGTGCAGAAAGCCAGCTGACCAGAGGGCATTGTTAAAGAAGGTGATGCACTCCTATAGCTAAAAGCACAAAGGCTCTAGTGAGAAAACTTTTCTTTTGTAAGAGGTAAGGTTCAGGTCTCAGTCTGGCAAATTCTTATCATCTCACCTTATTCAGAGATAGAGGGCAGTTGGTTTGAAGTAGGGTTTTTTCAGTCACAATGAGATGTCGCTTTGTTTCAACACTGAAAATAAAAAAATCTAAAGCACAACATGAGTTTGCTTAGCAAAATCATTTAAATTCGTGGGTTGATATTTTTTTATTTTTAACTTTTTTTTTTTTTGTCCCCAGAAAATCTTTAGAATGGTAAGATTTTAGCATTTGGAGGTAATGCTGTTACTAGTTTCACAGTAATGTTAGGAAAAGGATCTGCAAAAATGGTCTTCTATATTTATATGGCTTATTAAAAAAGCTGCATGGGACTAAGTATAAGTTTGCACATTTTATCTGTGATTCAATACCACAGGAAACATTCTGCAGCAGCCCTGGAAATGCCAAGACTCCACAGTGCAAATAAAGTATCACTGTTTTTTTCTGGTGAAGGCTGCCTCAATGTCCATGTACACGCCAAGTACTCCCCTACCTGTGAACACCTCATGATGTGTTGAGAAACAAGCCACCAAGTCCCCTGTTAGATGTTTCCTTTGAACTTATTCCTTTTAGTGAAGTTATGATAAGAAATAAAAGAATAATTCTCAGTTTTTTATTTAGTGAAGAAAATGTTAAGTATTTTAAGTAGACTATAAAATGCTCTAAACAGATACAAAATTCAAAAGTGAACTTTTTCAGTATTAACTTTCCTAATTTATATTTTCCTCTCTTCCTCTTTCATAGGCTAACCAGTTTATTATCTAGATCAAAATGTCAGAGTTCCTAAAGAGTAAACAGTTTCTAGTTCACATAAATGGCAGTTATTCTGCATTTAAAAATCTGTTATAAAGGGAAATCTGACCTATGATATCTGGAGAATAGCTGAATTGTGGCTCACTTGCTGCTTCTTTTCTTCCTTGTCTAAGTGGGGGAAAGTTTAATTCTGCTGCAGAGAATGAAGCACTTTTGTAGGAAAGAATATGTACTAAAAGGTAATGTTTTCCCAACTAAAGTCACTGCTGTTAAGGTCAGTGCATAAAACACATTAATAACATTTTGATTTGTTCTTCTCCTGGAATCTCAGAACAGAAGCTCCTGAGAACAGGAACACAGCTAGTCTCTGGTGCAAGACAGTGCTTTGCACACTGAGGTTGGTGACAGCAGGCTGTTATGGGTTTCCTAAAGAATAATGGCTTGTGTTACCATTAGAGCAAGGCAGGGTAGGACCAGTACTTACAGTGCTCCATCACTAACAAATCTTGTGCATTAAATGTCATCAGTGACAGCCCTCACTCCTCCATACCCTCCTGCACTACCAGAAGGAAAAGACAAGGAAAGAGCTTGAGCCTCAATTCATTTAAGCCAGGAAGAAGGACAGGAGCTTGATTGCCTCCCTGGAATCTTTGGGTACAAAGTAGAATGCAATGTAAATTACAGGACTCAAGATACCAATAAATATCAGTTGTGACTATACTGAGCAAATGGTCTTTAATTAGATACATGGAAAACCAAAATGTGTATTTAAAAATGTTCCTCTGAGATCCTGTTTCTTCACATTCCAATTGTTTGAGAGGCTGCTGCTGGAGGAGACCTCCCCATTTTATGTTCACTGTAAAGAAAATAAAAAAAGAAGCATCACTGAAATTCAGTAGTTATTTAAAGGTTGACCAAAGCTGTAAGAATATAACTTTTATTTCTTCAATGGTTAGACTTATATTAATTACTTCAGTCATGTTAAGAGTCGTTTGGAAATGTAAAGCACCAGCAATAATTTCAGGAAGTACTTCTAGTTGTAATTGTATATCCTCTCTATAATGATGCTGTTAACCTGAGATTTCAGCCCCTAAGCTTACCAGAGCTATTTATATGTTTACTTACCCCAAGGTACAAGACGTGAAATTCCTTGAAAAAGCACCATCATTAGCACCCAATTAAAGAGAAAACTTGTGCTAAAAAAGCCAGGAGTTGCTTTTTAATGCTATGAAAAGAAAAAATATTTAATGACTGTATTTCTGGAAACCTTTTGATGTTCATGATAATTAGTTCAGCCCGGCTACTAAATTAAGGGCAGTTAAAGTATTAAACAGACATTTGAAGGTTGCTATATTCAAAGACCTTTTGCAATCCAGTGAATGGCATTTTAACCAATATACAGATTTAGTCAAAGAATGTCAGCAGTGGAAAACCAACTCAGGGATTCTGTTTGGGTTTTTAGAGGCTTTGTGTAAATCTTAGATGAGGAAAATAAGCAAAAATATTTGAAAAGGTAGCTGAATAGTTGCAGAAAATTAGTTCCCGCATCTGCAGAAAGTTACATTCTACAGTCAAAATCATTGGTATTATCAATGCATTCCACTGAATAATCCATAGGATATCAGTCTTGAATATATTCAATAACAGTTTGTGACTTATTTCAACCACAATACATTTCTGAACCATTCTAGTACTGTGCAAAGACCTCTCTCAGCCAAGTGACTTCAAGTGTCTGGTGCTAGTTTCAGAAGACGAACAAATACACATTTTTGAATAGCCTAGATAAGCTTTTGATCTTCTCTCAGAGCAGTTCAAAGGGACAAAATACCTCATTTTCCAGGTACCTAAAGTTTGCTGTGGCAGAGGTGATCTGATGAAGTACAAAGAAACTGGGTTGAGGAGGTTTGGTTCTTTCCAGTCCCTGGATGTTCTTACAATCCAGAGGATGGTCTGGTAAAAAATGGTGCAAATTAGGGCTAAAATTGCTTTACACTGTATTAACTTTTTCATGTCCCTGTGGCAGCATTGCTCAAGGAGGTTTGCAGAGATCTAAAGCTGTCCTGGTCCTGCCTTCTTCAGTGAAGGCCAGAGGCTACTTTGGCCATCTGTTGTACACCTAACTCTCCTCTCCTCTCCTCTCCTCTCCTCTCCTCTCCTCTCCTCTCCTCTC
>JAYDZK010000056.1:17490417-17532917 GCA_034509185.1 Euphonia xanthogaster | reverse complement strand
CTGTTCTGTACTGATCAGTCCCCATTCCCCATCCCCTCGTGCTGCTCTAGGGATGGGACCTTGTTTTAATCATTGTTTCACACTTGCAAATCTATTTCAATTGTCAATAAATTAAATTAGTTTTCTCCGAGGTAGGTCTATTTTCCCCATGACAGTCACTGGTAAGTGACCTCCCTGTATTCATCTCGTCCCATGAGCATTCCCATGCTATTCCTCCTCATCCTGTCAAGGAGGGGCAGTGAGAGAGCAGTGAGAGTGCGGCTGGGTGGGCACGAGCAGCAGACGCACAAGGTCAGCCCACCATAAAAACACAGCAGAGGCTGCCAAGTGCTGCAGGTGCAGGAGAGGTGGATTCACACACACACGCTCCTCACAGGGCTGCCTGCTGTCTGCCACACACAGGAATGGTTCTGTGATCGTGCTTCTGTGTGAATAAGGAGACAGCTGTTATGTAAGTCAGTGCTGAATTAGGGATCCTCTCCTGTGCTGTGGGGCAGTGCTATGTTGACAAACATACTATGCTTGGATGGGCATTACTTGATAGTCAGCACTGTGGTGGAGCGCAAGCCTGGGAAGCAGTCCTGTGCTTGATGTGCTAGATTAGCTTCCTGACATAGAAGAATGTTGCAAATTATACTGCCTTTTTTGGATGGGGTTGATGAGTCCTGAGGCTGAGGCACAGAAGTTTACATAATATCCAGAAACGGATAAACCTTCTGGAACAAAATTTTACAAATACATCTCAAGGACAGATTCAGACTGACTGAACATAACATGGAGACGAAAATATGAGACTCAGATTTCCACTCTACGATAAAGTAATACCTAACATACACAGCAGTACACTTCTGCACATCAGAGTAATCAATTCTGCAGTCAGTTTTGAAGAGAAGGGGTCCCTACACATTTCTGCAGTGTTTGCTACAGTCCTGCATACACAACTCAGAGGTGATTTCATCTACACTGTCAAAACAGTTGGTTTTGCTGTCAAAAATTCCTGCTTACATTAACATGATATGCTGCTTGTCGTGGGATAACCCTTCACAGTCAGCTAAAGCTTTTTAGGTATTTACCAGGAAAACTTATCTGATTTTTTTTCAGACACAGATTTTTTAAGACATTTTCCAATCCTTGGCATCTCAGTGATATTTTCCAGATGGAATTCAATGAAGGTTCTGGTATGTGCTTCATCACACTGACATCCTGATTTAGGGACATATTCTTCAGGGTCCCTCAAAATTAATAGTATAAATAAATAAATAAATAAACTTAACAACTAACTAAATATTAATAAAATATTACAAAATTGCATCCATGTTATTGATATGGGTTCAGCTTTTCTTCTGTTCAGGTTACAAAAGCCATCAGCCATACTGCTAGAGAAGAGTATGTCCCTTGTCATTTTAAGAACCCAGCAGCATTGGGAGTGCAGAGACACTTGGCTTAGGTAAGACTTAGGTGACAGTGAGGAAGAGGGGATCCTGGAACCCAGAAGGAGAGAAGTGCAGCTGCATTATCCATAGCTCAGTCATGCAAGGGGAGATGGTTATCAATGAGTCAGATGAAGCACTGATCAGAAGTTGTTTTACTGCTTCCAGACCTGGGCTGTTTTATTTTCATGTCCCCTCACTGCAATATGGCAGTCACTGCAGAACCAAAGAGCTTCCTGCTGGGCTCTGATGTGCTGCGGAGTCCTGCATATTTCAAAGTAGTCAAGGTCATGTGTGTGCACTCCAGAACTGAAAGAAATGCAGTTGCACATGTGCATTAATAAAGAATGCAGCCTTTTTCTAAATGTAGCTGATTATTAGGCTACATTTGAGATCTTCCCCTCTGTTGTTCAATTATGCTGAAAACATTAATATTAATTACCAAACATTTGTATTAAATATAAGACTTCCTTATCTGAATATGTTTTGGTTTTTCTTTTATCTTTTTCTTTTCTTTTTTGTTATGAAATGGTTGACATGGTGGTAATAACACCAAGGTTGTGGGTTTGATATTCACATGGGCCATTCACCTAAGAGTTGAACGTGATCCTTGTGAGTCCCTTCCAAATCAGAATATTTTGGACTGTGTGATCTTGACAACAAATCTGCAGTACATTGCTAATGTCTATTGGAATTGAAAAACAGAAAGAAGAAAAATGTAGCATAAGTGAAGGTGAATGTATTTCAGTTAAAAAACGTGAGAAATAAATCCCTGAAGTGCATGTTCAGAACACAAGATTGTGTAGAAAATTTAGGCAGGAGATTGTAGAAACTGAATGAATCACCATATAGAGAAGAAATGAAGAATGTAGGAAGGCCTTTAAACTAGAATTGCAAAGGCAAAAAAGAAAAAAGAGATTATATAAAAAGGGTGAAAACAACTAGAAAGGACAAAACATAGAAATGGAAGAAGAGATAAAAAAACCCCATAATTGGATTTGGCAAAACGAGCAGGAATGAGAATGTCAATAGGAAGAAAATTGATGAGGAATTAATTGGTTATATTTGATGATAAGTCTGTTTATTAATTTCTGAGTCCTTTTGGTAGATTGTTATGTGTTGGGCTGTATTGAAATAGCTGAGCTGTCTGAAAATTCAGCAGTCATAGACTGGGATTATTTCATCCTGATAGCTGATAGAATCTTCATGTGTTAGCAAACAAGGCGATCAGCTAATCATAAATTATATCAGAAGTATTTAATTCAGTTAAGAACATGGGATGCATTGGATTGTTTTCCTGATGTTCATCCTGTTTCATGAACTTTTTATGCCCAGGAATTCCCCTCATGAATTCCAGTCATGAAGGCATTAAGAACTATTTTAGGCTTAGTCAAAATCTCTCTCCTATGTCAAGGAGACTTGTATTCACTAAGAACCAATAGCTAAAAGCATTTACACTTTTGATAACTCCTTTAAAACATAACAATATTGGTAACCTTTTTTTTTTTTTTTTATTTTTAGTAAAAAGATGTTAGAAAGCAGAGACAGCAGAATATGAGGCATTTCTATTTCACCCATCTTGAATGGTGGATCTAGGCATGGCAGTGACTGTCATAGGACAGCTCCTTGGTTTGCTGTGCCAGGCAGGATATAGTTTCAGATGAGAATGTAAGAGGAAAGTTTATGAAACAGCATCAGTGAAACTCAGCCCAATTTTAGATATCTGCTTCTCAGTTCTGAAGCAGCACCTGAATATAAAGGTAAAGAATCATCTTCTTTTCCCCTGTCTGACATGAATAAATTACCAAGCATCTTTTGTAAGAACAAAATAAATGAGATTTTCAATGTACATGAATAATTCTCAGCAAGCCTGCAAAAATCCAGATGCCCTTATTGCTTTAATCAAGTTTTGAAGGCCGAAGTCGGCTACCTGTCTCCTCATTAAACAGTTATTTTCCTGATCCTTTGGAAAGAACTATCACTTTATGTGAATTCACTCTAGCATAGTCAGAGAGGAATGACTCTCATCACAATTTTGTAAGAGTAGGGTCCTGAAATTGCACTACCTGAATGGACTAAGCAGAGGGATGATGTGAAATGCACACACATGAATGCCTTCCCCTGATCCCACAGAAATCTGTCATGTGGATGTTGTGTGTTGTAGGTCTGCCCTCAATACAGGAGTTGATATTTCTGGCTGTTCAGAAACAGTCTCTGTAATGACCTTTTGTTATTTTCATGTTTCTTGCATTGAATTTGTTCACTCTGGAGGATTAAAAGCCTTCAGATCTTATATTTGCATTGCACAGATGCTCTGTACATCTTTTTTCAACACTTTTACATCTGCAGACCTTCTCTTATAAGGATAGTCTGACTTGTCATTTTGTCATTAATGGTTCCTCTTCTCATACTCAGAGAAATATATTTTGAACTGTAAGTCTATTGCACAAATATAAAGACTCTACATGGGACAAAAATAATAACTGAATAAGAAAAACCCAAGTTAAAGCATTTAAATCCTCAAACGAAAAATGTTATTCTTAGCAAAACAGAACAGGATATCTACCTATCTTCTCTTTATTTAGAGAAACAAAAGCTTTGGATCCTTCTATAGCTAAGTGTAGTTAGGTGTAGCTTATTATTTCACCTTCTTTCTACCTGTGGAAATTCCTGGGGATCCACCACACAAATATTCTCATGGGCAAGGTTTAGTAATTTTGAGGAGTGTCTAAGCAGACAAAAGGAATGAATCCTGACACTTATTTGCTTTTTGAGGCACTCTAAGCTGTAGCAGAGCAAATTAATCTGATTTTCCTAGGGGACTGAGATCCAAGGTACCCTTAAATGGGATTTGATATCTTGCTGGTTAATCAGATTTCTCTACTGTCTTAATGGACTGTTTACAGGGAACAAAAAAGATCCCTGAATAGAGGGATGAAAAGTTATCAGTCCCCATGATCGTATGGCTTGTATTCCTTACTGCATTGTACATTTTGAAAGCAATATACACCTGTTAAATGGGTAAGTTAGTTTTGCTATGTTTTTTTGTTGTTTTTTTTTTTTTTGTTTTTGTTTTTGTTTTCATTTAATGACTGAACCACAGAGAGATAGTTGGGGAGATAAGGAATGCAGCAGGGAGGAGGAGCTCTCCCTGCACACAAGGGAGAGAGTGTGTTGCAGTAAAGGTGACTAGTCTATGAAGGTTTGGACAGATTTGCTGGAGCAGGCAGCAGGGCTCAGACAGCATTAATGAGATTGTTTATTAGTACCGGATGAACAATTCTGCAGCTCACTTGACAAACACCAAGCAAAAAGCACCACAGAGGAGCGTCCCACTGCCTTAAGCAACTCCATGATCTGTGGAACAAAATAATCACTGAAGAAAAACAATCTATTTTCCATCTATTGAGTTTTCTCTAACATATGAAAGTGCTTCTATCAGAATTTAAAATCTAGGCTAACCCTGCATGAGATCAGGAGCTTTGTTTAAAAATCAGAAGTCTGTTGTTAAAACAGCAGCACAAACCTGAAATGTTGTGACTGACTTAATAAGCTGTATATGCTGTACTGCAGCTATTTAATTTCTGAGGTTTTAAAGTTCTTTGGTTTTGATTCTTAAATTCAAAAGTGTTACCTTAGCTACTGCATAGCATCAGATTTTCTTTCTACAGAAAACTGCTCTATTTTCCACAACTGTCTGCTTTTCCTGCATGCCACAGTGTTTGAATCTGTTTGAAATGGATGCTTGTCAGGTAACTTCATGAGAGCTTTTTTTTTTTTTTAATACATTCCCTCAGGGTCAGCCTGACAGCCTGAACTAAGCTTTGTCTGTAGCAAATATGCTTTTTGTTACATGTTTACACACACATTTCTATTCACCTGAAAATTGTGTATGCGTATGTTCACATATACATCATCTTTCTTTTTCCATCCTTCCATCCATTTATCCATCCACACATCCATCCATCCATTCGCTCACCCAATTATGAGCAATTTCTTGTTTATAGTATAGGATAAACAAAATTGCAGGGTTTTCATCTTTAACTTTTTTCCTTGGTGACCCAAGATCATCAGAAAAGTAAATGTGAAAGGCTCATTCTGCTTCTTTATTAAGTAAGTCTAGGAAAAGTGACTAAACTGAAAGGAATTGTCACACTATGTCACTTATATTTTGAATTAGTGACAAGAGTGGTTGATTCAATTGGTTGCTAAAGTGATTCTATGATTTCTCAGGTCATTTGTACTCAAAACTGAGCCTTAGTGTCATAATGGAAGGTATACCACAGTGTTACAATGGAAGATATACCATTTTGAGGGGATGTGTCATTACCATATTCCTCTTCTGGTATTATGCTTTCTCTCTTGTGATAACCAGATGCCTTCTTGTTTATCTTGACTCCATCAGAATGAGCTGTCATTGTGACATTGATACATTAAATACTGAGTATATTCTTCCCTTTCCTCTAGATTACCTACTCCTTTCCTTCTTCAAGACAGTGAACAACTCTTTTTTAACTGAGAAGAAAAGTTGCCACACATTTTCTATACTCATACATTCTTGTTCTTCCACAACCTTGAAACAGACATTCTTGAATTCTCATTTGATTGCAGTTTTACGGGTTTGGATTTAAAATGTTTAGTACACCACAATTTTTATTGCTCTCTAAGGTTTATCTTCCCTGACTCTCATAGGTATTGCAGAAATGAAGCATCTTTGTGTTCAGCAGGAGAAGTGTTGTTGATTGCTAACAAGCAAACTGTATCTAGAAGGAATGTCATCCCTACAGTCAGATCTTTCAGTGAGTAGGAATGGATTGGCAATACCACCTGTGCTGGCACATGGAAGCCATCTATCTATTTAGAAAGCTTTTTCTTATGTGGTTCAACACAAAGCAATACCATCTGGTAAATGCAGAAGGCTGAAACATCTGCTTTAATAACCACTTGGTTATTTACTAGGAATGGTAAAATTATATCTGCCTTGGTAGAGCTGAGGAAGAAGGAGTCCCTATCACCACAAACAAACTTGACATTTTACTTAGCCTAAAAAAAATTTTCAGTCTCCACATGCAAGGGATGTCTTATTTTTACTCATATGGATATTTTGACTACAGAGAAATGGAACTTAAAATGACAATAAATAGCAGTTATTTTATGCAAATTCTAGGTTTAATGCTTTCAATGTAATGCTTTTTGCAAGGTCTTCTGTGCATTGAAATCCCAACAGACTTTTTTTGAATATTTAAAGCCATAGGCCTCATCATTATGAGGGTGGTGAGATTCTGGATGGAACAGGTCACCCAGGAATGTTGCAGCCTCCCCAGCTCTGACAGTGTTCAAGGCCAGGGTAAGGTCTTGGGCAACCTGGTCTAGGGAAGAGTTGTCCCTGCTCATGAAGGGGGTGGTTGAGACTGGATGATCTTTACAGTCTCTTCCAACCCTTAACAGTCTATAACTTCGATTCTATGATTTATTGAAGAGCTTTTAAATGTGGTCATCTCAGCCAGAGGGCCAGCTGGGCTGTCAAGGCCCATAGCTGTCAGCCAGGTGACTGCACTGTGTCAGTTCAGCAGCACTCTGCAGGCACAGCTCACTGAAGATATGATAGGTAAGGACTGAATGTTGGGATTACGTCCTGATAATGATTCATAGAGATTATGTGTTGTTAATGAGCAGCAATCTAGCCAAGCCTTGTTTTGAAATTTGAAACTTGCCTGGCTTATCAGTCTCTTAAATATTTCTACCACAGCAATCTCTAATTTTCTGACTGGTATGTGTGGGTGTGTATATATACACACACACACACCCTCCTGTATTTTCAGTTGTAAAGCCAGTGTCAGGCAGCCATTGAGAGCGCAACAGAGAATTTTACCTTTAATCACATATTTTTAGGCTTCACCTACTTAGCTCTCTGCTCTTTGGCTGTTTAGTCTTTGCAAGGAATGGGGTCAGCAAGGGAGAAAGGCACCATCAGACCTCACTCATTCCAACTCTCCTGGACATCTAATTTGGATTTGGAGTCACCTCTCTGTGGTATCTGCAATACTCATCTGATTATACAGAAAGGTTACATGAATTTCTTGGGCTTGGAACTGCTACCAGTCATTGCTGCACTGTTTCCCATCCCTGGAGGCTGTCGTCATCTTATTGCAAAGCTCTCATACCTTCCCAGTGATTTCTCATGGGCAGCTCCTCACAGCACTAACTCCTTCTTCCTTACAGTCAACAAACCCCAGCTCTCTCCCCAACCAGCTAACCCACTCCTTTGCAGCACTCTTCTTCTTATTGGACACAGCTGTGGCCTATTAAGGGCAGGCCTGTCCCTAATCTTTGGGGGTTAGTACAGCTGCAACTCCTCAGGTGTGAGACTGCCTTCTGCACTATCTTTGTTTTCTTACATTCTATCTCCCACAGGAGGCTGCCTCTTCTAGGTACTTAAATTTTCTTTTAATTCAGGCCCCAGTTGTCTAAACATAACACAATCAACACAGATTTTCCAGTGTTATGCACCAGCCACTTGTATCAATTTCAGTAGACTTTTTGCTGGGAGTTTTGAATGTAAGCTTACATATCTGTGGTGAGGAGAAAGCTCAGTCCATTATCTAGTGTGCCTGCAGCTAGGCAGCTGTACTTATTTTATTGAACCAAGTTCAGAGATTCATAGATCATAAAAGCTAGAAGGAACCATTGCGATCATTTGCTGTGACCTCCTGCATAACACAGTTGGAGATTTTGGAATTAATTCCCATATGAACCAAAGTGTTCCATTTAGAAAAATAGCCAATCTTGAAAGTGTTTCCAGAGATAAGTCTGCCATAATCAGTAGCAAATTATTTTAATGTTTTATTAGTCTATAGTGCTTTATAGTTGATCTGAATTTGGCTTACTCATCTAGATCATTTGATCTCATTACAGAATTACCTGCTGCAGTGATGAATCTGGTATTGTGAAGTGCCTGTTTGTCATGGGGGTATGGAGACTTAAGGCATGCAACAACCCAACCTTCCCTTTATTAAGGAAGACTGAATGAATTAGCTACTGAAGGACATGTATTGTGAGAGGTATTTTCTGATCAATAGAACTTGTATAAACATTTTCTACACTATGAATACTCTTCTAATAATGCAGGCCTTGAAGCTGGACAAGACAATATCCCCGCAGGTGTTGTACCACTGCCAAGTACAGAAATACAGATATCTTATCTATTCCAAATAAATATCCTGTTTAGTGAAACAGGATTTATGTGACTAGTTTTGATCTTGCTGTTGCATTTGAAGGTTGAATTAGCTATTAGCTGAACAGGTCTCTTAATACCCATGTCTTCAGATAAAAAATGAGACAAATTCTTCTGGTTTTTAAGCATTGGCTACATTTGGATCTACTAAAAGCATTAAAAAGCACTCAAAGCCATACTGAATGCCTGCACTGCTGCTCATTTTAGCATGTGATCTACCCTTAGTGTTAGTGACCTGTCCTTATTGTTTGCCTTTTATACACTGTTATGTCTTCTAGAAGTAAAGTACCTTATTTTATGTCTCCTCTAAGTCTTTACTTCTCTGCAATTACAAATACAGCATGCAACATGCATTAAAACACTAGCTGCTGTCCACTCTTGAGCAAATAATGATATTTATTTTACCTTCTCTGTTTGGGGGATCGAATCTTTAGTGATCTCCATTACCTGTGTCCTAGAGTTCCTAACAGAATTGGAGCAACTATTCCCAAGACTATTTCTAAGCATGCAAACCACATTTTTTCCCTCTGAAGAAGTTTCTCTTTCCTTCTCTCTGATACCTACAGAAAGAACCAAGGGAACCAAACAACTAGGAGGTGAGGTGGATTGCTGAAGGTGGAAGCTGCTCATACCCGTTGGTAAAATTATCAGCCAGTTTTAATCCTCTGATAGGTTTCATGTTCTTTTTCCATTGCTCTGTTTTTGTAAGCAAAATGTGTTAAGTCAAAGGCCTTAGAGTACTCTAAGAACACACTAATCAGTTGCATTTACTTCTGTTACTTTATGAAGACTTAAAATATGATCACAAAGATATTAATGAACATTCAAACATCATAATAAGGTTCAGCCAAAAATCAGACTGAACAGAAAAGCATGACAACAATTCTTTTTGTTCATCAGTGTTATCTAGATTGCGGAACAGAGAAATAAAATTTAGAAACTAAAGAAAAGGGACAAAACCAGAAAGATGATTACTTTTAGTTCAAGAAGGGTATTTAAAAAGATTCAATACAGGGCACACTGAAACAATAAAAACAATAAAGACAATTTAAGGGGGTGGACTCTCTCAAATTAGTTACCTCCACTTTTTTTAACCATTCCCTTTTCACCAATAAGGAGAGATAAATATGAGAATATATAAGTTAAAAAATATTTTAGTTTAAAAATATTTTAAACTAAAATATTTAGTTTAGTTTAAAAATGGAAAAACAGGTGAAAAATAAAAGTGATAAACACCAGCTACAAAGCTCCTGAATCTCACAGACTTCAAACAAAGTGGAAAAAAACAAAGGTGGATAACCCCCCCACCCCAAGATGGTGCCCTCCATAGGCGACTGTGTATGGGCAGAGAGAGCCAAGAGAGAAAAGCAACACGGCCAGCCAACCTCCACAATTACAAAAACTCATTCTTCTCCCCAGATCACAACCAACGGGGAACAAGGACAAAACAAAAAGAAAACCTGAAGTCCAAAACCAGCCAAATGTCCCTCTTATCTCTCTGGTGGCCTGAACTGGGTCGCTGGGTAGCTGGAACCTGTGGAGGGACTTCACCTTCTCCTTGGCAAAAGCAGCAGGCAGCTGTCTGGGGTGACTGGGATTCCCTGCCCTCCTACTTCAGCCCAGCACTGCTGGTAGGCTGGGGTGGCTGCATGGAGCAGGGATGTTCCATTTTCCCTGGCATGGTGCTGTGGCTGCTTGTCTGCCATGTGCTCACTGCCTCAGCTCTCCTGGCAAGACCGGGCGAGTGAGGCAAGAGAGCTCCTGCCTGGGCGACACCGACCTTAAAAGAGCAGCACCCCTTTGCTGACATCGTGGCTCTGCTTCTGGCTGCCAGGTCTTAAGAGAGGGGAACAATTTGGGGTACAGGTACTTATGGAATACAATAACATTTTGGGTTATCCATGTCTGGAGCTACTCCCTTCTCATCCTCCCTCTTCAGTGAGTGCAGTACTTTGTTAGCCTATCATAAAGGTTGCAGAATAATTAAAAATCTCTGAGTGCAACTCGGAATGGGCCTGACCGTGCTGCCAGATAACACTTAGCACACACCTCCCTCTGTCACACCCTGGTGCTCACTTGCATGAAGGCTGATGTTCAGGGCTGAGCAGGCAGCACAAAGAAAGAGCACAAACAACACAAACTGATCAGATTTTGTGATGGTGCTGTGCTTTTGCAGACAGAGACAGATCCGATGTTACCTGCATTTTGAAGGATGCGTTATTAATCTTTTCACAGCTGGCACCCAGTTACTAGTGTAGCATCTGGGCACTAGGAGGGCTAATGACCCTAAGAGGGCATTCTTGTTTAACTGTGCCTCTCTGAGGTGGAGCTGTTTGGTGCTGTGATACTCATGATGGCAGACACTGCAGACATCCCCACTCTCTGTTCTTTAGTCTCTAAAGAGGTTTCTTTTAGGCAATATAAGCCTTAAACATTCCCCAGTTCAGTGTAGAGACAATTCCTTTAGGGAAATAGTTGAGAGCAATAGAGCTGGCAGAGCTTTCTTCAGTGTTTTTGATTAATTAATTAACTTTGAGACTATTTCTCTTACTCCATTTAATTATCACTACGTTTTCTAGATCTTTGCAAAACCCAGTTCTCTTGCCAAGGTGATTTTTTTTTCATTTTAAGGGATCTGCATTTTCACTCACTGCTGATTTCAGTGCCATTCATGTGTGTGATGACTGAAGTGGCATTGGGCCACTAAACACATGAGCACAATGATTCACATCTTTCATGCTTTTTGAAAGAAATCCAGTTTAAAAAATAGAAACGTCGATTAATTATGCGCATAGGAAAAAAGCCGTAAAAGTTCAAGGTGGCCATGACAAAAAATTTTAACCTGACATTGGGAATTTCTTTTCACCTGCAGAATAGGGTTAGAGTATCGTGACATGTATCCAGGCAAAGTATGCTTTCCTGAAGTAACAGTGTGCTTTCCTGAAGCAAATTTTAAAAGTGATGAGAGAGTAACAAAAACTTATTTCTGATTTTGCAGACACAAGCAAATCTTCATGAAAATTGAGCAATCAATGAACAGAAATTTCATTATGTAGCATCTTTGCACTCCTTAAGAATATGTATGGTTTAAGTTAGGCATATTCAACAGTTCGTAAAATACCATATTTAAGGACTCTTCTAATATTCCTGAATTATGAATAGTTCCAGAAAAGGTGGTGCACAGTGTAGAAGGGGAATCTAAATTTGTCAATTCATTGTCAACTGAATTATATATGAATATTATTATATGTAATTTGAATATGGCATCTAATACTTTGTTCTTTCATTCCTATGATCTAAAAGCATTTAAGAAATTATATTTCATGAAATAAAGAAACCTGGCTGAGAATGAAATTTACAGCAGGTGTTGTAAACTCAATTTAAACCTCATAAAATAAATCTCTAAATGGCAATTGCCACGCATGGCCATGTTTAAATGACATGGTAGCGTATTCAAAAGGACACAATGAATGAATGGCTACCAACAGATAAAAATGCTAAAATACAACATAATAATTGCCAGTGAAGGGGCAGTGTCTTCCAAATTAGGCACCTTGGCAGTCCAGGGAGTGAACTTCTGCATCTAGAATAGGTCAAAGTCATTTTGTGGAAGTCTTTCTTTGTTGTTAAAAGCTAATCTGCCAAACCCAGAAGTCTTTCTCAGAAATAGTTTCAACTGAAGGTGATTAGAAAGGTTTCAGAGGAGACTACAAATGTTCCAAAGGGAATAAAAGCCCAAACTCCATTTCCCATATGGTGACATAAATCCACCTTTGCCCTCTATGGGCCTTTCTTCAGATAGGAGAGACCCCAGAGCAAGGAGCAAGAAGGGAAACAGTACCTGTTGAGATAAGGGGACCGAGAGGATTTTGCTCTTGCAAAAGCTGAAGAATGGCTCCTGGCCACTCTGAATGCAGAAGCCTGAACTCTTGGTCATTCATGAAAGGTCCTGCAATCTTGCACAGTTATGATCTGCCCAAATTTTCTTTTGCTTTCCCCTTAACCCATCTAAACACTGGGGAGCTGCCCAAAGGAACTGCAAACAGTGGCATCCCCTTTAGCTCAGTTAAAAACTGCAATTTAAAAATTGTGCATAGCAGTTTATTGTGCTAATAACTGTAATAATTCTCAGCATTTTCATATAGCTATTCATCTTCAAAGAGTATCACTAATATTAGCTAATTAATTTTCTGGTTTTCTTCTAAGACAAAGTATTGCAGGCTGTGATCATTCAGACCACCCAGGTAATTTAAATTTTCTTTGCATTGAAGATTATTCCAAAGACAATTTTTGTTATCAAATGCTAATTTGAGCAGATAAAAGTTAACACTAAAGTGATTAAATGATAGAATTTTTGTTTAAAAAATTCAAGAATGGCATGCTGGTAAATCCTTATTGAAAAAGGATTCTTTAATCTAAAACTTGACTGTTAAGTACTGAAAAATAGTGTTAAAGAATTGGTTTTGATACAGCTCAGGCACAGGAGGAATTTAACTTTTATACTATCAGAAAATTATTAAATTAAATATTCAAAGTTCAGAGCAGTCTTTTGAAAATGTTTTCCACAATGATTTTCAGCAGAGCAGTAAGTAGAAATTGGTTCTTTTCACTTAAAAGAGGAAGTATAAAAAGATGCCTTTTGCAAGAAATAATTTGGTCAAGATGCATAACACATGAGCCACTGTTCCACTGACCACCATTTACCTGATTCTTGATGATTTTTATTATTCTAGTGTTCTTGACTGTTTTTTATTATTCTAGTGATTATTGCTTCTTACTTAAGGGACAGCAAGTGGTTAAACTAACAGAGTTAACTATTTTTTTCACCCCTCCTCTAAGGTACTAAGAATTAAATAATAAAAGGCATTTGAAATGAGCAACAGAGCAGATTCCTTAAATGTCTTCTGTCTCCTCTCTCCAGGGACAAGCACAACAAGGTGAATCTCATCATTATTTGTCTTTTCAAGGGCAAAGCTGTGATAGACAGGGCTTAATGTGTATCTTGGTGGAATTGGATTTGATCCTCAGGGCTGGGCCAGAAGGCTGCTTTGTTAGATTTGTTAGATTTACTCTCTCTCCTGTGTTCTCTCTCTACCACAAACAAAATTACCTCTTGGAGGCCTGCATCAGCCTCAGCATCCTGAGACTATCTCCTCTTCTTGATTTCAGTCACATCTAAATCTGTTTAAATTGTCAACATGATGATTTGTGGAGAGACAGGGATTAAGCAGAAGGGAGATTAACACAGTTGTCTGTCTTCTTTGAAATAATATACCTGCTGCCAGTAAGGGCACTCTTCAATTTACATAACTTAGCTCACAAGGAGGGCTTTACGCTTGTTATTGGGTTGCTTTTTTACTATTAGCACTACAAACTCGCCTTCTACATTTAAAACCTTGACAGTCCATCTCTTCAATTTCTCCAAGACTGAGACATGCTCTCTTCTTTTCCTAGACTGAATGAGCTTTTTGCTATTTGAGTAATATGCATTCAAATAGATTATTTAAGAAATATGTATTAAATTCTGCTGGATTAGATATGAACTTCAAATACTCTAAAAAAACACTTACATTCCAGCAGAGTCAAAACCCTGAACAATTGTTTTGAAATGGAATAAAGATCTCTGCTTTTATTTAATTTGCTGAAAGATGTTGGCAGATTATTTATTATTCTAGTTGTCTAGGAAAAAAATGCCATGCAATACTTACTTAGATAATTCTTAACAGCAGTAACTAGAATTGCTTATTCAGAATTTTGGGCTAGGCCTTATTGTGGTGGGGAACAAAGGACCACAGAAAAGAAAAAAGAAAATTCTATCTATTCTCTAACCAGGAATCAGAGTATCTATTTTTCTCACACTTTATACCTTTTATCTTTATTCAGTTATAAGGGATAAGGCACAGAGCCTTTTATTCTGTATATACAGGACCTTGTAAAAGAAACCTTGTTTTGAATTAGGAACCGAATTGTGAGGTAGCACTATGGACGTTGGGATGAAGCACAGATTTTAAGCCAGAAAATGGATAAATGTACTGTGACAGCCACAGAAGCTGGAAGAGCTGCATATGCAGGAGAAAAAGGAATAATTACATGGGGAAAACCCCAGTAGTCTCCTAGGTGTGTAACTTCTTTTTTTGGTACTTTATATTTTTATATGAAATCTCACATAAAAGCTGCTTCATGATTGCCAGGTAGTGTGCTGTTCTGTTAGGATGAGGAAACGTAGTTTTCTCCAGCCTTGCTTCTCTGGAAGTCAAAGCATTTGTGAAAACATCTGTTGCACCTGAACTAGGAAAGATTTTGTGTTACAGAGCTTCAGCCTGTTGCTCAGCACACTGCAGAGGAATGAAGGCAGAGGAACAGACAGAACTGTTCTTTTCATCCCCCTCTGGGTCTCACTGAAATGCTAAGCAGTTCTTAACATGCTATAGGGTTGAGGTTTTTTCCAAAATGAAAAAAAAAATGAAGTATTATGAACAACTACAAGTGATAACATAAATAAAATGTATGAATGAGTCCATTTCTTAACCTATTTCCTGGGTCAAATGTTTCTGAGGTCTGAAGAATTTACCTATTTTTCTTTTTGTTTTTTTTCAGACCTTTTACTTCATTATTATCTTTTAGTCTCTTCAGCTGTATCTATTAACCATGCCTCAAGAAACAGATTATTTTCTTGAACTTCCCAGCTAAACCAAGCAGCTGTAAGTCATTCAGATTTTTAGTCAAAAACTTTCAGATAGGCATCCAGAATTTGAGGTGCTTATAAGGCTTGAATTGCATACTTCAGATTTATCCATTTTTGGTAGAAATTCCAGCAGATGCTGCTTTCCTATCTTTGTATTAGCTCCATCTTTTAAATAGCTGCTGTGACATGAAATTTTGGTTACTTGACACTTGTACATGTCAGGATTTCTTTGAGGGAATAAAGACACAGGCTCAGTCCTCAGGTGCGCAAAAGTCAAGACTGAGCTGGAAGAGATTATCCCAGTGATGACAAGGTGAGGAGGAGTAGGTAACATCAGTGACACACACCATTATGCAAGAGCCTCAGTGGACTCCATATTCTCCAAAACCACACAAAGTTTCTGCAAGTCCTTGCATTGGTTTCACTAGCTTTTGATTAATACCAGAACCATTTATGACTATTATTATTTTTGTTTTACCTGTAAACTCGTGCTGGCTGCTGGTAGTTGAAAAAGGCTCAGATGTGAAAAGAAAGGCTATGTCTTACACAGGCTTAGAACAGGTATGGTAGAGACAGATAACTTTACAAGAAAGGACACACAATGATTAACAGAGGGAGAATACTTGATGAATAGATCCTTGCAGTAAAAGAGATTTGGGCAGCTGTATGCTTTCCAGTACATTCTATCTATAGTAATTGTAGTTGCTTCTGTAGGTCAGATCTTATTTTTAATTAATTGAATTGCTGGATTGCTGAATTGGATGTTTTTAAGAAGGACAGTCTTAATTCTAGCCTTAAAATCTTTAAAGCCTTACTCCTAACTAAATAAATTGGTCAGGAAGAATAGGGCATCTCTATAAATTATCTTGGCATTCCACTTATGGGAGAAAAATTATCTGGAAATTACCTTTTATTGCCACAGATACAAGAAGAATCAGAAGTGCCAAAGGGATGTTGAGAAAGGCTGCTGTACTGTCCCTGTCTAGTTTAACCCACTAGTTTGTTTAGTTTCACTCTTAGACTTTTCTGAAAAAAAAACTGAAAAAAACCCCTTGACAGAAAAATTAATTTTTTTCTTTTAGTGTGTGAAATTATGTCAGCTGTTGCCACCAAATCTATGATGTGAGAGGAGTTAATATAGTTTACTTTCTGAAATGTTTGTTTTATTTTGTGCAGGTTTAGAAATCTACAGAATTTTGTTTATGCTTGCAATACCTAATCCAAAACGGAGACTGAAAAACATTTCCTCTAAACTCATTCTGCAAATTTAATTGCTCACAATATTCTCTGTGGGAATACAAAAAATTGCATGAATGCCCAGCATGAAGAGGTACTGGGATTAAATACTAAACAATTCACCTTACTGTGACTTCATATGAATGGGTTAAACATGATAAACACTTTATGTATTCACATCAATTTAAGCTGTTGCGTGTATCAGTGGAATGAATACATTTGCTGTTGTTTTTTTGGCTCATCAGTAAATCTAGTACAAAATCTGATGCTACACCAGTTGGATTTATATTGCTGCAGCAGATAGAGATTATTACTGATGCCAAGAAGACTGATTTCCTGCTGATTTGATTAGGACAGTAACTGTGCAAAGCCACATATTAATATATTAGAACACTGCAGTCCCCTAGAAGCCTGCAGAAGGGAATTTTGTATTGGATTTGGAAAAAACGGATCTGTTGTTTCTGTATCTTACTGCATCTATTAGAAAATTCATACAAATGCTTTAATCAGCCTGCTCATGTGTGCTAGGAAATGGGCTCTCCATATTAACCAGGGAAATGTCAACTCAAGGCTATGGGGGCTGGTGCTAATAAGGTTAATGAATAGCTGGCCTGAAAAGCAACAGATGGGCCTAACAGAGCGGGAGCCTTAATGGCATTTGTAATGCCTAGGGTCAACTGCAGTTTATCTTCATTTTTTTCTCATTTAAAATATTCCAACAGAATAATAAAATAACTTTAAATTTTCCCCACAGGGAGATGAAATTTATGCAGCACTGTTTATTGAATATCAATGTGTTTGGTTATAAACAGAGGACTGCTGCACCACTGCTAGAACTGTAGTTGTATATTTGCATTTGCAGAGGAATTTTTCATTTAGCTCATTTAAAACAGTACTCTCTTTTTATCAATTGCTGCTGCAGAACTGTTATGGGTGTTTTTTTTTTTTTTAACTTGGTTTTGTTTTGCTCTTTTGTTTTTTTTTTTAAGACAGCTAACATAGAAGGTCAATTTATGGCTGTATACTGCAGCTAGATACATGACCATTATGCTAAATTTGCATAGAGGAATTGTAAGGGTAGAGTTTGAATGCCCATATTGTGGTCTCCCCTCAGATGACAGAATTCATGCTCACTATAATAGGACATCATATGATAGAATAGGGTAGAGATGACAAAAATGTATGGTAGAAATCATAAATGCTTCTAGATAAAGCAGAAAATGTTTCTGATCAAAATATATTTGTTGGATCTAAAATAACTTCTGTGACCTTGTTGTCCTTCATCTCAGATACACTAGTCTTTAATCAGAAGAAATAATCTGCACAAGAGGCAATTGATATAGTCCTCTCTACTCTAAATACAGGCTCCGGGTGATGTCAAACTATCATTATAGCACATCTATTGCCTGAATTTAGTCCACAAGATTTAAGCTCTCCTATCAGCTAAGGCAGTGAAATATAATGCTGAGGGAGGTTTTAAGACTTGTATTAACAAACAGTTTTTTGAATAGGCATTGCTCTTGGGGAAAAAGAAAACACTGAATTGTAATTTAGCTTATGCCTCCCACAAATAGCTTCAAGTAAACATATGGATCCACAGGAGTTTTATTTATTAAACTCACTTTCATACTTTGCAATTGCATGGAAGTAGTTAAGAACACATTTAAGTTTGGGGCAAGACTTTTTAAAGCACTTAATCTTGAGCTAATGCTGCAAAATTTTCCATATCAAACGCTTTTGATCACTCCTCTTCTGCTCCCTTAGTGCTCCCTTCAAGTCCGTGTTAAAACTTCCTTTGACTTTAATGGGGGCAGAGTTAGGCCAATACTGTGGGCTTTTGAAAATCTCACTTTATGTGGATTTAAAAAAAATTATTAGATTATTCATGACGAAAACCATAGATTTAACTGTAAGTTTGGGCAGTTTAATGATTTCAAAGTATCTGATGAAATTTGTCTCACCCAAGTCTACATGCTGGAAAATTAGGTGTCCAAGTCAAGGCCAGCCAGGATGCTATTCAAGACAAATCTTCCTACAGAAGTTGTCCAGAAAAGAACAGAAGACAGAATTAATTATTTAAGATGTAATAACTGAATTAATTTTCCTACTCATTGCAAAAAAAAAAAAAAGAAAAGTATTTCTGTTATGCTAATTTTGACATTTTGAGATGCAGGAATCTGCTTTATAATATTGTCAATTTAAACAGACACAAATGATCCAAAATTTCAGACGTTGGTTGAATTAACAAATAACTTAGTTTATTTTGCTTAAAGAATATCATATTCCATATACATTATAGAATGCTTCAAAGCTAGTGTCCTGGAAGAGAGATTAATATAAATCTAAATAATTTAATAATTGTCCTACAATTTTTAAACATTTGTCAAAAGTAAGAAAAATATTGCTGAATAAATTATGTAATGAATTTCATAGAATTTGTCAAGTAATATTTAATCTGATTTTCTCACAGATACCTGTGGTCTGGAGTAAAACTCATCACATAAATTCAAGACCAGAAATATCTAATTTTATCATAGAATGACTTAAATCTGCATATTGGTTTGTGATAGACCTGTACTGCTTACTGGTCTGGGAATAGGATCATCCTTGCACAGTACTGTACAGTTGCAATTAATTGCAAGTTCTATAGCTACAGCATAGAGGAGTGGAATCTACTCGCTTTCCCCTTGAGCACCAGAGAACTCATGTGCTTATTGAACAGGTGATTTTTATATTCTTTCATGTTTACTACTACCCAGTGACAGCCAGTCTGTTCCAAGTCTGGTTTAATAGAAAGCAGTTCCACTTGAATTCTGAAAAATGCCAGTGCTTTGTTCCCTGGTGTATCTTAAGAAGTCCAAGTTTTATTTAATTGTACAGATGACATCAACTTTTCCCTACCTGCACCTTCTATCTCGAGAGTATTGCCTGTCCTCTGACTCATGTGAACATTTCCTTTATTTGAATTATTTTAAGTTTGCACAAAGCAGTTAAATTCATTGAAGGAAGAAGAAACTGAAACTTTCATGTTAAATTGAAAGTCGAGTACAACGTAGAGGTCTCGTACTTCTGAAGTTCTAATTGCATTCAACATGAGTTTGGGGAATTTTATAGTAGGATAGCTTTTTTTTATTTATCCTGCCTGCTGACTTTTGAAGAGAAGAAAATACACATTTTTTGCTAATGGTTATTTTTCAAATAATAACTTTAAAAAATTGTGCTCATTGATCTGTGTCTTATTTCATTATTTTAGATGGCACAGACTATATTTGTAAGCCTGTTAGGTGGGAAGTTTCAGAGAGGATTTCAAACTTCTAAGTCCAGAAAAGCAGTTGACAACCACATGAGAACAAAGGATAACCAATTTGCTGAAAAAGAATGTAACCACTTGCTATCTCGTAAATAGCTGCAGCATTTTTAAAAGATAAGCTTTCCTTTTTTTCCTTTCCACCCTCCACCCTGATAGCTTTATGATTACCTAGAACTCTGCATGCATTAAATTAATGTATAAATGAAGAGTCTTCTGTACAGTTTTTGTAGTTCAAATCTGGAAATTGTTTAGCATTAGAAAATAATACATGTTGCCATATGAAAAATATAATGCTAATGAAATCTGATAGATGGCACTGTTGGATTGTTGATAAACTATGAGCCTGACTCCTATATTACTAGTATTCAGAGGATGTTATTGCATTTTGAAGAACTGTTGCTTTAGAAAGTTTGATAGAAACACATTTATTTCAGCCTGTATTTGCTCAGTAGTGGGACTCAATGTACTGGTCTGGTTGTTAGTCTGTAATTCTCTCCTTTTTCTTTCTTCTAGGGCATCTCTGTATCCCATTAAGACTTGCTATGCTTATACCAAGGGTGTGGGTGTTTCTTACTTCACTGCTTCTGGTTAGAGCAGAGATTTTGGGAAATAAAACTTTGATTCTTTCTTCTTTTGTTATAAGTCAGAGTATTAAACATTTCATTACACGTTCATTTCATATTCCATTTATCCTTTTCTTTGAGGTGTTTAGAATGGCAACCACCTCCTGTGGGATTGCTGGGTACTAACAGATGAATTGACTATGATTATCTGAAGCAAATTAAAGGCTAACTTGTCTAGCTTTTGCACTCACTTAAGATCAGACAAATGCAAAAGCACTGTTGGAACTAGTTCCAGGTAAATCCATTGGATTTCATTTGAACTAAAACCTAATGCAGCTTTTGCAGGAATATTAGAATGAGAATTTTCTTGATGTATTATCTGACATGCAACTTGGACTATAACCAAAAAAAATTATGTCAAACAAAGAGCAGCAATGAGATGAGTCATCTATCCTTAAATATATAACAATGTTGTTGAATAATAGCTACATTAAAGAGTTATTTTATGCACAAGAGGGATTCTGTTATTGAAAAATCTTCATACCAGTTGTGAATTCTGTGATTGTTATGGTAATAACAAAAACTAAAGCTCAACAGAGACTTGTTGAACATCTGTTTTGCAATATTCATTCTGTTTGTGCTGTGTCATTTGTTCTCACTCTTCTTAGCACTGCAGTGAATAAAATTCTACAATAAACTTCTAACATAAACATGTAGTATTATTAAATAGTTCAATTTTTTCTGTTTTAAAATTGACTACAATTGTGCAATTTCTGTGATTGCAAATAATAGGGAATACACTAAAATCAGTAAATGCATTCATCCACCTTAGAAGATCTAAGCAGCACACTGAAGGATGTAATGGATTTAGGAAGGTAGAGTTGCTATAATTACATAACTTGGAATGTATAATGCACAACTAAAATTTTCCCTGATGACAATGAAAAAACAATGTGACAAAAACGTTAGTGATTATCTTCTTTCAGGTCTGAGATATATGAGAAATATGGGGACAGCTCTTCCCTATTGTGAAGAAAAATTGAAAGAATAATGTAAAGCAGAAGCTATCCCTGCAAATTTTCTCCTGGAATGCCTTTCTCCCTTTCATTTCTTCAAAAAGCAAAAGGTTTGTTCTGCTGGAAAACAATTACAGGGACTGTAAGAACTCTGAAGTTGAAAGCTGTTGGGAAGCCCAGGTATGCCTGTGATGGTCCTTTGCCTGCACATTTTCTCTGTGTACTGAGCACCTTTTGTTCTCTGTCAGCAGAACATCAGCCAAACTCTTCTTGCTTGGTAGCAGCTGCTGGATACAATGTCTTGGGTCTTAAACGGTGTTAGAAGTCCATGAAGGTGCAAATGGGAAGAAAGCACTATTATTTTCCTGTGAGATAGGAAGTGTGATGCTGCAAGTCCTGTTTTAAGTCAAGGCTGCCCCCTGGCCTGTGCATTTGGCCTTTGGTCCCCTCAAGGGTTTTGGCTATACACAGTACCTGTGTGGGAGCTGGAGAATTCAGATATACAACAGCTTCTGCCAAGGCTTGTCATTTCCTGTCTGTACATCCCTTTACACAGAGTTCTTTGGGGAATGAAGTAATACTCAGTTATTTTAATAGATTTTAGAGATTAAAAAAAGATTTTAGTCAGGTACAGGAATAAATCTTGAGGACTGAATAGACATCTGAATGAAGTACAATTTATTTGCTTTGAGTCAAGTCACCTAGAGAGAAGTAAATTTTATTTCAGCTAGAAGTATTTGTGCAGAAATAGAATATGATTATTATTTACGTCTTACAAGCATTTATAATTTCAGGACTGCACCAAGTTATCAGGCTATTCCAAGAATACAAAGGACTGCACCTAATTCAGTGATTCTATTCCAAGAAAATCCTCTAATGGTACCACATGATATAGCAAAAATCAGTTTATAATGAAGGTTTGAACATTTGATGAAATGAAAAATAGTTTTGCTGATGAATTTTACTTCTTTTATTTCAGGGGATATTTTTTACTCAAAAATTAGTGTTTAGTAAATAAAAATGGATTATTGGGGCAACATCCACTGAATGTGGTATAACTCCTTAATATAATTTTTTAGTAGATCAGATTTGTTTTAAAGAAATGAATCCAAAAAGTACATCTACTGATTACTTAAGAAGTAATAGAAATAATTTGCCAGTGGCAAACTGTATTCTGAAAAATTATCAGCAAACATTATAGACTAAAACATTACCACTTCAGTTCATTTTTTCTTAGGAATGCACTCAAGAATGTATGAAAATACTTAAAAATTACTTTGGTTACTCTATGTTCATTTACTTACTCATCATTATTAGAAAAATATGTATGAAAAACATTTGCAGAAGACATGTCTGCAAAGATGAAATAAATAAAAAGCCTCTATTGAAATAAAAGCCTCTATTATTCAGACTGAATTGAATCAGACATAGCAACACATTTGCTAAGTATTTCTAGACTTTTTTCTTTCTGCTTTGATGTTTTAGTGTCCACTTTCCCACTGAAGATCCAGGGGATGTAACCACTTATAGAAACAAGAAATAAATTCGGATTTTATTATTAAACATGAGGTGCTATGGGGTTGAATGATTAGCATTAAGGATATTCAGATGGATATTTAGACTAACCTTGCCATATGCTGCAGTTTATTTTAGCAAAATTATTTAGATATGGATTAGAAAATTTCTGCCTGTGATATGATTGGTTGAAACAATAGAAAAAGCTGCTGAAAAGTTCCATGTCAATATTTTTTAGAAGGAATAAATAGCCTTTGTGTAAGTATTTCTCATTTTCTCCATTGTTTAATTTATACTTTTATACATTTATACTTAGTGATTCTATTTAAAAATACAGTTATGAATAGTTAATGGTTCTGCCCTTTATCCAGACCTAATAAAACTACTTGGTTATTGAAAATAGTTTTTAATAGAAATCTTAGAAAAAACATACCATATAAAACCAGAAATAATCTTTAAAAATAGGTGGTTTTTCCATGAAAAAGGAAAATACATAAAATATATAAAAATATGTTACAAGATTTTTTCAATGAAAAGATGTCATCTCATTGTAATTAAGGTCACAATGTGTCTTTCAACAAGTAGTTATGCTTCGATTTCTAGTATAAGGAGAAAATCTATTGTATAATGCCTCATCTCAGGATTCAGAATTGAGAAGGATATATTTGCTGAGCAGCAATACTTCAAACTCCATTACTTTTTCCTTTTTAAGCCTTTTATGACTTTTCCATAAGAAAAAGAAAACCACAGTTGTTGAAAAATAAGGTATGGTCCAAAAAATAGAAACTCAGACATGACTGAATATTTGACACACATTGTCTTTATTTCTACTTAAGCCAGACAATGTTTTAATTTTTTGCTGTTGGTTTTTGTTTGTTTGTTTGTTTTTGTTGGTTTTTCTTTTTTTTTTTTTTTCATTTTATAACTCTCTTGAAGCTAGGGGAATATTCTGTAGGAGCAAATGGCTGTGCAAAAGCCCAGGCTTCCATCATCCATTTGTGAGTCAGTTCTGATCCTTGCTTTGCAATAAAACATTTAGTCACCTTTCTCCCAAAGCTTTACCAACACAGGCTTGATTTTGGTGTAAACAGTGACATTATTGAGCGGCAAATAATCACTGTGACTCCTGTGAAACCTGAAAGTCAGTCATTTCTCATAGGAAGGCTGATTGATGCCTTCTCTTTTCTGAAGAAAAAGTGCCAATTATTGAACACACACACACACACATACACTTATGCTACATCTTCTCCTTTTAGAATTAGAAGACTACAGCATTAAATTAAAGTTTAAAAGAATTAACTATAGATTAATGAAACAATTTGGCTTGGAATCAAGTTAAATGTGAGAGTTTTGAGATGGAATGAATAGACCTGTCTGGTGAAAATGAAGGAGGTAATGTTAGTGTGGGGGACACTTTGGGCTGAAAGAGACTGAAGTGGCCCTAGCCTGAGAATGGTGAAAGACCTATAGGACAAAGCAGGTCAGAGATAAGATTTCAGGATCTGGAGGAATAATATCTTTGGGAACAAGAAACTGAATCCTAGACTGGCTTGAGTTGTAAGTGACCTACAGCCCCACCCTGGATTAGGGTTGGTGTTAGGGCAGGTTGTTTACAACTTCCTTGGTCTTGAACCATTGACTCTGGGCACTTCTCATCTGGACATGTAGGGTGAAGATGAAAAGCTTCTTCTCCCCTGCAAGGGACTGAAATTCCTCCCTTACTCCTCAGCACCCCAGCATGTATGAGCACTTAGCACTGCTGTTCTTCTAGCCTTGCATGGTTTCTTTACTAGAACAAAAAATAGACCTTTGGTTAAAATCTCATGGAAGTTTTGCAATATTAAAAATACCAAAATAAACCTCAAACCAAAATGATGCACTAAACTTCACCCATAAATGCCTCACCTTTCTAAGAAAAAAACATATTAAATATCCTAAAGGGAATTGTATTGAAATAAAAGGTCTGACTTCCATGTTTTTGAAAACCGCAAGAATAGAGGTGACGGCAAGAAGTTGTAATATAGCTGTCAGGAGACTAAACTACACTGAAGACCCCCAGATTCTATGAAATAACAACAGACACTGAAAGAGTCATGGCAAAGCTGACAGATACACAATGCAGGGAATTTACTGATTATCTGGGGAAGATAACAAAACACCTGCGGCTTACTAAAGTCCACTAGCTACCAGCATTAAAGAAAAAAAATTCAAAATATTCTCCTCATCTGCCTCTATTTTATGATTTACTTCCCCATAATTTTCACAGAGATATATCTGAAAGCAATTGTATACATTCCTTTTTGCATACAGAATGACACAAATGAAGATTACTTAAACTTGCTATTCTGAGAAAAGAAGGCCCTTAAAAATCTGTTTTGAGTAAGCTCCTCTATACAGAACCATTTTAAGTCTCTGATCTGCCCCTTTTGGAGATGGCATGGTACATTTATCATAACTTAAATGAAGGGTGTGCTTATGGATTTTTCTTTTAAACAGCAAAATTAGAAGGCAACAAAAAAAGGGCTGAAGAACATTCGTAGGGTAGATTTTTGTACCCACATTCATTTCAAGTCGCACTTTTGTCTATGAATCTCAGTGCTGCTGGAATTCTTTCAGAACATTGGTCTGTTCCTCACATGTGAATGAAGATATCAGCATCTGGACAACGTTAAATGTGTCTGGAAATATTTTACTTTTATATGTTTAAAGCAGAAAAGCACAGGAAAAGACCTCAATAACTTGCTTGCATGAGTAGAAACTGCAAATACTTTTTGACCTTGAATACTACTGTTTTTTAATAAGTGTAATTTTTAGGAAACTGTCTAGCCCAACCTCATAGAGTTGATTTTCTATTCTGATTTCGTGTTCCTTTTTTTTGGTTTTAAAACTGATTGTTTTAAATGTAGAACACATGAATTGGGTGGCCTCTGATATCTCTTTCTATTGTAACTGAGTGTCCTGAAAGCCAGTCAGATCGGTGTTTCAGAGACAGTGGGTTGCATTCTACTGTTTGGGGAAAAAAGTATCTTGTGAATGTGTGTATCTGTGACAGAATCTGTCAATCATTTGTGACTCTTCTTCTGAAAGACATTGTGAGTTATTGTGAGCTACCTGCTGCATCCAAAAATGGACCCTCAAATATTAACCAAGACAATCACAGGCTATGAGGTTGGATTAAAAACTTCCTTAAGAATTTTTTTCTATAAAATCCCTTTTTAAATTGTGTTTGTCACAGTCTTTCATCCAAAAGATAAAAATTTTTTATTAATATATAGTCATTTAAACATGGTTGTAAATATGAATTAATTTATGCACTGTATTTTAGCTGTGCTCTTGAGTTGTAGCTTATATCCATGAAATCTGAAGTCACACTGATTTTAAGAACAGTGAAAAAATACCACTTCAAGTAGTGAACAGTAGAATCACAGTTGTATTAATAGCATTCTTGGCTTTTATGGTGTGAGCAATATGATGAAACTAAGAGCCCCTAACTGGTCATTTTCCATAGGGGACAGTACTGGTGTCACTGCCCAGGCGCCTGCAGTGGGAGCTGTGGGACAGTCCCTGTGAGGAGAGGATGGGGCTGCCCCGAGAGGATTTGAGGCAGCCCCAAAACAGAGCTGGCACTGGCCACAGCTGGGCCCATCAGCAGTGCTGGTGCTGCCTCTGTGATAACATGTTTAACAAAGTTAAACACACACCCACTGTGTGTCAGCTCTGCAAGAGGAGTGAGAAAATATCACACAGCCATCGGTATATCAGGGTCAGAGAAGGAAGAGGAGGAGGAGGATTTTGAGGCTCTGGAGCAGAGATTTCCCTGCAGCCCATGGAGAGATGTCTGGGAAGCAGGTTAACCCTGAAGAACTGTGGTCATGGCTGGACCCACACTGGAGTAGGGGAAAAGTGTGAGACAAAAGTAACAGCAAATAAGAGCTTTAAGGACTGCCCCATTCCCTGTCCCCCTGCACCACTCAGGATGGGAAGCTGATGAAGAATAAGAAATGGAGATGTGAAACTGGGTGGGAGAAAGGTATTGTTTTAATTTTTATTTTTGTTTCTTGCTACACGAATCTGTTTTGATTTGCAACAAATTAATTTTCCCTAGTCTTTATCTCAATCCTTGAGCTTTTTCATCATGTTTCCTGCCCCGTGCTTTGGTGAAGAAGGGTGAAGGTGCATGTGGGTGGGCAGCTGGCAGGTGCTAGTCATTGTCAACCGATTGCAGTAATGTTTTCAAATTTTTCTTCTCATGTTTCTATAATTGTTGTGGTTTAACCCTAGTTAATTGTGCCTAGTTCTTAAATTCAGTCAATAGCATGGAGCAGTCTTCCCACATTTGGAACTCACAGGTTCAAATTACATCTGTAGGCAGAGTGACAGGGCAGGTCTCTTTCTCTCGGCAGCGTTCAAAGTGCCTTAACACCTACCTGTCATTATAGCTAGGCCTCACTGACTGCTTCCTTGACTGTCATGGAAATTTTAGATGCATCAAGAATAGAAAATTAGCATTAATTTACAATGAAAATGCTCTTTTTTCATTTCCCCAAATGTGTTGGTGGGATTTAATATAGTTCTAGCTGCAGCTGCAAGCAGAATCCCTTATAATGATTGACTGCAGCTGGGTTTCACATGCCCTGTGTAGGAGAGTCCTTACGGAGTTGCAATTAATTTCTTTAAAGGTGATCATGGTTTTTTGGCACATAGTTATGGAAAATGCAAAGTGCCTTTTTGGTGTCACTGTGGTTACAACTAAATAGCTGCTGTTGAATGCTTTTATATTCTGGCCCAAAGTACTGGGTGTAGTGCTATTGCACCTGATTCTGTGTCATTCCTGCCTCGGCAGTGCCCCCGTTCTATCAAACAGGTGTATGCTGCACATTACAAAATGCAGTTTCTAAAACCGACTTCAGTGAAAGGATTGTCTTAGATAATGTGGCCCTTACTTTTCTTCCACAGGCTCCCCAGAACAGCTGTTACCTCATTTCTAATATGTTATCCCTAATATTCACATTACAGTAGTGCCCAAGAGCCAACAAAGAGTTTTCTTTGTTCCAGATGTGATATATAGAATAACAGACACTCACTTGAGGGGCTTACAGTAGGGATTGCAGAGGCCTTAGATACCCTATAAGAGGAATGACAAACTGTCCCAATCTGAGATTGACGAAGAGTCAACCCAGTGATCTGACCTGTCCTTCACAATAAGCCTCCTGTAACTCCACCTGACACTGCTGTGAATATTCAGTTCAATTCCACAGGCAAGGGCAGGAAAAGGCATAGTGCACACACAGTGGTGGTAGTAGATCTGTTCTGTTTGTTCTGTGCTCTTTGTTGTTTTTTTACTCTATTTTAAAATAGAAACAAATACATACACATAGGTAGACACTTTAAACTGAGAATATGTTTAAAGGAATTTCTCCCTGTTTTCTGTAATCAACAGGAGTTCTGACATTCATTGCCTAATATCTGAGTAATGTTAAGTCCACAATGATGTATTTCTGACATTTTGGATTTTCAAATAATACACTGTAACACTGAAATATTTTTCTTTGCCTTTCTAAGTAACAACAAGAAAGTTATTAATATTTTGGAAAAGCACCACTGTTCAAATTTGGACAAATACATAAACAGGATTTAAAAGATGAGAATTATTGATGTCAATAAAGAAATTCTTAATCAGTGTTACCTGACTATTTATAAATTTGGGTAATCATTTTCAAAAGTACTTTTCAGATAAACAACCTGAATTTAAAGTTGAATTATTTTCTGCCATATTGGAAATACAGAAGAGATTATTCACAATTTTTCGCAACTTAAATGATTATTTAATGGAGAATGCACAAGATTAAAAGCTTTTTTCCACATTCTCCTGGGCATATTGATAAATCATGCAAGTAGTTTTATATCCTCTAATTTTCTACAGTGCATGTAGAATCACCTTCAGTTTACATTTTTTTTGGTAGTTAAAAAGTACATTTTTCTTCATGGTTAAGTGTTTCTTTCTCCCTCCTTCCACATAAGGTTACTGGAAATAATGGTTATATCTAAGAATGACAGTCATCCATTCTAAGGTGAGGAGTTACCCCTAATAATGGTTATTTTACATGCAACTCAATTTTCTTATTCATAACAGCAAGCAGAATAACAAGAATAACAGGATCTTTTACAACAGCTGCCATAAAAACTAAAAACTGCTAGCTGTTATAAAGGAGAAGATAGAGAACAGTTCTAAACTAAAAATGGTTCAAGTGCATGGAAAACTTGAAGTGTAATTTTTTATCAATTGTTTTTGCAAATGAAGGTAATTACAAGATTTCTCTGGAGTTACTGTCTGAAATACTAATGGTTTTTTAGTTTGGTTTGGTTTTGTTTGTTTTTGGTTTTGTTTTTTTTTTTTCAAAATAATAATCTGTAGTTTTACTCAGTTTTTTTAGAAAAATATTTGATTTCTTATTCTTCAGGTAAGAGTTAAAGATTTTGTGACCATCTGATAAATCTGTTGATAAGCAATACAAACCTTAAAGCAGCAACACTTATCAATACTCGAACATGTTTAAATTAAACTATTCAAAGGATGTTCTGCTCTTGATGTTTGTGTTGAACATGAGAGTAAGGGGACTACTCTCATTCCCTTCTTTCTTTTTAGCTCCAGGATGGTTCAGCTTTTACTGTATAAGGAGGGCAAATATTTTTTGATAAACTAGAAGTAAATGTCAGATAATGCGTTTGTGTCATGTAATCCTTCTGTATCAAGTCCTAGTTTTCTATAAGATTAAGGGAGGATTCATGTATCACTACTTTCTTATCTGGTGATTCACCAATATTGGTTAGAGAACATTATTTTATCTCTTCCATCACATTACTCGTTGTTAAACAGTGATATGTTTTGTAAGCCATGGATTGTGTTTGAATCAAAGTGCACAGAACATTTTGTATTTCCATGAGATATAAAACAAAGCTCTGGGAGATCAAATTTTATATAAAGTCTGTCTGATGAAACAAAGTTTCTACCTATTAATTAAATGCCAGTGATTTGGCTTTGAGTAAGAATATCTGGATTTTGCAGGCAATAGTAGTAACCTGCCAGGTCAAGTGATGTCACAGTAACAAAAGAATGCTTATTTTTTTTATGGAGGTATTTAAATGTACTTAGGTAAAAAGACATTAAGCAACTCAGTATCATTATAACATACATATAAATACTTTTAAAATAATTTTACAAGGGTTTTATTTTTTCTTTATTTAATTTTTTGCAGTAGGAGGCTGAGAATAAAGAACTAACCCAGGGGATGCATAGAATGCAGCGTGCAAGAGCCTCATAGGGAGAACTGAGTACAGAACCTCACTGACCTTACCTGGAATTTTGTGAGAGTTTCCCAGTGTGTTGGTTTTAAGAAGTACAATCCCCAAATTTCTAGTTTGTTTGAGCTATTTTATTGGGTTTTTTTTCTGAGGTCAGGTGAAATTCTTAATTTAACCATGAGGTTAAAGCACCATGACCTCTTCAAAGAACTATTGTAATAATACTAACAGGGAGGGTAAACTAGTCTTCAGATGAGCTATCATCTATGATGGGTGCTACTCCTTCAGAAAGGAAGTTAGGACAATGAAGAATTCTATAAAATGGAACCAAATCAGGTTTAAACACACTTTTATGTAAAAGTATCCTGGTTTACTCCTTAAAGAGACTGTCTTTTTGTGCTTTTCTACGAAAAGAAGTAGAGAAGATCCAGTGCTAATTGCACTCAACATTGTTTCTCTAACTTCCTAATATACAGGGAATTCCCACTCAGGTTCAGAACATATATTTAAAATATTAAAGTATTGGTAGACTGACTAAGTTGCTGTATCAAAGAAAAAAAAAAAGAAAGAAAGAAAAATATTTTGTGTAAATATACAACATACTTTTGACAGTTGGCCAAGCAGTGTTCATATAATTCAACTTCTGCCTGTGTTTGGACTGATTTGAGTGCACTTGCCCAAAGCTCTCCTGCTAGGGTATGAAAGTATTAAGGATTCCTGGTTTTGTTGTCCTCTCTGAGAGGAATAGAAAAATCAGAGATTTGGTTCCAGTGTAATGTTGGATCCATATTCTTCCTTTGTAAACACTCAATCAGATCAAGTGTACAGTGTATAAAGAGACTAGAGATTCTTTTCAAAAGTTCAAACGTTCAGTTGACTCTTCTAATAGGCTAAAGCTGTACTTCATAAAATGTTTTAAGCACATGAGAACTCTCAACTAAGTCAGAATTTATATATACAGCTGCAACTGCACCTTGTGCAAGATTTTAACCATTTAGGGCTTAAGTTGGAATCCAGTGGTAAAATGAAGATTCATAGTCATAATTTAAATACATCAGCCTTCCAAATTTTCAGCCAAACACCTAAGTCTTCTTTCCACCATGTACATTAGGCTAATAATTCTAGCAGAGCCTAATGAAAAGGAATGTCTGAGGTAAGTATTCATACCCCATGGGGTGAGAAGCTACAAATCACTGCTTTATACAAGAGCAGTATGTCCTTACACAATGTCACTGCAAGGTTTCAAACCAGGAGAAATTAAGATATGTTAGTTCTTGTATAAACAAGATGTTGTTTAATCAGACAGTTCCAGCTTCTGCTGGATATTTGTGTTGCACTGCATGTGTTTTTTTTATGTATAGTACAAATCCCAAGCTAGTCTGCTGCACAGGGCACAGCAGAATACCTGAATCATCTTGTGTTTGTGTGTTGCTACAACTTCCCCTGCACTCCCAGTAATGTTTCAGCATGGATGTTTGTTGATGCATTCTGTTTGGAGCACGCTAATTTGAGACAAGCTTGGAAATGAAGGGTTTAATCTTCTCATCTAGCTGTTGTTAATTTCTTTCTCCCCAGAATGGCTACAATATAAAGCTGTATTCCATAAGTGAAGGGACTTTGTTATTCAGGATGGAAGTTCTGAATTAGACAAGCAGGAAAGTTATTAGGAGCAGGATTGCTTCACATGGGAAAGCCTGAAGCTGTTGTCTGACTTTTGTTGTTACACTTTTTCTAAAGGAAAACCCGAGGACTTTCAGAGAAAAAAAGAGGTGAGGAAGTGTTGGGTGTTGGATTGGATGAAAGACAAAGGATGCGTATGCAACCTACTGAGGGTACAGTGGAAATAAACACTGTTGCTTCAAGGCATGGGGACTGATGAATATAAATATGAGAAGACTGTGGAAAATAGAACAGTACTCTTAAAGGATATGGTACTGAAGATTGGTAGCCTTAGAAATGGATTAGTTAAGAGGTTAGCAAATTGTGGCTTTAATCTTGTCTAGGAATACTAAAAATATCCATCCAGTCAATCTAGTCTTCAATTTTTGCTATTAACAGTTTAATATCTGATAGAGTCCTTGGTTTGGGAACTATGTTTTGGGGGCTGGTATTGGAAGCTAGCCCTGCATAGTCTGTGCATTACCTTTTATTAATTGCAGTCCTTCCAGAAATGGGGAAAAAAGTAGTAGCAAAAAGATGATCTATTTAGAAAGACCACCAACGTCACCACTTCCTGTGATGTATTCTCCATGTAGGCATTTTGGCACCCACAGCTGTCATGTTGCAGATGGAAGAGGATACATTCCTTACTGTTGCTTACCCGTATTTGTTTCTGGATTTGCTGCTCAGAATTTTTTGTACCTTTTCAAACCTGCAGATGCTGTCTGCTTTCAAAAACTCCTCTGGTTTTGAAACCTCTAATTCCAGAAATTTAATACATTTTGAAAAGTAATATGACTTTCATTCGTACACTCTGTTCAAAGGAATATTCTTTTACTTGTTTGAAATTGAACTCCTACTGTTTTTATCAAGTACTCCCTGTTCTTGCACTGAGGAATTTAGGCAATTTCATTTTGTATTTGTCTTAGCCACTGACCCCCTGAATTTTGTAAACTTTGATAATATCTTTTTTCTATCTGCTTTTCAAACTGGAGAGCCAGAATCTTTAGTCTCTCTTTGTAATATAGCTGCTTTATTGTTTTTAGCAAATCAGATAATCTCCAACATTGCTATATCCTCCTTGACATGCAGAGACCAGAACAACACACCATTTGGGATATGGACAGACACCTGTTGGTTTTATATGACATAAAAATTATACATTTGTCTTGATCCCAATATTCTTCCAAATATCATTTTGTCTTTCTTGGCTGCCATTGCATACAGATCTCATGATTTCAGTGAACTGTTGATGATCTCAATGATCTCAATGATCTCTCTTGAATTGCAACAGCTACTTTTGTGGTCAGCATTGCACAGACATGGCTTTGTTTATTTTTCCCTAGATACAGTATTATCTTCTATTACTCTACAGTGAAGATTATCTAACACATCTTTCACAATATCTTCATAGGCAAACCTGGGAACTGTGGACAGTGAGATGGATGAGAACCGACTGAATGGCAGTCCCCAGAGGGCCATGATCAAGAATATGATCATGAACAAGGAGTAGCTAGGGGCCTGTCACTAATGGTGACCTCCATGATTCAATAGTGGATCCAGTATTGTTTAACTTATTCATCAGTGACTTGGATGAAGGGGCAGATGTCTCCTCACCAAGGCTGTTGATGACAGCTGGGAGGAGTGGCTGATGCCCCAGAGGTCTGTGCAGCCCTCCAGGATGGCCCTGAGAGGCTGGAAAGATGGACAGAGAACTGAAATTCAGCAAAGGCAAATGCAGGGTTACCTGGGGAAGAATAAACTCATGTACCAGCACAGGCTTGGGGCTGGTCTGCTGGAAAGCAGCACTGTGGAGAAGGACCTAGAGGTCCCGGGGGACAACAGGCTCTCCATGAGCCAGCCATTTAAATCCTGCCTCAGGGAGCATCCAGTCCTATTCTTTGCTTACACTGTGCTTCACACAATATGGAGTCTGATTCTTGGCTGGACTGCAGGCACTCTTTTAATGGTAGTAAGTATTTAGGAAGATGACTTGAATCATGAAAGTATGGCCCAAATTGTCAGCCTATATGATTTCTCTGTTCACTTACAGCACACCTTTAATGTCTTTGTGTTTCAGTCTAGTGGCTTGACTGTACCACATGTAAACATGCCAACTCTTGTTTTAAAACCAGATTGCCTGGGGCAGACAGCAGTTTAGCCATGATAATTGGGGCATTCTATGCTCAGCAGCACCTCATGTGTGCCTTTCATATCTCTTGCAGCTTTGGTACCTGAGCCTGTCTCAACCAAAATTTGCTACAAAGGTGCAGAGTAGACAACTGGAAAAATAAAATCCGGGTTTCCAATAATACATTTTTGTCTGTTCTTTAACTCTGTGGGTGCTATTTTCATTCTTTTTGCATCTCAATAAGGCTTTTAACATATGCTTGATACATAATTGAGAGCACTAAAGGCAATGGCTGCAATGCGTATAATAGCTAACCTGGTATTACGTGCTGGGGCATTAATGTGCAAGAATATCTAGCACTAACAGTTATAGAAGGCAAGCAGTCTTTGTTTTAGATGGAAATTGCAGTAAAATAATATAAGGGAAATGTTCCTTAAATAAAAGTTTGATTAGTTTTACCAGCACTCCACATTTAAATACTGTAAGTGATAAATTTGGAAAAGACTTAATGTTTTTCTATTAAGCTGTTATGACTCCCTTCATCCTTTCACAATGTAACAGTTTGCAGACAGAATACTAAAATCAACTGTGGATCATTGCTAATTCTGTTAACAGGATGATTAAAATGACAAGAACATCTGCAAACAACTGTTGCTAGTATTATTGCTGTGCCTGAAAGCTCTACTGTTACTAAAGATCTGACAGAGCTTCTATTACTAAATCTCATTTTAATCCTCATTGGGTTTAAAGCTGGAATTCATATTCTCATTCCAAAATACAGTTTTTTGACAATATCTGGAATTAGCCATATTTTAGTTACAGAAAAGTGAGAGATCCACAAACACTTGATATTTTTTAAGATACACTGTATGTTCTAGAAGGATTTCAATGCTTCTAAAATGATTCAAGTCGGAAGGTTTTTATGAATATCATGCATTTTTGGTTACTCTGAATAACAGAGAAATGTGACCATTTGAAATTACAAAGTATATGAAACATGTGGATGTAGATTCTGCAGACATTTACACCTGTACTTAATTTCTTAAACATGAATACACCCTCCCTGTTGATTTAGTGAAGATGTTCAAGGGCAAAAATTTAAATGAATATGTGAATTATTTTTGGTGGTCAATAAGTTGCCCTGTTGCTCCTGCAGAACTTTATTTTAATCTCTCTGGAAGCCAAACTACCTGCTAAGAATCATGCTTAATAGAGTCTGATTGCACACACTGATTAACCTCAGTAGACCCTGATTTCACTATCTAGATAACACAGATAATATCACTGTTTTTTATTTAATAGCCTACAGAAAGCCAGTGTAGAAGCCTATAAAAAAAAGTGGTGTCCTTTTTTGAATTACAGATTTGTATTTAATGGACTTTCCAGCATAAAGGCATATGAATATTCTTTTGATACATGTCAGAACTGTCAGTTTCCCAAGGACATTTATATATATATGGAAATATATAAGGCTTCCTTTCTTTGTTTGGAGAAAACAGGTCAAGAGCATTCTTATCAGTGTTACTAATCTAGCTATGAAATTCTGGTCATCTAAATTAAAAGATGATATTTCCAGAGATTCCTAGCACATGAGCCAAAATACCACTAGAAAAGACAATAATTTTTCCATTTCATTATTGACAGTATGCAATAAAACTTAGTTTTTCATAATTATTTTCAGCTGAATTGTCACATTCAGATTCAAATAAGTGACCCAAATATACATGTATGAATTGTCCTATAAAACACTTTGTGTTAATAATAGGAAATAGAAATCTCACCAATTCAAATTCATGTGCAATTCTGCTGCAGATTTATTTTAAGAGTGAGGATTTAAATGGATGACAATTTGTATCCAGTTCAAATGATAGCTGAGTACAGCTGATATATACAGAATATAGAGAAAAATTATTGTTCTAGTCTGGTCAACACATTGACTTAATCTGTAAGAGAGTGAAAAAAAATTGTCACTATATGGTTTTGAGTCACTAATTGAATTTTATTTGCCATAGTTTCAATATTCAGGCAAATGACCCTCACCCTTTTCTTAAATATAAGCAGCCATGAGTATTATTTTATAGGAGGACTGTAGCTAATCCCTCTGCTTGCAGTTATCATCTAATCCTGATTCTCCTGAACCCTACATACACTTCCTAGGAAGATGCTGAGCTTGCATATTTGTACTTTAAAGTATTAGCACAGCCTCCAAGACTGTCCCATAGTGAGGGTTGCAGTCAAAATTGAAAAATTGAATCTTGTAATAGGCAGATTATTCAAATAAATTTTATTCCAGGTAAAATTAGAAAACCTGTAGTGTTTTTTGTGGCTTTAGATTTTTTTGCCATTCCATGTTGCTCCAGTGACATGAATTTAAAATCACACCTAACAACAGTTGAATTGGGTCAGATTTTCTTGTATGTTATATTTCAAGCCGTTTACCACTTTTCCTTCATGGGTTTAAGATGTATTATAATTGTGTGATCATGAATACTTTTCCATGTAATTTCTGGATCAAGTTTTGATAAAGTGTACTTTTGAAGTTTCATCTTGACTAATTTTTCTTTTTCAGCTAAAATGGCTTTAATAAAGGTAAAGTTAGTGAGGAAAACATCTAGAAGAAAAAACTGTAACCAATTTTTGATTCTTTTTAGTTACCACCTTTTTCTTCACTGTTTCCAAATGCTGCATGCATTCCAGTGCTTTCCTATGCATTGGTCCTTGTGCTTTGACCTTGGCTTCAAATTCTCCCACCAGCCTTTGTGTAACTTGAAACAAGGATTACAAGCGCATTACTAAAATTTTCATGGGCAAGCAGAAACACATTGATGATTTTGAAATCTAAGCACATGAATTGTTAGGAATAATCCTCTCTACAATGAAAAAGGTCCCAGAGCTGTTTTTTCTAATCTGCCTTCTTATTACCAGGACACACTGTAAGTAATGTTGTGCAAACAGAATGAAGGTATTCAAAGAAATTCTGATTTAAATTATCTTACTTCAAGCAACTGGGTCACTAAGCTGCTTGGCCTTCATTTTGTTACCAGTCAGTAGTAACGAGATGACTGCACAGCAGCTTTCTCATTTAATGTGGAAATAGGGGGTTTTGGTCATTGCTCATATCACTAAATTTGCTCTTAAGTGTGACGAGCTTGGTGTGGATCTTGGCACAATCCAGCTTTTTGTATTGGTGGTTGTTCCTCAGTGGAGCAGGAGTAAATGACTGCTATGCTTTCTGGTGCAGAGGAGAGGGTGGATGGGCTAGAAGAAGGTAAAACCAGTTACTGAAATTTGAAGAATCCAGGATAAACCTGTGTTGTGACAATCCTACAGAGTTTGGGTAGCATACTAAATATGGACATACTAGATACTGAGTTTGACAGCAAATAATTTCTATATGGTTTTGTTATTATTTTCTAGTTTGTTTGTCTGTTTTTATTGATTTTTTTTTTTAAAAAGGAATTATTATTGCAGAAATCCTCTTAGATAATGGTGCACACTAGTTCAGTCTGTGATCAGGATACATTTACTGTTGTCAAACACTGCTTTTGGGATTTTGAAGAGAAAAATGCTTTACAAAGGCAGGCATTATTTAAGTAGAACAAGTCTATTTTCTTTGTAACTACTTCCTTTCACTGTGTAACTTTTTACTTACTATTTTTTTTTTAAATAAGACTTCAAGTCTGATATCAAACTATCGATACAAGGTCAGAATTGGTACTGTATTGTCAGAAATAGTTATATAAATGTACCAAAAGTTTATGCAACTGATAGTTGAAGTTTTATACATATAATCCTCATTGCAATTAAATATAGACATGTTAAATGTTTTATATTTACATACTATAGTATAGTATGACAAACTAAAACACAGAAAATATTTTCATTTCTAAACAAATGCAAAATTATTGTTTGAAAAACAGGTAGAAAACTCTTTAATATATTGTGTTATGGTATTACTGGATAATCATCCTGACTCCCAATCTGAGCTAAGCAATTTTTCACTGCCTTTGAATATGATGCTTGAAACAAGTAATAAATGAAGGATGAAACCCAAAAAGAAATCTAAGCTGAAACTCATGCTGATCTCTACAGAGAGTTAGGAGCCTTTATGCTTTGATGTTGCTTTAATCCACTCTTCTCCAGTTGTCAGATACAAAACATCACGGGGCACATCATGAGCTCATGTAATTTGTTATAGTGCTATTGAAAGTTAATGGAGCTGAAAGGCCAGCTGAAGGTCTGGCCCTATAACGCTTCAGCTAATGTACACAAATCTGTAGAGCTGAGCTATTACAAGTCTCTTCCTCAGGAATGCCTTTCTCAAACACTTTCCCACTTGCATTTACAACAGATACATCGCGTCAGATTTGAGGAAAAAGGGTGATGTCTTCTGCTAATTAGCTACCATAGAACCAAATGAAATCTGAATTGCAAAGTGTAGAAGGTCAACTTCTCCTATGCCTATTCTGGCATCCACAGTGCTCCAATTTATCTCATTTAGCAAACAGTAAGAAGCCAGCTTTAACTTGAAATGAAGTTTCATAGTCCTAGCAATGGGAGTTGGGCAATAGCTTGTAACAAATCACTACCTACTACCATACCACTGCTTCTTCATGAGTTGGAGATCATGTCACTGCCTCCAGGAAACTGAAGACAGCAGGAATTCAAAATCCATTTTAACCTGGACTGACAAAGAATCATGTATAAGTCAGCTTTTTGAAGAAAGCTGTCTGTTTTCTGGTAATGTAACTAGGAGTGCTGTCTTTTTCCTAAAAATATACTTGCTGTACTATTAGCAGACATAATTTTCTTGTATTTCATTTAATGAAATACTGAGGCCAACAGTGTGAGGCTCCACTAAAGCATGTGCCTGATCCTGCACTTCTGTCACAACAAATGCAGACAGGGACACAGGCTGCGGGAGAGCAGCCCAGCACAAAAGGACCTGGGGGTGCAGATTGACAATGGCTGAACACTGGCTAGCATGTGCCCAGGTGGCCGAAAAGGCCAATGTCATCCTGGCCTGTGTCAGCAATTAGTGTGGCCAGCAGGACCAGGACAGGGATTGTCCTCCTGTACTCAGCACTAGTGAGACCACACCTCAAGTGCTGTGTTCATTTTGGGCCCCGCACTACAAGAAAAACACTGAGGTGTTGGAGTGTGTCCAGAGAAGGGCAGCAGAGCTGGTGAAGGGTCTGGAGCACAAGTCTGGTGAGAAGTGGCTGAGGGAGCTGGGAGTGTTTAGCCTGGAGGAAATGAGGCTCAGGACAGACCTTGTATCACTCTCTACAAGAACCTGAAAGGAGGCTGAAGCCACGTGGGGATTGGCCTCTTCTCTCAGGCAACCAGCAATAGGACAAGAGGATATGGCCTCAAGAGGGAGGCTCAGGTTAGACATTGGGAACAACTTCTTTGTTGAAAGGGTTGCCAAGCATTGGAATGGGCTGCCCAGGGAGATGGTAGAGACACTATCCCTGAAGGTATTCAAGAAATGACAGGACCTTAGTGCCATTGTCTAGTTGATAAGATCATAGGTGGTGATCACTCAAAGGCTGGACTTGATGATCCTGAAGGTCTCTTCCAACCTAAGTGTTTCTGTGATTCTGTGATATTTTATACTCAGGAACCTTAGATTGACAAAATGTCTGAATTATTTTAATCTGTGGGTATACTCTTTTTACCCCTTCCCTCCTACTTCGCAGGACATTGGGGTGAGTCACAAGTACTGTGGTTCATAATTTCATCATCAGGACCTCATCTCTGAAGTCCAGCTTCATCAATGTACAAGTGTGTTTTCACTTTGACCACAATACAGCTCCTGAACTTCATATGTGCTCTTTAATGAAAATAAATGCTTCCATTGAGATTGTAACTTGAGTTAGAAATTAATTTTTGATGAGATTATAACTAGCAAATAGAAATTGAGTTTTTTAAAAATAATGCTTCTGAAGACCACTGAAATTTTAATTACATAAATTTAGCATCATGACTGAACAGAGTCGTACTAGCAAAGGGTTGGGTAAGCTTGTTTGGTCTGTGTCCCATGTTCATTATCTTTAAATACATGTGATGTTTACAAAGGTGAAACACGAAAAAAGAGCCAAGCTCAAGTGTTGTGTATGTCTTGTTTCTCAGCAGCTCTCAATATTTTACAGAGAGAATAACATCTTGATAATTAAATTGCTTCCACATCTGTGCAATGGTGTCAGCAGGATATTGCCATATTGCATATGTTTAACAAATTACACATAATTTGTCTTTATATTTTCATTATGGAAATTGCATTCATATTATTCATTAAGAAGTACCACCATGTAAGAATGAGACAAGGAAATGGAATAATAAAACTGGTTTTGAACACTTGCAGAGTATATGCATTTTAACAAAGACAATAAAAACCCTGCTTTGGCAAGTTACAAGAGAAATAAACAAAGCTGACATTCTGACTAAACTTATTAATGAAAAAATTATTTACTTTTGTACTGTTGGAAGTGTTTATAGCATTAAAAGATAGAAAAGAAAATGCAGTCCAAGGGGAATGCAAAACTTCAAGGTTTGATGAGGAGTGAGACTTGATGGAACAGCAGTGAATATGCCACAGAGCTTAGGGGCATAATTTGAGTTAGTTGAATTTGCAGGTTAAATTTAATTGTGATTGTTATCAATTGTTTAGTGAAAACTGGTTTTTGATGAGTAAACCTCTATGGGTTTTTTTGGATGAGGAAGAGAAGTAAACAAACCATCCCAAGAATAATTTCAAACAGTGATTGGTTAAAAAAAATACGGAAAATAGGCTCTCCACCTCTGTGTGATGTAATAAAACTGTTTTTCTTTGAAGTAGCTTTAGTCGATACCCTATAACTGTAACAAAGAAAGAGATTTTAATTTTTTTCTGTTGCTCAAAGCTAACAAAGTATACAGAGCTGATACCTAGAGGTAAGGACAACACCTGAGAATACAGTTCCTTACAGATTAAGGCAGGTTGCTCTGATTAAATATTTACATGACTGCATCCTCTTAATTCTTATTCTATCAATTTGCATCCAATTTAGAGTGGTGCCTCAGGTGCTCATTGATTTCTGTTCTCTGTTACCAGTCTCCTTTCATTCTGGCACTAAATACAAACAGAACATAAAAAATGCCGTGTTCCCTGCAGCTTTTCCTAGTAAATAATTTTATTACTTGGCATTAATCTAGACTTTTAATTAGTGAAGAAGTATACTGATGAAGGCGTCTCTCTCTTCATACAGCAAAAGATGGGTAGATACCACAAAGAACAGAAGCTAAATTTGGTGGACAGAGAGGAACAGCTCTGATTTCTGTGAACATGTATATAACTATGTTGACAGGCTTCAGAGAGCAACACAGCTTGACAGCAGATGAGGACAGGTTCTGGTCTCAACAAGGGCACCTACTTAATGGTCAGCACTCAGAAAGTGCAGAAAGCACTCAGAAAGGGTACATGATTGCAAGGCCCTTTGGAGACCTTGGCTTGGCATGAGATGGTATTTTCAGGAGTTATAGTCTCTGCACTTAGTCTCTAGCGCCCCTCTTGGAGACACACTTGCTCTCTCTCCTCTTTCAGGAAAACTAAAGAAGATAATATTCTCTAATAGAATCTTCTATTATCCATAGAAAATTACAGGTTTTCCTCATTTAATTATTTTTTTTTAATCTTTGGAAAGCCCCAGTAAATCAACCTTCCTTTAATTTTACACTTGGGAAAATTGTTCATGAACCATAAAAGAGATAATCTGGACTTAGTCAATGGTGATGCCTTTTTCTATATAATGGTCCCAGGCCTAAATTCTGGGAATGGTCCTTTGGGGGTTAGGTTTCTTCCCTTTTGTTCCTTTTTATTTATATAGATTTTTTTTTCCATAAGGTGCTAGGACACATTAACACCTAGGTACTTCAGAAAACAAAAGTGGCCAGTTCAGGGGAGGAGAGCATCTGGTTGCACTTCTCCTATCTGGGAGTTCCTCTCCGAGGAGGGAGATACCGCAGGAATTGGGCAGGTAAAGGACGGGGCTGGGCAGCTGGCGCTCTTCCCCTCGCCTTCGGAGGAGGATGGTAGGAGCTGCTGCTTGGGGAAGGGAATTCGCTGCTGCCGCTGGAGCCCAGCCCAGAGCTCCTTCTTCTGCCTCTGCTTGTGAGAGCAACCACTGAACTGGGACCTCATTATCACCCATGTCACTAAAAGAGGCACCTGTCCCCGTCGCTCGGGCGCGCGGGATCTTGCGCTCGCCTCTCCTTGCGCTGCTGGGAGCCGGGTCGCTGCTGCCTCGCCCCCGCTGCTTCTTCAGCACTGCTCTGAGATTTCACTGCACTGTAGCCCCTCACCCCCTGCCTGCTGAATCATCCTGCCATTCCAGCTTGCTGCTTCCGAGCGCCCTGCTGTGGCACCGGGACCGGCTGC
>JAYDZK010000056.1:17477074-17490317 GCA_034509185.1 Euphonia xanthogaster | reverse complement strand
GGGTTTGCCCTCCATGGCTACTTCCAGCCTCACCTCAAGAGAGAGTGTTATAAGGACCCAACAGAGATAAAAGGATTGGTACTGTTGTCTTAGTTCCAGACTTGAAGAGCATTTGCACTTTCAGGCTTATACTGTGAAGAATGGCCAGACTTGATGAATGAAATGTGTGTTGTATAGCACACACACTACTCACATGCATAATGGATCAAACACCTCAGCTAGATGTTAGTTTTTCAACTCAATTGAGTAAATGAGGCATCAGGAAATCCTGGCATAATAAAGTGAAATTCTGTATCATAATCAGCTAACAAAGACAAGTGTAATCGTTGATGGAAAGCAGAATATGAAAGCACAATTAAATCTGGCATGCACATCATCAAGTCAAATTATCACTTGGTTATGGAAAAATGTGGTAGAGCAGCATTCATGAAGGGCACTGCCTTAGTCTTCTTTTCAAGTGTTGTATAAAATTACAGCAAGATTGTGTTTTATTTAGACTGGCAGTGTTCCTAGAAAGCACTAGTTGTGATGCATGGAGCCTGAAATAGTGGCTTTTTATTTGTACTGAAAGCTCCAGAGTATTGTTCTGTTCAATCACTTATAGATCAGGCTGCTCAGTAGCTTTCATAAGCACTGGAACAGTGTGAATAAATTGTACTGACAACGCTGACAGCTCCATACCCTGCCTAAGAAAGACCTGAAAGGCTTTCAACTTTTGCTTTTTCATTCACTGAAGGGTGGTCCTTTTGTACAATACACTGGTCTCCCTACTTTACAAGATTCCCCTCTTCTTCCCACACATACAACATTTTTTTGGCAAAATGAAATAAGCTTCCTACCCTCAGGTTCTAAAGAAACTATTCTAAATCAATCTGTCTCTCAACATAATTCAGAAGACTGAAGGAAAGCTGTGTGAGTACAATAAAATGTTGTTCTTTATAAATTCCCAGCTGGCAGGGGTCCTGTTTCTCTGATATTTCTAATCCTTTCCAAGTTTGTTCCAGACAGAAATAAAAACACAACAGAATTTTCATAAATAACATCCAGGGTACCAATTCCAGTCCCAGCTAACCCTCATATTTAGACCTTTAATTTTTGTTGTAATTGTTGGGGGGGGAGGGGGGAGGGTCTGCTTGTTTCTTTGGGGTTTTTTCCATAAAATTAATTTCTGAGTCCCTCTAAAGTACTTCCCGTCTCCCAAATAAAGATATCCATAATTTCTGTGTAGTTAAAAATTCAAAGTATTAAAGAGTGAGAAACTCAACCATAAAGCAATGGCAGTTGCAAGGTACTGTAATTAAGGAAATAAAAGCAAATGTGTTGATAGCTCTGAGGCAACTACTTTTTTTTACAAAAATTTTAGCCACTGCTCATTTTGGAACTCCACACACAAATACAGAAACTATAGAAACACACATAATACATTTATCACCAGATTACCTTCCTGCTTTCTTTCTTTTCTTACAGACAGGTTTTGGTTAGAAGCATGCATCTACACATCTTCCACTGTATTTTGAAGAGCCAGTATCACAGTGTGCAACTGTCACTCCCTCACATTTGATAGAGCAGGAGTTGCCAAATGTTGTGTACAGACGATTACACTCAGCTTCCTGGGGGGCAAACAGGTCAATTTATTCGGCACACAAATTGAGAAAATTTATTATACAGGAACCTCTATTTTTTCAAAACAAAGACAGGTTTAGCAATGTAATTCTATCACAGGGAAAGTTCAGGAGTTAATGTCATGTTAGTTATTCATTTTCCCTCCCTTTCTTTTACTTTAGAAAAGGACAGTAGAAAGGTGTGCTGTGTGGTTGATACGCCCGAGGGACAGGATGCCATGGACAAGCTCCAGTAGCGGGTCACAGGAACCTCATGAGATTCAACAAGGCCAAGTGCAAGGTGCTGCACCTGGGTCAGGGCAACCCTTGGTATCAAAAAAGGCTGGGGGAAGAACAGATCAAGATCAGCCCTGCCAAGAAGGACTTGGAGGTGCTGGTGGATGAGAGGCTGGACATGAGCCAGCCATGTGCACTTGCAGCCCAGAAACTCATTCAAATCTTGGGCTGTATCAAAAGCAGCATGCCCACAGGGCAAGGGAGGTGATCCTGACACTGCTTTTGTGAGACCTCACCTGCAGTGCTGCACCCAGATATGGGGTCCCCAGCATAGGAAAGAGATTGACCTGTTTGAGTGAGTCCAGGAGCGGGCCACAAAGGGGGAGGGACGAGCATCCCTGCTATGAAAACAGGCCAACACAGCAGCCTGGAGAAGAGAAGGCTCTAGCGAGACATTTAATGGATTTTCAGTAACTGAAGGTAATTTATAAGACAGATGGAGTCGAACTTTTCAGCAGGGCCTGTAGTGATAGCACAAGGAGTAATGTTTTAAAATAAAAGAGAGTAGTTTTTGAATAGATATAAGGAAGTAACCTTTTACAAGGGTAGTGAAATGCTGGCACAAGTTGCTAGAGGGTGGATGCCCCAATGCCCTGGAAATCTTCAAGTTCAGGTTGGACAGGGCTCTGAGCAACAGATCTGCTTGAAGATATCCCTGCTCACTGCTGGGAAGCTGGACTAGGTGACCTCTAAAAGGTCCTTTCCAACCCAAACTATTCTATTGTATAGAATAAGTTCATCTAAGTCCATCTGTCTACTCTGTTAAATAAACTTACTGCTTACATTGTGATCAGTATGTTGATATTTCTGCCTGACCCTAAATGAGGCCTCTAGTATTTTGTGTCAAACTTCATAATGTCTGCCCCTGGATTCAGGGTTTGCAAGCTTATGGTAATTAAATCGGCTTCCTAATTTTGTCTGCAAATCAACAGACGACAGTTGTACCTCCTTGAAATACATCACAGCTGCCTATACTCAAAACAGCTAGACCATTTTTGCCCTCCATTGGAGTGAAAAAGAAGGTAAGAAATGTGTCACACTGCACTTTGTCCATCTCTTCACTGCAACCATCAGCTTTTTCAACTCATAGTTTCATTGTGAAACATTGTGAAACATTGTGAAGGTGCATATGAAATCTTAGGTGCTGATGTTTGGCTGTCTGCACTATTTATAACCAGACACATGTGCATACATATGTGTATTTGCATGTAGCTCCTAGAACAATCAGTCAATGGTCACAGGCCACCACCATTTTAATAGTAAGTAGAAGAGAGAAGAGAAATTAGACAAAACCACAGGATCATGAATGGCAGAATGCATTATTACTGGAGGTTCTCAGACCAGTATCTGAATAATTATGCTGTGATAAGAATGAAATACCAAATGTGCAAAGCCAGAGCTCCATATGATCATTAAGTGGAAGCAGAAAGAATTGTCAGAGCCCCAGTCTAAGGCCACAGTCTGTTGATTATTGTTCTATTGTGAAAACCAAACAAAAATGTAAGCTTGTACAGCATATGAAAACACACATCACATTGCTGGCAGCATTTCAGCTTCCAAATGCAGCAAATGTTGAAACATATTTAAATTTCCTTCTGTTGGGGGTTGGGTTTTTCCTTCCTTTTCTTTCCTTGTTACTTGTGGAATTTTTTCCCGTTGAGTTGCTAAGAAGCACTGATGACTGGGTGCTTGAGACAAAGACACGGCGAGGGGGAAGTCCTCTGGTTTTTGGAAGTTTTTCTTGGGGGCACAGAGATACCACAAGAATAGAGGCAGGAAAAAGAGGAGGGCTGGAAGGCTGGGTACGCTCTCTCTGGGCCTCGGAGGAGGACGGAGGAGGACAGTCGGCTGTGCCTTGGGGAAAGGAGTTCGCTGGCACTGCCATAACCCAGCCGGGACCCGCCTTTCTTCTGCCGCTGGGCCCCGCATCCCCTGCCCTGCTGGGACCTGCCGCAGCTTCCAGCTACTGCCGCGGAGTTTCCAATACATCTCGTCCACTGCCCTGGACTTTCTGCTCATCCCTGCCATTCCAGCTTGCTGCTTCCGAGCGCCCTGCTGTGGCACCGGGACCGGCTGCCCGGGGTTTGAGGAGCGAAGCCTCTCCTCCCGCCCCGCCCGCCCGGGCCCAGCCGCCATTGGCGGGAGCTCCGGAGCCGCCGCACAGCGCCCCCTGCAGCGCGGGGGAAGCACCGCAGCTGCCCCGCCCGCCGGGAGCCGCAGCGCCCCTGCTGGCCGCGCCCGGAACTGCACCCGAGGGAAAGGGCCGAACGGCCGGGACCGAGCTCCGGGCTCCGCTCGGGGTCAGCGCCAGAGCTGTTGTTTGTTTGCCTCGTTATACACACCAGTAAAGAACTGCTATTCCTATTCTCATATCTTTGCCTGAGAGCCCCTTAATTTCAGAATTATAAAATTCAGAGGGAGGGAGTTTACATTTTCCATTCCAAGGGAGGCTCCTGCCTTCCCTAGCAGACACCTGTCTTTCAAACCAAGACAGTCCTCCTTGATTTTGTGCTTCTTTGCTAATGTAAAGTTGCCATAGCACTCTTATCTCTTATGAGCATTGTTTTTGCAATTTTCTGGGGGGAAAAGGTGCATATCCACATCATCCTACTCCAACGGAGAGTTATTGTCAGTGAGGGTGGTGGTCAGAGCCTGTACAGAACCACTGCCCATTTATTCAGCCCTGGTGAGACCACACAGCATGTTCTGTGTCCAGTTCTGAGCTCCCCACACAAGAATGACATTGAAGCAGTTCCAGTGAGGAGGGTTACCAAGAGACTTAGGTAAGCATATGATGTGAGAGGGCTGATACTTTTCAGTCTGAAAAAGACAAGGCTAAAGGAAGAGTGCTTGTCTTTAAGTCTTGAAAGAGAGATTATAGAGAAAATGAAGACAACCTTGGTTCAGAGGTGTATGGTAAAAGGACACGACACAGTGGGCACAAGCTGTAGCAAGACAACATCTAACTCAAGGGAGGAAAAAATACATTCTCCAAGAGAATGGTTAAGCTGTGAAAAAGGTTGTCCAAGGCTGTGGAGTCTACGTCTTTAGATATATTCAGAGAGTAACTTGACAAGTCCCTTAGAAACTGAATAGAACTTTTAAGTTGATCCTGCTTTGTGTAGGGAATGGATAAGATGACCTCCAGATGTCCCCTCCAGCAGAAATTATTTTGTTGTAGCGTGACCATTCCCATTTCCCAAGCTGTGTAAGGACAGAACAGGGAACTTGCTACCTACCTCAGAGTACGTTCTTCCTCCCCCTCCTGGGTAGACTGGTATCCCACATAAACTTCCCAGTGGTACTTCACCAACAGCTGAACAACAGAGATAAGTGAAAGATTATAAAGACCTGATTTTTCACAGATAGTCATCATTATTAATGAGCACAAGGAGGGGGAAAAAAAGCCTTTTGAATTCAAACTAAAGTATAGAAATATTTTCACTGGCTTTGTTCTTTTTTTTATTTTTGTGGGGAAAAGAAAAAAAGTGAAAACCAGTGCTATAGCTGTAGCTGTTTCGCCCTGCATATTTAATCCACCATTACCTGCATATGAACTGTGCACAAATAAAGAAATGAGGGACATGAAGCACGATTGTTAACACTTCAAAGAAGATTCTTCATCACTATGGGAGGCATCAGACATATATCACTCCTCCAAATCCTTGAGAGTGAAGATCTGCAGCTTAGAATTCAACCAGTGGCTTTCAGCTTTTGACACAGACTGCCTTTATGAAGTAGAATTGAAGGAGTTTGAATGCTTGTAATGGATCCCTCTGAGAAACACTATAATTGGTATGGCATTGGTCTGCTCTATTCCCTCTGCCTTTAGGGTAACTACTACATTCTCAGATTTCCCTTAAGATGAAAGGACTTTGGTTGACAGATGCCCTATACATTGAATGCATTGCTATAATCCAAATCTGGATGAGGAGGAAAAAAATTCAGTTCCCCTTGAGTTTTAAGAACTGTGAATCACATATCTGAAGAGAAATAATACCTTTCTAGCTATAAGTCAAACCTATTTCCCCTTTTCTTTTATTTGCTACTGTTAAATCAACACCTTATAGAGGAAGAAATTGCTAAGAGCTACATTGCTCAGATGGATGTTCATGTGCATCACCTTTTGTTTCAATGGTGTTTGGATGTTTAGCTCCAATTTTCTCCTTTTACCCAAAATACTGTTGTCTGAATTTTGTGGCATTACACTGTGAGAGCAGCTGAGCAGCACGTGGAATATTTAGCATCCTTTCACTTTAGTAAAAAGTATTTTCTTCTTTTCCATACTTGTCTTTTTCTTAGGCTCCATTACGTTTATCTAGTTATTCTTCAAAACATATTCTTCTTACTAGTTCTTATTTGCCCTTTTTTTTTTCTTTGTAGTTTCATTTCTATCTCCCAATCAGCTTTTGACATTTGCACATTGCATTCTGACCTTATCTATTTTTGTTTTTCTTATTTATTCCTTTGTTTCTGTTTTTCTTATTTTATCTTAATCCATCTTTGCACCTGCCCTTTCTCTCTTTGCTGATACTCTAATTATACTTTCTCTTATTAATTCTAACCTCTCTTTCCATGCAGAAAATGCCTATTTGGTATTTCTCTTTGGAGTGATAAGTCTGCTTTACATCCTACATCCATTTCTGGTTTGCCACAGATCCTTTCTAGGGAGGATGAGAATATGTCAGTTTCTTGCTTTCAGTTACATGTGCTCCATATCCATATATTAATTTTCCATTTTCCTATTCCTTCACTATTGGTCTCTGTTCATCTTCTCCCTGCAATGAGTGAAATTCCACTGTGTAAGTCAACTGTAAATAAGAATTATATATTGATGATGGTATCATCTTCAGTCTGGTTTGTTTCTATTATGCATAAGTCAAAAAGGTCAGGTAGAAATACAGAGACATTCAGATGAGCAGAATGTTGTGGTCTGCTCTATACACCAGTACAGACTTCAGGCTGGAATAGCAGCCTGGATAGATTTTGAATGATTCAAGGAACTGAATAATTAAATTAGCCTGGCATTATCATGAAGAAGCTTGAGAAATGCAAAGGAAGACCAACCAAAGCAAGAGTGTAGAGTGTTTGCCTTTTTGAAGATAATGTTTTCTTCCCTGAAATTTTATTTCATACAGTCAGGATCTCTGCTGGGTTATCTACATGAAATAAAGTTTTGTTTGCATTTAGCTCAGACTAGGTCACTTTTTGAAACAGATGAGAAGGGTTTGGGTTATCTCAAAAGTTCTAAAATGTGCTTAGTATTAGAATAGAAATAACAGTGATCTCTTAATATATATGAAGACCTAATGTTGGGAGACAAAATTCTAAATCCAATCAAGAAAATAATTTCACTTCACTGCTAATGATTGGATAATTACAGTGGAGTTCAGAACAGAAGTCAGAGGCAAAGAAAAATTGTAACAAGTGTAAAGGAAAAAAAGGAGATGGCAAAGAGCACATTTCTGTGTCTTGACAGGATTTTTCTTTGTAGATTTGTTTTTCTTGAGGTAGAAGTACTCTTTTTTGTGGTTTGAGTTTCTTTATTTTATCAGCATCTTGCTGAAGTACAGAAAATGCCTTTTTTTTTTTTTTTTTTTGCCTGAAGTACAGTGTACTTTAAGGAATGGCTTTCAGAGAGGATGGTGCAAGTGCATCATGGAAGTATTTGCTAGGACAAGTAATAAAGATATTGTAAGGATGAAAGTTACATCACTAGAGAAAAAGTTTATTCTATCCAAGAAAATGTATATACTGCAGATTTTCTTCAAAAAGCTTTCTTCTTGTAGTTTCGCTGTTAATTATAAGGCAAGCATTGTTTTGATGTTCTAAGAAACTACTCTGAGAGAATGAGAACACAATTACACTCTTCTGTGTCTGTAGACAAAAGTATGCTTGACATTAGAGCCTAAGTGCCAGAAAACCTATACTTTATTTTGTCTTTAAAATTTCAAGGATTTCTTCATAGCAATTTGCATGGTGCTATGTTTTGGATTTGTGACAAAAACAAATCAGAGTCACCAGTGTTTTAGCTATTGCTGAGCAGTGCTTAATGGGCGAGGGCCTTTTCTGTTTCTCATGCTAGCGAGAAGGCTGGGGGTGCACAGGAGGGGACACAACCAGGACAGCTGACTCCAAATGCCCCAAGGGATGTTACAGGCCATATGGTGTCATGCTCAGCATATAATCTAGAGGAAGATCATGGAAGGTGGGACATTTGGAGCGATGGTGGTATTTTTCTTCTAAAGTAACTGTTATGTGTGGAGCCCTGCTTTCCTGGACATGGCTGAACACCTGGCTGCACATGGGAAGTGGTGAACTAATTCCTTGTTTTGCTTTGCTTGGGACCACAGCTTCTGCTTTCCCCAATAAACTGTCTTTATCTCAACTCACATGTTTTCACACTTTTACCCTTTTGAGCCTCTTCCTCAAACCAGTGAGAGGGACTCAGTGAGCATCTGCAATCACAATGCAGTTCAACTTGAAGATGTGGTTCCTGTATTGAGTGCCTGAGAAACAAAAATACGTGATCCTTTCATAATTTAATTATAGTAACCTGTATTAATTTTGGCAAATAGGTTAGTAATTTGAAGTAAATGACAACAAATAGTCAAGAAACAAAGGCAGAAAAACAACACAGTAGAAAAGAAGAAAGGAAAAAATGTTGAAACACTTCAGAAGAATTTTCAGTCTCCTCTCTCTGGTGCCTTTGTTTTCCTCTCCTTCCATTATCTTTGGTCACTTGTCTAGATCATGGCTCTTAGAGATGTTCAGACGACTGACAGGTCCATTAATTCCTTGAGTCCATTGATTCTCATTCTTTCTTTAAGGGCACTGTCAGGAAGGTATAAAAATTGGTAAAGCTCTTTGGCTCTTGAGGTGCTGGCTTAATGCATTCTTTTAGAAGATGTCCAGTTAGATGTTTTAAATCTGCAGCTACGATACCATATAAGAAAAGTTTGAGCCTTATGCTGTTTTTTGTTTTTAAGTTCTTCCCCCCTGAGTGGTAAACAAAAATAACTGTTAAAAGAACTGAGAAAAGTACAGACCACTGAATACTCCCTCTTTGTGGAGTCTTATAGACCTGTGTCAGATTATTAGCATTTTTCTTTATTAGGCACAGTGGTAAATGTATTTTACATTATTATTATTATTATTATGTTAGCATCCTTGAAACCTCTATTCCATTGATTAGATGTGAGCAATAATTTTGAAAGTTATTAAGAAAGCAGTAGCTACAAGATGTGAATATGCAACCATGTGGTATGATCATGTGAAAAATTTGGGAAACCTGTCTAAAGCAGATGATACTTCAAAGCTCACAGAAATGATTTCAGATCTATCCAGCTACTTATCACAGGAACACTTAATATTTGTTTTAGTACCCTATTTGAAGCACATCAAAACTGTGCTGTCCTTCCAATATCACCCAGCTCAGTTGTACAGTGTGACAGCTCACTCAAGGTCAGGAAAACAGTGTGTGCTCTCTAAAATACAGGGAAAGGGTTGGAGAGAAAGGGAAGGAATAGGGAGACAGATTTCTGGGTTTAGGTTTGCATGGAAGCTTCTGACACTGGGATGATTTGAACAAGCAATGTCCTGGCCTTGGTGACAGGGAGAAGCAGCATGTGCTTGGAGATAAGAACTTGGTCAAATGTGACTGAACATCCCATAGGCTCAGTCCCATGGCAGTTTATCTGAACGTAACTTTCAACGTATACTTCACAATCACTGTTTTAGTAAATTGGAAAAAGATTTCTGTCTTTAATTTTGTCAAACCTTTCGTGTGCCCTGCAAGGTCTTGTCGCTGATCCAGTCCTGATTCTTAAGAAGGAATCCTTCAATCATGTCCCAAAGTATTTTGTTGAACTTTTGATTTATAGCATTGTATAATTTTGGAATTGCATACAAATTATATAGGTTAGGACTGCAATAATAAATTATTGCTGACTGGTTTTCCATTTAAAACTAATGTTATAAGTGGCTTAGTTACAGTAAAATTTGTATTCAAGTGCTCAAAAACATTAATCCTAAAATAAAGAGCTAATTTAATAATAGATTAAATGAACACATGATCTGCTTCAGCACAGTAGGTGATCAATGTTTAATACACCCTTGCTAGGTTTATGTAAAGTCTAGTCACACCCTTCATTAAGATATGTTGACAGAGAAGTTCATTTAGTTGGACAAATACCAGGATTCAAAATCCAGCTCTTAATTACGTTGTATTATATATGGTGAGTGAATAAGAGTGTGGACATTAGCAGTGAGTAAGACTGTGGACAAATTGATTAACTGCAATTAAAATGCTTGTGCATCTGTAAGACTATCCTACTTGTCTGAAAATGAATACTGCTTTGATGTGCAGCAAAGCATTTACCCATAAGCTAACTGTATGCAATGCACACTGTAATTAGCAAGATGCATGCTTTGTTTTAATTGCTTCAAACACTGGATCAAACTGCAAAAATATTACCTGAATGATTGTAACATGTTCATTTTCTTCATCATAAATTTTGGGTTGAAAAATAATATCTCATCAAAGAAACAGAAGACTGGAAAAGAAAACAAGGGCCACTTTCTTACTGTACATACTTACCTGTGGTAATAACACTGAAAATATCATGATAGCAACAGTTTTATTCATAGGATCTCATGAAAATGTCATTTTCTACAAAATGAAGTATTATTAAACATGTCAAATGTGTAAATGGATTTCCACTAAAACACCTCATAATTACACAGATTTAGTTTCTATTGGAAATAAATACGTATATGTATGACAGAAAACTGTAATGTTTGGGGAGAGCTCAAGTGTTGCATGTGTGCATATATGTGTGTGTGTGTGTGTGTGTGTGTACATACACCTCAGAAAAAATTCCTGGCTAGCGCAGAAATGAGGCACTAACTGCAGCTTCACTATTCAAATAAATAACAGCTATCATTGCATCTAACCCTTTTGATAATGGCCACCCAATTCCTTGGACAAATTGAATATTACCAATTAGATTCAAAAGACTGCAGTGTAATTAAATGAAACTTACATAAGAGCATCTCTACTCCCATTTAAACTGCATGAGAATTAAAGAATAAGGAGGCAGACAGAAGCTTCTCACAAGACTTGTAGATACAGTTTTTCCAGACCTCTGCATTTAAACTAAGGTGAATGAATAAAATCCCCTGACTAATACAAATTCACCCTGTCTGCCTGGGAGAGAAAGAGGCACCAGAGGCTTGTCATATCTATTGTGCATTAAGTGAAATATTTCATCACTTATTTCTGGGTAATCAAAAGAGCTTTAGTCCAAGTGTAAGTTTGCTTCATTTGTACCCTATCACTTTTATTCAAAGCACTTCCTCTTTATCTTCCCTTTGTAATAGGAACAATAAAAGAAAATGTAATTTATGCAGGAATGCAACATTTACAAAAGTTTTTAGATCAATAAATTTAGTTTTCATGACACAATGTAAAAGGGATTTGCTATATTGCATGCATGAAAAATGCATTGTTTAGTAATCATTCTGATATTATGTTGATCTAAATGCAAAGCTTGATGCAACTGTGCTACTAAAATATATTCCAAAGAATATCCCAGGGGTCTCTCTTGTCATTTTGGTTCAAGCTGGTGCATAAATTTCCAGTAATCTAAGTTAATCTTCTCAGGAAGTAGCTGAATGGTCCTCATGAGTCCTTGCAAGGCTTATAAACACAATTTCAGGAAGAACTTTTTCTAACAAGATGTGTACTATATGAATTCAAACACATAATTCTACCTGTAATTAAGTGAAACTGTACTCACAAGTCCAAAGTCCCAGAGTATTTCAATGTAGGCGTCACAGATCAGAATGGAATCCTGAAAACACAAGAAATAGAACTGAATGGATTAATTCTGTTTGAATTTTTATTGTAATTCAAGGTGTATTCAACCTAATTAAATATCCCCAAAGAAATCCCCTTTTATATATAAAACTGGGCTTTATCTAGCAAGACAAACATCCTCTGAAGTGAAGCAAGATCTCTACTGGCATAAATTTCCAATTTAAGTTCTGTCTTAGTGTAATTTTACACAGTTGAAACTGCCAAGAATTAATTATTTATCATTTCCCTGCTGCATTTTGTCTATGGATTGACACGAATAGGAAAACTCTGGTCATTTTAGCAGTGCTTCATGACCCGTGAAAAGTATCAGGCAGCCAAGTATTTTCATACTTGACAATAGTGATCAAGGAAACTAACACCAATCTCTATCACCAAATATCACAGTGATACTGTGGACCAATAGGCTTGGGGTTTTCTCTGAAGACAAAAACCGATCCTCTTCTGTGGAACCCTTCAAAGAATAGAAAAGAAACAAATATGTAGCTGTCCCTACAAACAGGACATTTGGTTTGAATCTGCACAGTTTTTGTATATATTGGTTGAATATATTGGTTTCTCAAATCCAGAACTATTCTATGAAAACCTAATTCAAGGAATAGATGAGCCATTACGAACGATTGTTAGCACTCCTTTTTTATCCCCCTCTAAAAGAAGTCCTTTTTAATTTTTGCTTTTTTTATATGATCATAGCACTGTTTTCTCTTCCTGAAAGGTTACAACATTTCATGCATCTCACTCCTTCCTCCTCCACCCTGTAATCCTCTGTAAGCACATATATGCCCCTTTTCTCACAGATATTCCCTCTAGCATGGATTATTTCCTTTCCCTTTAATCCTCACAGGCTGAGATGCTGCACTTAACAGTCTTACACAAGTTTGCATAGAAAGCCTCTGTTTAGTTATGTGGGTCATATGGCTGCCAGGCTAGTTGGAGAGAATTCAGGCTGGATAAAAACTGTGTATTGTGTAGCAGGGAAAAATGACTAAATTCACATTGTCATAGCAAATGAGGATTAAAGCCATTTCGTTTATAAATGATGTAATTATGTGAGACTCAGAACTATACATTCAGGGTCAATCAAAAAAATCCCAGATACACACAAATTTATGAACACCTACCTCTTGCTAATAGACCAAAGTTATTACTGCCTCCAGCTCACACTCACACAGCACCACACTTAGTTACCCCCTTGTCATGGTTTGACCTTGGCACAATGCCAGTGCCCCCATGAGAATACATTTTCCCTAGTGTCTACTGTGAGATGTGATCAGAAATAGAGCAAAGCAGGCTCTAGCTTAGGAATAAAAGAAAAAAAACCACTTTATTAACCTACAATATATAAAAGAAACACACAGAACTCAGGATGAAAACCTTCCAAACATTCCTCCTCCCCCCACCAAATTCCATCACATCACAGTAAGACAAAAACTGTGGATTCTCAATTCAGTTACCATCTCTCAGATCA
>JAYDZK010000056.1:17445440-17467447 GCA_034509185.1 Euphonia xanthogaster | reverse complement strand
GTACCTTTAAAAATTACTCAGGTAAAAACCTTCAATTCCATCAAATCATTATTTTCTAAAATGATGCAGCAAAACCTTCTTTAACAACAGTAAAATACATGTGAGGACTGTTAGGTTAATGAGCCTCATCTCCTTTGCCTTTATCCAGGCAATACATTTTTACAGCAGCTTGAGGATCTGTCCTAATGTTCCTGTTCATCCTCTTGTCAGTCAATGCCTTTCCTTTTATCATGATGTTGGGAAAGCTAGGTCGAACATCTCAGCTTTACATTTTGGTCACTCTGATCTCTGTCACAGCAAATTTCTTAGTCACAAGCCAGCTGCTGAGAAAACTGGCTGACACTCTCACAGGTCTTTCTTTGATGCCTGACATTTCCAGTTCCCCAGAGGAATGCAGTTGTCATGAGAGGTCATGATCAGGGGGACTGGGAGCATCTATTAGGTTGCCAGGGCCAGTCCCATGCTTGCCTTTAAAGAGAAGGACTGAGACATGGAGCCTCAGTTGTATTCAGCTGGGGGGCCAGCACTGAGAGCAGGGATCCAAGTGATGCACTTTTGATGGTTGGGTCTGCCAAGCACTTACAGATTGTTGCATTCTGCCAAACATGAATATCTGGAAAGAGAAGGTGAAGAAAAAATAAAGACCTGAAATATCTGATTGTATTCTTGTGCTCTAGTTGTATATTGCCAGGGTGCCCTTGAAAGATGAAGCCCTGGGGAGGGGAACAGGGACCACAGGCGTGGCTCACACAGGCTGTTTAGGGGCTTCACCATGCAGGGCCTGTCTCACCTAGCCAGGGGCAGGAAACACATGGGACACCAGGGCAACCCCAGCCTGGGGAATGAGGCATGGCCTGAGGTAGGAGTGGCACATGGGCCCATGGACTGGGCAGGGCAAGGCTGTGGAGATTGGCTCTGCTGCAGCATTTCTGGGTAGGGAGAGATTCCAGGGGGCTGGAATGTGGTCCTGGTGCATGGACAGGATGGGGGGAGCCATGACAGAGCTGGACAGGGACAGTCAGGACTCTTGGTGGCCTCCAGATGCTAAGAGTACAGTACAGTGACCCGTTACTGCAGGTAACTCTCTTATTAATTGTAAATCTTTATCAGATGACTATTAGAGGAGAAAATGAAGCTTTAAATCAATGATAAAATGTTTTATTTTTCCTGCGAACTGACCTGAGTGAATTTGACAAATATTGGTGACAATGAAAAGAAGGCTTTCATTAGTACCATCTATATGACCTTTAGAGAGATATCCAAATATTCTAAACTAAGTCCAAGTTTGGTCTTGAACCAAAGACCTCCATGCATTCTCCTCAGAATTTTAATTGAAACACAAATTAGGACAATGCAGGAGACAGCTACGAACTGCCCATCAGGCCCTGAGAATCGGCTGTGGTTCAAAGGTCACCCACTGGAGCTCACTGCTTCCAAAAAGTAGGTGGTAGTTTAATAAAATAAGGGTTCCTACGATGTAGAGTAGATGTGAACAAAGACACACAGCTAGAATTTTGTGTTCTTTTCTTTCTAGTAGTTTTATTAAAATATGATAAACTGTATCTGAGAGCATTTCATACAATCTCTTAATGTGATACAAAACAAAAACAAGATTTCCAAGAAACCAGTCTAAACTGGTTTCTAACTTCAGTGGATGGTAACTATAGGCAAACTCATGTTCAGTGAAATTTAGCCTTTCTGTACTTATTTCTTGCAAGGGTAATTGGGCTTCATGCAGAGTAAGACCAGGGAAGCTGGCAGGATTCCCTTCACAATGCTACTGCCCAAGAAATAGGCTTTCAGTTGTTTGATGCAGTATAGCTGTTGTCTCTGTGGAAACAAATACCTATTATATTCTTGTACAAGAAGGAGTTCTGGAAACTCATTTAGAGTTGTCTCTGTGCCTTAAAAAGGAAATATTGATCTATTTTAAACTTTCAAAATTAAGTTGACTTTAATAGCAGTGATTTTAGTGTCACATGGAAAAAAATTACTTTGAACAGGGTTTGAATACCTCTTTGTTGTCAATAATTTATGATTCATAACTGAAATATACTTCTGTATTTAATGCTCAGAATAAATATGGGATCTCTAACAAGAAAAAAGAATAAATATGAGGCGTGAATGGTACACACTGGTAATATGATACAAGGAGCTTAGACCCTTGGGAACTATTTTTCAACACTAAAAATACCAAAAAGGTGGTGTGATCTAAGAGTTGTAAAAGCAAAATAAATCTTAAGAGCTTGGAACTGACTTTCTAGTCTCCAAGAATATAAATTGCTGCAGCTTCTTGTGTTGACATTTATTTACCATTTTGCAGTATGAGAAAGAGCCTCAAGATTAGAACAGAGAAAATTAAATTATGTTCCTGTTCCTTTGGCTACTGGGAGGATTGTGTTTTAGAGATAGCTTTAAAGGTACATGGTCTCTCTTAAAGGCCAGTACCTCACTTAATGTAGTTTATTATTAAATAAACTGTCCTGGAATCACTCAGCCAGAACTAAAGAAATCAACCAATTTTGTTTCCTGCTAAATAATTGCTTATTCCTTGGAAATATAAATAGTATGTAGATGATGCTGTCACTTTAGGGGCTGATAAGAACTTCATACTAAATTCAAAAGTCCAACTGAGCATGCAGCTAAGACAGGCAGCAGTTCCATATCCTAAGCAGCACTGTTTTAAATTAGGTGAGATTTCCCACAAATAGCACTATAATGAAACAAAGATATTTTACTGTGTTCTGGCTAGACTGAATTTCCTGTCTACAAAGATTCATTGTAGCTCTTTGCAATGTTAAAAGCCTTAAACATCTTTTATTAATACTGCTTTAGGTAGAATTTCTGTATAATATTTAGGCATGTAAATATCTGAGCAAAGATAAGGGGGATGAGGTGGTAATAAAATACATAAGGTTCTTAAAAGGAGGGTTGCTGCATAGCTTTGAATTTATATTAAGCATTTAGATAATAAAAAATTTATACCCAGGTTTCAGGCCTGTAAGAAATGACAGTTTTCATAGCTTGTTTCACTGACAGTGATTGATCCAAAATACACTGTTTATTTTATCCTGATACAAAATATATTTTGTTTCTTACAAGTCTTGCTGAATTTATTAATAGATTTTTTTTTCTTTTCTGTCAAATTCTTATAGTCTAAATTTCCTTGAGAGAAGACAGAGAGAAATATGTTAAAATTACCAAATAAAGCATGGAGGTGGAAAATATTAATTAAGTGTTAGAGAACTGACATATCATAAAATTAGTATGAAAAATGAGTAATACAAAAGGAAGCGCTGAGCAGCATGAAGTAATTTGAATGCTTTGAACAGAGATCAGTGCCAGAAAGTTCTAACTCCTAATAATAATGTAAGGAAGATTTAGAAAAAACTGGCATCTGAAACTGGGAACCACAGACATTTATTCTGTCTGTTATGCTATTACATGTTGAAAACTGTGCTAATTCTGGTTTTGAAGACTGGTTTGCCATCGAGAAGTGCGGGGTTTTAATTTAATGGCTGATTTTTCTGGGAAAGGCCAACCAGCAACTCTTTCCTCTTCACTTCCTCGAAGGAAAGGGCCTTTCCATGCAGGGACAGTCATGGTTGCTGAGTCTTATATGACTCATGGTAAGAAAAGAGCTTTTTCAAGGCCTCTCCCAGGCATCCTCTGGGATTGTGATTGCAGTCCACGGAGACTCACTGAAATCACATGTTTTTCTACAAGTCCAAATCTGTTTCTACTTAAATTTCCAAAACCATGTTTTATGTGAGAAGCACATAGAAACATCTCTCTAGCACATCTTAGGGTGTGAGCTTTGTAAGGAACTAGGAAAGAGCACAATCTCACTTTTAGTGTCTGGGTGTCAGAAAATATCTTTATATTGTTCTTTACATTGCTGCCATATGTGGTGCTTATATAATAGGAGATATAAAGCATAATCAAAGATAAGCATAGGATGTCTTGTGCAGATGTCTCATTTTGTTGATTGCTGAGGAGGGTTCTTGGGTAAGGCAGCTGCTTTAGTCACTCTGGAAGAGCAGTTACCTTGAGGTGCAGTCATTCAAGTGGGGCTGTAGTGCTAGATCACATAGGCAGTTTAGGAACAGCAAGAAAAATTGCTGTGTCTGGAGCAGACTAAATGACCCTTCAGCCCAGAATCATGTCTTTGATAGGAGCCATCTCTAGAAAAAGATGATAAGAAAAGGCTTCGTGTAGAGTGGTGCTTCGCTTGATGAATGTCCTTTCTTTGGAGAAACTGTAGTGCAAGTATTTCCTGAGGTGAAAACTGTTGCTGCATCTTTTGAATAACAGTCCTCAGCACACTTTTCATCCGTGATTTGTGTTACTGTCTTTGCAAGTATTTATACCTTTGACATGCACAGCACCTCATGACAATGCATTCCACAGGTTTATGACCTGTGTGGAGAAGTTTTCTTCCTTTGTTATTTTCAAACCTTCAGCTTATTTAACAGGAGGGTATAAAGCATAACCACAGATCAATATTGCAGAGACACAGGGCCATAATGGAACCTCCTAAATATAACTGAGTAAAAATAAGGTAGAAACTTAAAATATGATTAAGTGATTCATGTCATTATAAATAATCTATTCTCTCCTAAATTAATATCCCTAAGGAAAACAGGATCCAAAAATAAATTGAAGCATGTTAAACACAAATGTACACCAGGTCAAATATCTTTCTTGAGTGACCCCATTGACCTCCCACTTAAGCTAACAGAAAGATCTCTTAACAGGCAGTCCAGAACTCTAAAATACTTGTCATTACTGATACTGTCCAGCCTTATTTGCGGTTGTAGTAATAGAAAAAGTTAAGTGAGTTCTCTGCAGCTCTAGCGGTAATTGAGCTCTTTTCATTAGCTTATGCTAATAAATCATGGTAGGTTTGTGGCAGAGTACATAAGTGTTCCCTGTCATGTACTTGAGTGTGAACTCTGAGACTGTCTGAACATGTGCACAAGGACTCTGGGCTGTTAAACCTTAGGACTGTTTTTTCTTATAAGAAGTAAAGAGGATGCAGAAACAGCTCTTTCAGGGGATAAATCATGGTAGCTTGGACATTCTGAAAACTGGAGGTTTACTGATTCAAGAAGGTTTAGTTTTTTTTTTTTTTTTTAACTTGCTAGAGAAAGGTATATTTTCAAAATCCTGTGTTAAGCTTTTAGAACATGCTGAGTGTCTTTATGTATGAATAAAAAAAGACATCTCCTTTCTACTATTGAAGAAATAAGTGAGCTCCCTCTCCAGTCGGCTGCTTAGAATCTTGTTTCCTTTAGAGATTTCACAAAATTGTTTGCTTGAGCTGTGAGCCAGACTTAATAGTTACTGTGTATTGATATTTTGAGCACCTGGTTTTTCAAAGCTATAAAAGGAACTGCATTACAATCAAGCTGGTGCATTTTGCAGGGCTTGACAGAATGACATTTCTCACACCTTAGCCCTAGCTTTTATACTTGAATGTTCTAGCTTTCTAATGTTGACAAAAGCAAGCAACAAAGCAAATCCTGCAACAGAAGCAATAAGTTACACATTCCTTGGTGTCTGCTCACTCAGAATCTTCACACACAACTCAGTGATCTTTGGCTTCAAATTTTCCAGTAGCTGAGGCAGCATAGTGGAGGATCTTTCCTGTCAGCATTAGTAAAGAATAGAAGAAAAGACAGTTAAGTTTGCATATTTATCACAACTGTGGTCATTTTGAAAGTTGTACATGGATACAGTAAAATACATGTTTACATTACCAACTTTTTTCTTTCATTTCATTAATTACACCAGGCATTTCAGGAAAAACGGGGTAGAAGAGCAAGTTTTGAATTTTAGAGAGTTTCATATAAAGGCAAGTTATGGTCATCTCTATAAAGAAGAAGGAAAGGAGGGAGAAAAGCTTTAAGAGAATTTGCAAATAAAAGCTCTTGTTTCCTTTTCTCTCCCATGTTGGATCTTTGTTTAATCCCTAAACACCTTGAATGTACCATAATGGTTTTTATAAATTTAAGTGTAAATTACAACAATTATAAACTTAAAACTAAGGGGTTCACCTGTTTAAACACAATGTGATTTTCCTGTCATTTGCTAAGTACATCTAACATACTGTGACATCTGAATATAGAGAGAGATTATAAGAAAGGAAACCTTTCTCTTTCTTCTAGCAATTACCAAAAGAATCTGAAACCTTAGTTGTTTTTTATACACTGTTTTTATCAGTATTGTTGCTATCACTGTTTGTTTTTCCTTATCTCATTTCAGTTTTTCTAGTAAATTGTTATTTCAAGCCATAACCTCTGCCTTTATGTCCCTTTCTCACCAGAGGGGGTGCGGGGGGAAGGGAAGCACCTACTTGGGGCATAATTTCCAGCTGGTTTTAAACCACAACAATTTTAAACTTAAATGTTTTCTATTTTTTCTTTTAAATAAAATTCTGTAGGAAAATATTGGTGTTGATGTTAAATAAAAAAAAAACAAACAACCAATATGACTGCCAAAAGTCTAAGCCCCTTGTTTGAACAGGTTAATAAGAAGGTCTATTTTAATTATCCACTGATACTATTAATTATCAATTGTAGAATGCATTTCATCTGCAAAGCATGCTGTATTACGAGAGCTGGTGTTTGAAAACTTGTAGTAGTTAAATTCAGATTCTTAGTAATGAACCTTTTAATAATAAGGATAACTAACCAGTGGTAGAAATTAGAAATGTGGTATATTCTCAGCCTTTAAATCAAAACTGGATGGCATTTAAAGAGATACAGACTTACACAGAAATTATAAGATTGGTATAGAAATTGGTGCATAATTTGTCTGCTGTAAAATAAATTAGAATAGATTGTAATATTTTACTTTTGTTTTAACATACATAATCTAAAAATAAGAAAGTGTTTGTTTAATCTCAATTCTTAATTATGGTAATTAACATGAGTTGCTGAGATCAGAAGGGCCAAGTCAGATTAGGGTTTAATAAAATGCAAGTTAGAGCACTGCTTTCAGATTTTAGGATTCTACTGTATCATTGTTAAGGTCAATGACTGAAAATATTTTGATATGGTAAGGATCCTATTCATTGAAATTAATGGCTAACATCCTTGCCTATTAATTTCCAGCTTTGTATTTAAATTTATTTTAAATTTTCCAGGTTTCCATCCCCACAACATATATATTGGAAAGACAGTAATTTTTGGTTCTAGTGAGTATGACTGCTTTAAGGACTTAATAAAATCAATTCAACAGATGTCCCAAATTTAGGATCTCTTTTTGTGATCTATTAGCTGAAGGAAAATGTGAACCAATAGCATAGGGGCATAAGAATCTTGAATCCACAACGTGACATCAAATACATGACACGGAGATGCTAGCTAGTTATTTGCAAAGAATATTTTCTATTTTCAGAGAGAAAAGAGAATTCTTGGCTTTTTCCAGACTTGACTCTGGATGTCTTTGGTGCCTATGTAACAAGTAGCACTGTGAATCTTTTAAGAAGTGTTTCCAAATTGTTGCATTTATCTGTTATCAAGTCGTAAGAGCAGATGGAATATATGAACATAATGAGCCAGGTCTGATTATGATGAAGACTATGAAGAAGAAGTGTGGGAAACTTATTTAAAGTGAATTAGTCCTTGAGGTGTCCACCTTTTACTCCCTTTTCAGGTGTACTTAAACTGGGTGCAGTTTACCCAATGTCCAGCTCTGGGTAGATATGGAAAACCTGACTTTCAGACTCCGCTTTACGGCAATGTATATGCAGCTAGTGTGTTTGAAAGGAATGGATGCAATAGAGAGATGAGCCCAACCTAACAGAAGCAGGACTGTTGAATAGTAAAGCAAAAAGGGTATGATTATTGAAAAGTTCCCAAGTGAATTGGAGAAATTCCTTCAGTTTGAGTAAGTCCTAAAACAAAACTTGTCTTTGGATTTCTCCAGGCATAATTATGTTCTGCACACCATTTTCATGACTTTGCACAGGAACAGTGTAATTCCACCCAGCTTCAATGTGGACAAAAAGCAGTTCATTTACTGAATATAAATTCTCCTTTTTGCTTGAAAAGTATCTGTGGCTATTTCCCATTTTTTGTTCCAGTTTAAAATATTTGTACGCACTTATTTAGACCCAAGAAATATGAATTAAATTTAAGGGAGTTTTCTATTTTCATCAGTTAGACTTGATCAGTTCATTTACTAGAAAGTTAATATGGATGGCTCGAATCATTTAATAATCCAACCAGTGAGCTGAAGGAAAGATTCTGGATGTAAATGGTAAATTACAAATTTCATTTTTAATACCAGGATATTTCCTTATGGCTGAGAAACTCTGTTGGTGGCAAGGGAAAAGAAGAAAGCTTTACATGCATTGCAAGCCAAACTAGTCAAAGTCTCTTATCTGTTTGTTCATTTGCTAATCAGCTCCTGTCCCTGTTGATGTACAAACATCTATGCATGAATACAGATATTTATAAAAAGTGGGACAAAGATGCACTGCAGAGTGAGTTTATGGTCAAGACCCTTTTGATCTTGACTATTTCTTATGAGAGATTTGTATTTTCCAGCTTTTGTTAAGAAAGACAAAACAATGTAATACTACATTGATGTGAGATCTATTTTCATTAAAATTATATTAATAACTAAATGAATTATACTGTTTTTTAAATTAGATCATTCAAGAATGTAAGGATGCAAATTTGTCAAACATTTAGCTTAAATGTACTTAAAATTGATAATGAATTCTTCTTCCTTTTTCTTAGCACTTCATGATGCTTCTTATTGCCAGCTAAACATGTAGTCCATACTAATAACAGAAATTTGTTGACTTGTTAGTTAAAATTCTCCTGCTACTGTATCTTTCTCTAGGGAGGACACTATTCAACAAAATCTGAAGCTCCCTCATGTTAAGGAGATAATTCTACCCAATCTATCGACTTCTGTTCCCTCCTTCAATAAAAATGACAATGTCCTAATACATAACACTTGAGAATAGAAATTGAAATAATCACTTATAAATTTATCCACAGCTGACAGCTTTATTAATCTCTGTAGCTGTTGTCATTTGATAAAAAACAACATATAATAAAAATTCTGCAAATTACCCAATTAGACATTCTGCAGCAGAAGATCTGCTATTATAACAACCAGTAATCAAGTAGAAGACCAAAACAATAACATTTGTCTTGGAAGAGAAAAGCTCTTTGAGAATCTTCCTCATTTATGATGATCTAGTGACAGTCAAGGAAAGAATAATGATTCATAGTCAATGGCAATATTCTGGCATGTAGCTATTACTGCTAACAGATGAAGGAAAATTTTTGTGTTTGACAGGAAATCCCTCTTGCAAAAATACCCTGGAGCACATTTGTTACAGCATACACAGAAATATATCCTAGAACCTGAAAGCAGTCTGCATCAGGAGAGCAGGACTGGGAAGAAGGAGATCAACAAGACTTTCTTCTTTCCTCTGTCTTTTGAAGGAGAAACCTAATTTTAGTAGAGATATCCAGTGGAAAGCCATTAATGCAATTCCTTTCAAGCATTAATAATGCCTGAGTTAGTAATGTATTTTCTCTAACAGGGATGGTTTTTATGAGGTCATTGTTTGGCATCTTAGTATGACCTAGTTGCCAAATGTTAGGAGAAAATAGGGCTTTGGTCCTTTGAGAAACTGTGACTAAAAATGTTTATTTTCTTCAGTTGACAGTAAATGGAGCCTAGGCTAAGTAGTTAACACTGCAAACACCTGATGTTATGTGTGATATCTCCAGAATGTGTTATGCCTCTGTGTTTGCTGGTGGTGTATATATATTATCTCATTGTCAGTGAGTCACAGATATTATAGTCCTTCAATTAATAATTTAATACTGTGGAAATTAAATCACTACAAAGTTTTGAAACTTTCATAAATCTGCTTTTTATGTTGTTTCTTTAATCTTGCCTTTGTTTGTGTAAATGGCATCTACTTTTCTTATTAAACTACCTTTATCTCAAACAGAGAGCTTTTAAATCTTATTTTTTCCTGTTCTCTTGAGGAGGGGAAGTGAGAGACAGAGAAGTTGAGATTTCTTGCAGACAGCCAAAGTCGACCCATCGCTAAATCAAAAGCTGTATGACAGGAAAACAGTGGATATCTGTCTGGGCTTCAGTCAAGACTTTGAGACTGTCTTCCATAAGATCTTCATAGAGAAGTTGTTCATATGTGGGCTGCAGGAGCAGACAGGAAGGTACACTGAAAACTTGCTTGGCCCTGAGGGTGGAGATGAGCAGCGCAAAATCTAGATGCAGAACAGTGGGCAGCAGTGCTCCCCAGGGATCAACACAGAGCCCAGTCCAGTTTAATGTTTTCATTAATGATCAGGATTGGGGTGGGGGGGCTGCATACCCTTAGCAAGTTTACTGATGGCACTAAACTGGGAAAAGTGGCTGATTGAGCAGAGCATTGTGCTGCTGTGGAAAAGACCTCAACAGACTGGAGAAATGGGCTGACAGTAATGTCATGAAATCCAGTAAGGGTAAAGGCAAAATGACTAGAAACTGGAAATATCTTGGTAGAGAAAGACCTGGGGCACCTTGTGGACGTGTGGTTGAACATGACCCAGGAGTGAGGCCACATCCAGAGTATTGTGTCCAGTATTGGGATCCCCAGTATAAGAAAGATGTTGACATACTGGAGATAGTCCAGACATACTGGACTATCTTCGTATGCCACAGATGATGACAGGACTAGACCATCTGTCCTGTGAAAATGGCTGAGAGAGATGGGACAGTTTTACCTAGAGAAGAAAAGGCTCAGGGGGATACTATTTGTGTATTTCTGCAGGGAGGGTGTAAAGAAAGGAGAGACAATCTCTTGTCAGGGGTGTCCAGTGATAGGATTAGAGGCAATAAACTCCAACTGTTCTATTCTATTCTGAAACACAAGGGGTTCAGAGGTTCCATCTGAACACCAGGAAACACTTTTTCACTCTAAGTATTCTTGTTTGTGTGCTGTTTGTTTGACTTCAACATGTGGTGAAATAATTTTTTCCCCATGTGTGAAATTAAAGAATTTATTAAAGAACTATATAAGAAGGGCTAGAAATCCACTTAAATTGTTTGTTTGTGTATACCAATTTTAAAAGTGAAAATGGTTAATCAATTAATAAATATCTGAGTCTGGTTGATGTTTCATTAGTCTTTCTCATGAGAAGTCCTTGGTTCTCTCTTTGTTCTCATTGATCTCATTAGATTCCTTTAAGCAGAAGACAAACTGAACTGCTCAAATATCGGTATTGATAGGATAGATATGCTTTATGTTCTTGTCTTGGTTCGAAAAGGCAGGTGTCTGTTTAAGGAAGGCAGGAGCCTCCTCTGAAATGGAGAATGGAAACCCCCTCCCTTTGAATTATTATAATTTTGAAATTAAAAGACTCTAAGGCAAAGATAAGGGAATAGGAATGACAGTTCTTTACTAGGAAAATTAAAAATACAAATGCAATATTACGAACAAAAAAAAAAAACCCAGTGACAGACTCAGAATACGACTGACACCCTGTGGGTCAGGGTTTTGGTAGCAGTCTGATTAAATGGTGGCTGCAGTCATCCTGGAGTGACAGGTGTGGCTCTGTTGAAGCAGTGATCCTGTAGAAGGGTGCAGTTTTCCTCTGAAGGTCCAGTGGTGGTGTAAATGGGTGTGGACTTCCCCTGGGAGTCCAGTGGAGAAGAAAGCTGCTCCTCTGGGAATCCAGTGGGCAAAGGCTACCTGTGGTATTCCAAATCTCAAATTATATCCAGGTAGGAATGCTTGGCTCCTCGCCCTGGGCAGAGCATCTCCCAATGGGATGATGTAATTTTATCAGTCATTCAGTGGGACTCAATAGCCCATAAACAGAAGATATCTCCTGGAGGGAGGATTGGTTGTGGAAGAGATAAAGAAAACTGCCCTACCTGGTTTTAACAAGTGGCCCAATTAACAGAGGATAACTGCCTCACCTTTAGCAGATGGTAATTGAATACACACCCACCCAAACCTGAGATGGTTCCCTAACATAATTTTCAGACATAATGTGTTTCTTCATTCTGCTTGAAATACTTTGTTCACTCTTGCAATCTGATAATGCTACAAAAGAACTGCCAAGACATGAAACTGAAAAGATACAATTAAAAGATTTTTTTCTCCAACACAGAAAAAGGTTTTCATTTTTGTGTAATATTCAAGACAAACAGTATGTGTTGATACCCTGGTATTCTATATTGAATTGTATTGATGTTTATGTGTTCATTTCCTTCTTAATTGTAATGCTGTGAATATTTCCGTTTTTCTTTTTAATTTTGGCTAGAGATTTTGGCAGTTTCCTCTATGCCACAACACAGTAAATTGGGATATTCAACAGTAGATTACTCTTTGAAAGTATGCAGACTTTTTAAAAAGAAGATTTTCTTCTCTCTAAGCTATATTGTGTTCCTGTATTTGCTGTAACTTTCTTCTCTAAAAATGTCAATGATAAATATAATTCTTTGGTTTTAAGTGCTAATCTGGGGATAATATTAAAGCTTGTGATAACAAACTACATTCAAGTTATTTTTTTCCAGGGCTCACAGAGTATTCTCTGTTTATCAGTGAAAAAAGAACAGATTTCATTCCAGACAGAAAATTATATTACTACCCCATGCAAGTATTGAACAACAGACCATTCATATTATTTCTACAATAATAAATTGAGTATTTTAACATATCATTTCTACAATAATAAATTGAGTATTTTTAACCTTCCAACTTAGGCTTCTAAATACATGTACAGACATGAGTAATACCTTAGAGTTAGGAATGACTACATGAAAAATAGGTTATTTATCTGCTTATAATGGATTTTGGTAAGAAACATGGATACAAAAATAATATTCATAATAATAATAAAAAATTCAGGAAAATGTATCTGACACAGGTACTGGGTTACTCTACATGACTAACTAAATTCATACATGCTCAATGGAAAAGCAAAGAAGATAATAAACTGCATTACAAATACATAAGATCATGGTTTTCCTTTTGGACAGGCATCTGAAACCACATTTTTTGGGATTTGGAAGTGTCCAAGGCTTTCAAAACATGCCTTTTAGCGCATTCAGAAGTATTTTATACCTTTTGAATTTCTCTGGACATAATTTTGTGTTTATATTTTTACTTACTTTTCTAGATTTCTTTGGAACTAGAAAAATCCCATGATATTCTCTCATAATAGTCAAGCTTTAATTTGCTGTTTCTTAAAGGATGAAATCTACTTTGAAGATCTTCTGTGAGCTATTGACTTTTAAGTTCTGTTGACTGTTGACACTTCATTTAGGAAATGTGCCAGAGAAGCAGCCCCTACCATAATTCTACAGACCTTATATTTTCATTCAAGCATGTATTTTCATTCAGCTACACAGCTGTGCAAAATCCTTAGCAATTTGAAAAATCCCTTTGTCTTCTCTATTGCTGCTAGGTTTTCAAGTCCAAAATAATGAAATGTTATGAGTAGAAAGATTGGGGAGGGTTTTTGTTGGTTTTGGGTGTTCTTTTTGTGTGTGGAAACAGCCTCTGGCAACATTAAATACAATACAAAAAAAGATAAGATCTAAGCAGAAATGAAATCTTAAAATAGTTTTTTTCATATTTTTGTACAGTAAAATGAGTACAAATGACATTAGTAAAGCTTGCAAATGTGATCTTTGGTAACAATTACATTACAATACAAAACATAAGTATAACTTAAAAACAAATGAGAAGACCAAGATTTGATATAAGATTATCTCTTAATTTTCATTATTTTTCTTCCTTTTTGATAATTCCACCTCTCCAAAATTCTTTTTTTAAACTCTTAATCTGAGAAAGTGTGTACCCAAAGGAGTTCTTATCCCACGTAACACAGAACAAACGAGAAATGTAAAATAAACTATATATTCCTTTAGAAAGAATTTGTTATTTATTATTTATGCACTGAAAATATATTTAGACATGAATTTCTAAAGGTTGCTATTATTGTAGTACATTGGTAATGTTTTGGAGCCAAAATGGGTAATCCTTGGTTTTTTTTATTTGATTCTAAATCTGTTTCCACACTTGCTTGTGCATTTTTTCTCTGATATAACTGTGCACCTTTATTTCAAGCTTAGTTTAGTTAAAATCTGAAATGTATTGGATGATTGATTGGCTTGCTGGACTTAAGTCTACGCTGAAAATTGGCATGACCTGGCCTTGTAATGTTCCATCTCTCTGCCCTGTCATGGCAATTTGAATGAGACCCATATTTTAACAGCCATTTATAGTGCTCCCAAATGCCAAACCTCGTCAGCTTGGCTATGGCCTTTACAATTATGAGTGGAATTGCTTCCTTGTGCTGAGGAATGGCTTTTATGCTATGCTATAACCTGATATAGATTTTGCTGTATTTCCTTGCTTTTTAGAGCAAGAGTGAGAAAACACATATCACATCAATTATAACTTTATTCTTCTTCTATCCTTACCTCGTCCCACTTAGACTTTATGGCTTGATTGTTAGGCTGTTGGTGTCTGGGCTTGTAGCAAAGTTAGGTGTTCCAGATTCTGCTTCTCCCTTTCTCGAGCACAGCACTAACATGGAGGTTTCAGTGTCTTTCAGAAAGGTTTTATACCAGAATGAATAGCAAGCTAGGAAGGAACCCATCCATTTCCTTTGCTTTTGGAGGTATTGAGAGAAGACATTGAACATAAATTTTAATTCTGGTTCCTTCCTATCAAGAAATTCTCCCAAGAATTCAATTATAAGAAGGCTGAAAAAAAATAACACTGCCACTAAGAAGTACTTTTTCTACTAATATATCCTCTTTCCAGTGTCTTTTTACAGATATATCAACTTTGCTGGCCTCTGTGAGAAGAGGCTGAGGCTGCCCCTTTGCTGGACACATCCAATTCCACCTGGCTTCAATGAACCCAATGCAGGGCACAGCTGACCTTATCAGCAATGATAGTGGTGCCTCTGGGAAAATGTATTTAAGCAAAGGCAGACAACACCACATAGGCAGAGGAAACAAAAACAGAGGGAGCACAAAAGTCAAAGGAGGAGGCAGTACTTCATGGGAGGATAGGTTTTCCTTGTGGCCTGTGGGTGACCTGCACCAGAGCACATTTATCCTTATACTTAGTCCAGCTATCTTTTCAATGAGAAAATGCCACCATGAGCCAACCTGAAGTATTTTACTACTCACATATGTTTAATGAACATGATTGAAAAGCATGAGGAAGAACAGGAATTTTGTGGGATCTGAAAGTAAAATATTGTAAAAAGTGAGTAATGAAAAGTCTGACAATTCCCAGTGCTCAGAGCAACAAAAATAATGGAGTGAAATGATAGCTCTTGTTGTCTTGCAATCATTGTCTGTTCTCTGTGGGTGTCGTGTAAAGCTCCAGGGAGCTGGATCCCATTCTGAAAATTCCAGACATGCTGAGGCAATGTCCACGCAACAGGTCCTGTTTGTACTGGGTGAATTAGTTAATCAGCAGGAGATGCCTTGTACACAAAGTCAACTGAGAAGAAACTCAACCATCAGGTTTTTTGAAGAAAACTTTCTTTAAAATTCTCCCGCTATTGTGTTAGAATTATTGTGTCTTTGTGTTACTGACCTTCCACATAATGTGTTCTCTGACTTGTGTTTGAACTTAATCTTGGAAATAAGGCTGATTACGTGTATTTGTATCAGTTCTGAGTTAGGATATGTAAAACTTTTGCTGAAATAATGCATACCTATTTCCCCACTCTGCCATGGTACTTACTGCACTGTTTATTTCTCTTCAGGTCACATTAGAATGAAATGTGCTGTCATCAGAAGCCATGAAGTGCATCATAAAATGCCACATGTTGGCCCTACCAGTAATAGGTGCAACTCCAGGACTTCAGCAAGGTGTCCTTGCTCAGACCAGAGTTGGTGCCTTGAAATATTAAGAAAAATTGTCTCATAAAAAATTATATAAAAAAGAAAAATAGTAACTCATAAATAAAATTCCAAATTCAAATTCACGTAAAAGGATTCCAGTAAGCCTCTCTGTAATACCTCTGGACCAAATTTCTTGAAAAATTCAAGAAATAAAGATGTAGGTAACAAAACAGATACTAGATTTTGGTTTCTACCGTAAAACTGTTTTCAGCTCAGGGATATATATGAAAGCAAATATGTGAAAGTAAAGACTTCAAACCAAAACAGACAGAAGGTGTGAGCTATTGAAAGTATAAGGCTATTACTAAATTTCAGGATAAGATTACAGTTGTAGATGTATGAATTCCAGTAAGCTTCTGGTAGTAAAAAAAAATTTAAATAATACAATTTAATTAAAATAGTTTATTATCTCATGGAATTATATTAGCTAAAAACCTGGAAGTTTTTTTAAGAACTTATAATTGCTTCCAAAATATTTAAGGAAAAAACAGAAGCTGCAAAGTTTTTACTGCAGCGATCTTGTGGGTGATGATAAAAGAAGCCCTCTTTTCAAGGGTTGTGACTTTCACGAATGCCAAACCAAATTTATTTTAGTTAACATAAAATTAAATTAAAGTAGATAATAAACCATGTGCAGAAGTGGATCTTGATGATGGACTGTGATTGCTGACTTACAAACCAGTGCTCAAAAGTTTATTGTAGCAGTAATTCTCCAGGAAGAATGGCCAGCTAACTGTTTAGACTATTAACCTGCATGTGTGAAGTGCAAATGCTTCAGCAGAAGTCCTCTGCTAACACTTCATGATTGTACATAGGTTTACAAGTTGTAAGGAAGAGATTATTTTTGAGAATGTTGGCATGGGCCTTCTGGGCAAGAGTCAGGGAGAAGGAAAGGGGCTGAAATGTGGTAGTCACAACTCATTTAATCACAGGACCACTTTCTGATGTAGCATAATCCAATAAAATGTGGTATGACTCCACTGCTGTCAATTAAGGAGTTAGTGGGAACATTCCACAAGAACATGGGGAAATACTTGTATTAATAAACTGAATTAAATATGGTAATGCAAATGTCTCCTCTGCATCTAACAGTATGATTTGTTGATCCAGATCCAAGGACAAACTTTATAGAAACATACACAAAAGGATTTCTACATAGAAATCAGCAGTATTTTATGAAGCAGGATTCTGTCAGAGATCACATTTTATACTCCTTTTGTATACAAATGGACACTCTGGCCAAGTGAATGAATGAATGATTAAAGAGACTAGTTCTAAAGTAGCAAAGCACAGTCATATTTTAACAGTACTTTTCTTGACCTCTTAGATGTAGAAAAAAAGTTTTATTTAATAGAAAAAGTGAGTTTATTACCAGAAATGTTAACATTTCAGAGGGATGTCATCAATCTTGCTTTATAATCAACCATCAAATATTTGTCTTGACACTTCTATAAATTGTTCTGTTAATGCAAAAGTTTATGTTAGAAAAATACAATTAGAACACAGTTTTTAAAAGCATGAAACTTAACTCCATCATAAAAGTAATAAAACTTTTAACCCTGTATTGCAGTTTTTTATTTACAATCAATTGTATAATTTGTTAAATTATAAGAGAAATATATGGGCTACACTTACAAATATCAAACTTGATTAAAGTAGGAAGTTCATATTATGCAGCCCAAACCTAGTAAGGTAAAAAATATACATTTTTAGGTATCCTAGTTTCTGCTGATTTATATAATATTTGCCTGGATTTTCTTATATTTTTGTTACTGTAGAGTGCTGCTTTAGTAAAAGTCATCTTCTCTCTTAAAAGAAAACAATTATATATCTTACAATGTAGAAAAGTAATATTTGTACAAGAGCTTCCTCAATCTGCTGTTCAGTTGGCACTGGAACATGTGCAATAAATTTCTGTTGGTCATCTTCACCTTCTCGCTCCTTGCCACCTTCCTCATCAGCCTCATCTTTGTGGGTACCATTGATGTTTTCTTCCTCCACCTCCTCACCTCTTGCAAGTTGTGCTTCTCTCTCCATCTTCCATTTTTCCGTTGCTTGTGCTATAACTTTCTTCTCATGTTCCTGCTCCAGGGGCTCCAGAATCCCATCATCTTCACCCCTGTAGCCATAGTACTCAGCGTTGATGTCCTTCATAAGCTTAGCCCAGGTCTTCTGTGGGGGTGGCAGGCGTTCCTTTCAAAAAGCTCTCCAACTTCTGGCAAGTCCTTTGCAGCCTCAAAGTATTTGTAGCCTCTGTTTCCTGGAACTTTCACTTCGTGATCTAACATTTTCCGGTTAATCCTAGCATAATCAGGACCTCCTAGCTCCTTTATTCTGTATTCCCAGTGTCCTTTCTCCCTCAGAAGTTTGTTAATTTCACCATTCAGGTCCCAAATTCTGAATTCACCCAATCCAGCATTTTGGATCTGTGTCACTTTCTTAAAAATCTCCCCAATGATGTCTCCTCTATTTCTCAGCTTTGGGCAGCTCATTACACTCTGATGCAAGGAAAGGCCTTTGCTCCTTGACTTTTTCTTCCTCAAGCTGAGCTTGCTGAAATCTTGCCAAGGTCGTCATGGCCTTCTCTGCATTGCCAGCCATGGTCCCGCCGTGCCCCACAGCCCCTCAGCCCCGCTGAACACACCATGTGCACAGCAGCTCCACGGCCCGTAACTGAACCCAACCCTGCTCCAGAAGCACGCCAGTGAAACCCTCCTGGCACAGAGCGAGGAGGCAAAGACACTTTTAGGATTGTGACATTGCCCCATACCTTTGTAACTGGATGATCCTGCACGGAGACAAAGCCACCCATTTCTTCGATGGGGTTTTTCTTCTATTTTTCAGGTTTTTCATCTTCTCTGTCTTTTTGTTTCACACAGCTCTTTGGCTGTATTTTCCTCACAGCTCTGGCTGTCACTAGCTCTGGCTGTATTTTTGCAGCTTGTTGCTGCTGGGTTGGGCTCGCCTCTGGTCTTTTCCAGCTGTGGGGACAGGCTCTGCGTGCACCTCCACTCTGCCTGCAGGAAATGGCTGTTGTCCTCGCACTGAGTTACCACAGGTTATGACAGGAGGGGTGGGTCAGATAGAGATGACACACACCCCAGAATTCTCATGCAACAGCAGTGTATTTTATTCTTCCTACCTCCTTAAACAGGAGGATTTGAATCTCCTGGTCCAGACAGCTCATTGGTCTGGCTTAAACACAGCTCCTGTGCCAGTGAGATGTCTGCAGTTTAGGGTGGAAACTGATGGGGTGAAGTCCCTGTAGGCATTCAAATCCATCCCATCATAGCTCAACCCAGGGGCTGGTTTATGGAACCAGGCTGGGTTTCTTATTTATAATCAAATTAATTGCCTAGTACAAGCTAGCTCATACTGTAATATGCACCTTTATCCATTCGGTCCAGGCTGTATGTTTTCTGTCCCACACCACAGGATAATTGTGCCAATGGAAAAGCAGTGGTTGTTAATTTTCCATATAATAAGAGTAAAACCACTGCTCATCATCAGTCAGTTTCTTCAATTCAAATGGTGTTAGCCAGAACTCATTGATCCTCCCTACAGGAGGTGCTCTCACCGAAATACCTTTGCTCCCAAACCTGGCCTGACTGAAGAGTACCATCTTGGATATGGTTACTTTCTGTGGTTGAGATGGGCATATACAAGAAAAGGGAAAATTATTTGAATAGCTTAAAGTAATTTTAAAAATCCTGCCAATCTGGAGTCTAAACCACATTTTCTGATGACAGTTGACACCCTGCTATAGATACACACACACACACACACACACACACACACACACACACACACACGCACACACAAATCCCCTTTGGTCGCAGTCAACTTTGAATGTGACCTCAACCCCACAAAGATGAATATTTCTCAGTGTATAAACTTCATCAAGTTGAAAACACTTAAATTATTTTCCCAGAAACATTTTTTATGAACTGTAATAATCAAAAAGTTTCCTCTGACTTGCTATGTAATGAATTGTCCTATCTCAAAACAAAAGTAAAATTTAGCTGAATCATGGGTTATATTAAGCATGAACGATTTATTTTTTCCTTTGTGGTATTAAAGCAGGACCAGTATCCTAAGGTTGCTTTTATACTATACAGTATTATGACTTTACCTTCCTTTAAAATAGAATGCTGATATCTTAGCTACATAATATTAATGTACGATTTTCTCTCTCTCTCTCTTTTTTTTTTTTTTTTTTTTTGGTCCATAAATGTGTTTCATTAAATGCCATTGTTCAGTCTATACACATATATATTCCTGGCTAGCAGTTATTGTCATAGCATACTTATAATTATATTTTTAATTTAACTATATTTAATAATTTTAGACACACAGATTTAATACTGAATAAGTTTTATTTTAACATAATCTTTTCCCCTTTCCTTTCTTGCTTCTATTCTAGTGAGTTTGCACTTTCAGGACATATGCTTCTAAAATGGTATACAGCTTCAAACACTGGAAAAGTCAATGCCAGTCTTTGCAGGTCATTTTAACTTCTCTCTGAATTAGAGCATGTGTCAGTGCCACAGTGAAGGCTGAACCCAAAAAACAAACAGCAAGGCTAGCATGTGCTTGATGAAATTTACTTCAGTGTCCTTGCTGTTCTGTAGGAGGGCCACTTACCCACAGAATGTGAACCTTTCAGTATGGAAGTTTACAGTATGAGTTCTGTTTTCCTGCCATATCATGGTGGAATACATGCATTACAGTTCTGGCTGCCAGAAATTGTAGTCTCCAAAAGAGGCAAGTGGTTCATATTGTGGCTGCCTTCAGGGATCTATAGTTTCCTTTGCTGATTAAGAAATGGCTCTAAAAAATTGCCAGTACTACAGGCTATAAAGCCCCATCCAGTAAGCAGCCAAGTGTCTTCCTTTGCTGCTGAATTCATTATCATTTAGGCACATTTAACATGTCTTTGGCTGTGCTTGCAGCCATGAATCACTTGGGAAAAGTCTTTCTGAGTGGTCAACAACTCTCCTTAATTTACTAGAACTACTTGGACACCCTGCTAATCTTATTTAACACACATTGAAAAGTTACTGACTTTTGTGACTTACTCAAGATTTCTCATTTGTATGTTATCCAACCTGTGTTCATTTATCTTGTTAAACTTTATATTTCAGTAAGCAAACTTCTCAGTTCTGGTGTCTTTATTGTTACCTATGTATATCTCTATCTTCCTTTCCTGGTATCTTCTGTTATAATTTTCTGTTATCTGTCTCATATCAAAATATAATCCTATTTTTTTTTCAATTCCTTGTACCATGTCTTTATTAATTTAAAAAGGAAGCTTTGTATTCTTTTTCCAGGTTCTGAGTTTTCTATTTCTCCAGCCTTTTACCTACTCCCTTCATTTTTTTTCTTATTTCTTCTGCTCTATATATTTATCACATCCTCTATGCTGCTGACATACCCACAGACTATCTCACATTTGCTCATCTAGGCATGTTCTCATGAAGCTTATCTCTTTCTGCCACTCTCAGTGTAAAGACTCTTACCTTCCTGCCAGTACCTTCTTTTTGTTGCACACATTTTGAAATTCAGTCCAGTAGCTCCTTACATACAAAGATAAGCTACAAAAATGCTTCTAAAAGTATTAAAAAAAAAGAAAAAAATAAACCCACAAACCCAGGAGAAGTCACTTTTTGGCAGGTTTTGTACCATCTTAGGTTTCTAACCTGTGCATTGTTGCCATTAGCATTCTTTTCTGAACAGTAAAAAAGAACAGTGTCAGATGGAAGCATTACAGAAATTTCAACACTTAAAAAAAAAGGACTAATTAGAGTAAAATGAGAAATGTGAGCTATCTTTATTAACCAATTGGACAGTTTTATGGTACAAGTGAATTGACTAGATAATGGAAATATGGTCAATCTCATGCATGTGGAAGAGAACAAAGTGAGAGGTGTTGAGTTACTTGAGGGAATTATCGCTGGCCAGGGCTTTATATACAGATCACAAACAGGACTGGACTGCTGTGGGACGTGCCTTGAGCTGTTTTATTTTTCAGCATCAGTCTCATTACATGGTTATGACAATGGGAAGATGCCATCAGCTCA
>JAYDZK010000056.1:17404275-17436927 GCA_034509185.1 Euphonia xanthogaster | reverse complement strand
AATTGGGCAGAGTCTAAAGAACAAGGAGAAAAGAGTTTTACAATACAAAACACAGTGACAAGTTGAGAAGAGGTGTTTTCAGCAGTTCAATAAGAAACATCTTAAGATGGCACAAAGAGTCTGAGGTCTGCTTGTGTTTCTGTCAGGAACAGCTTTGTGTACCTATTTGGAAAGAGTAAGACAGTTGTTTAATAGGAATCTTACAGGACCAAGCAGAAGTAGAGTGTCAGAAGACAGTGTTAGAAGAACTAAAGCTTGGCCTGAGACTGGTCACAAGCAGGAGAGTAAAACAGGCTAAGAAAGAGAAAAGAAAGAGAAATGAGGGTATAGCTGTTAGGGGTTGAACAAGTATTAACTACAAGGGAAGCAAATGAAAAGACAATAGAAAAAAGACAAAAACATGATGGCATGGAATTAAAAAAATGCAATAAAAATGCAGAAGCGGTGTTGTACTGAAGTATATGACAGGTAGACATCCTGAGACATTTTATAGGAGCATAACTTAAGGATGCATTCTGCTTTGTGTCAGACTGTGCTGCATACAGGGGTTGGAGAACACCTTAGGGGCAATGCAGCAGCTTCTCTTCTGCCTTACCTGCCAGGCCATGATTGACATATGGAGTCCAGACCAGGGAGGCAGCTGCAGCCCTCCCATGCCAGTGTGTGAGACAGGAGTGCCGTGACAGAAAAATGTGAAGCATGGATTAATGGGTGAATTTAATGCTCTGGACCTGGGTATGTATGAATGATCATAAAAAAAAATGTGCAGGATATTAAAGGTACTCATAGTAGAATTTAAGATAGTTGTCCAGTAGGACATTCTGAATGGTAATATATCAGATCCTTTCATAAGTCAGAGTAGCAGACAGTGTCTCCACTGCTTGACTGCTGACACTGAACCTGATGGAAAAGGCTGTGGTTGTTCCATTGCTGTGTTCTCCAGCCAGGTGGCTAAAGCTGGAGTGCCTGTTGGAACACAGTGGTGCCAGGAGCTCTTGGAAGAGTGCCAGTTGACAAAAGTGATATAGAGGCTGTGCTAATGTTTAAGATAATTGTAGGGCTGTGCCTAGGCTCTGGAACTGTTGTGTTTACTTGGGAAGGTCTCTGATCCCAAGTTCATTCCAAGTTAGGGCACGAACATTGCATGATGCTACCACACATCAGGCTCAGAAGCCTGCCTAGAAATTCTGGCAGCAATATTAATGTGCTGCTTGTGATTTTTATATCTTTCTTTTCAAGTACACTTGACTTTATTTCACCCTGAATTGTAACTGCAAGGATTTTCAGGGAAGATAGACATTGTCAGGGAAGAAAATGATGTTGAGCCTCAAGGGAGCACAATGAAACAGACACAGTGTGGGAAGGATCTGACCAGGCGAGAGGGAGCAGTCAGTCCAAGAGAAACTGCTCTGAGAGCCCAGGCTGTCACTTTATTAATACCTCAGAGAAACCAAACCAATGCTTCATCTTTTAGCAGTTTTGCTCTGACAACTCTTTTTTTGGTCTCAGAAAGGCTGGTGGCACAGGAAATCCCCAGTACCAAACTAAATCTGCTCCTACTTTGCCGGTGAAAACTTGAAAACAACTGAGCATATTGAAATATAAATGCTTTTTAAAAGATGTGTTGTTAGCTCCTTTAAAAGCTGGGAATTTTACCCAGTGGCAGGTGTTGAGGGATCTGAGAGTGCCTTTGCCCCTATGGTTTGGGCCCCAGACCTCCATGAGCACAGTTGGTGAAGAGGGGAGAGGCTTCAGGTGCTGTTTGGCAGCCATGGGCAGGGCCAGCCCCTGGCCCAGGGGAAAAATTTCTGGGGGATTTTTTTCTTTATGCAAATATTGCTAGAGTTTCAACTTCTTTAATCAAAAACAGAGAAGAAAGTAAAGGGAGACCTTCATGGAAGTGTAACCTGCGCATGTACATAAAATCACTTCTTGTGCCTGAAAGCTGAAAAGGTTTCTAGAATCCGTGATACTTTTCTCACAATTCCAAAAATGTGACTTTTTATTTAGTTAATGTGGTATTTCCTCTTCTTTATTGAATAAATGTAAGAAGTGATCCTTGGATTTCACATTAATAACTTGGCTGCTCATAATTAAAATGTTTTCTGTCACCCTCCATAAGGAAAGTATGTAAATTTACTCAGGGAGTGGGGATGTGCTGGTTGTGTTGAAACATTTACCATTTCTTTTTATTTTTTTTTTTTTTGTGAGCTTACTTCTATATTGATTATATGAGAAATGTTCTTTAGAAATGCTACTACAACAACATTTTGCTGGATTTTTTTTTAAACTTTCTTTTCTTGATTTTGTTCCCTTAATCAGGTTCAATAATCCTGAACTATTTAACTTCTATGTCTAGTGAGTCTGTGGTGTCTCAGGCTGAAACATGATACATCAGAACATGGCTTGGGAAATGACAGTCAGTTTCTAATACTTCTTCATCTCTGCTGGCATCTACAGTCAGAGGACTCTGGGATTAACCACTGCTTTAACTTGGAGAAGAAATACCAAAATTTTGCTTAACTCTTTCCTGTAGTTGCATTGCTTTCAGACTACCTGTAAAACAAAGGATTTAATTCCTTGTAGGATAGGATGCTTAAGGAAAAATAACCGGAAAAGGACATAAAAGGACACCCTGCCCCAGCATCCAGATCTTAATGAAAAATTAAAAATTAAACTGGACCGGGCCATGTATTGACCCAAAGTATATTGATAGTTATTGGCCTCCAACTAGATTTTGTACTGCTTATCACCCCACTCTGGGGCTGGTGGTGTGATCTGTGGCCTGTTCAGACAATTTTCAAACCACCTTGCTGTCTGCTCGTTCAGCCCATTCTTCATCAGCTTCTCTATGAGGCTCTTATGGGACGCTGTCAAAGGCCGCCGTCAAGACAAGGCAGACAGTATCCTATGCTCTCTTCTCATCTTCTGAGCCAATCTTTTTGTCACAGGTGTTTATCAAGATGGGTAAGCATTACTTCCCATTGGTGAATCCATGCTAACAACTGCCAATGATTTTTTCTTCCTTCATGTACCTGAAATGTTCTTTATTTCTGATCTTCCCCACCAATTCTATCTCAGCATTTACAAAGAGCTCTTCTCACTGGCCTTGTCTCAGTGAGATGACACAGGCTGCCAATCACCCTCCTGGCCGCTCCAGCTGCCCAAACCTGTCCTGCTCCCTGGATGGGGGCAGAAGAACAGACATGGCTGGTGAGGCTCCTGCCCTGCTGGATCCCCTGTCTGTGCAGATGCCTTCCCCCAGGGAACTGCTGACCCTTGCTGAGCCAGGACACAATTCTTCTTGGTGATTCTACAAGGATTTCTAGAAGGGATTTTGCTGCTATGGCTTTAGACAAAAACTTTATTACTAGTTTTTATTCTTTTCACTATTTTCTTCTCAAACTCTTGCTTGGCCTTCATAGTACTACTTTTTAAATCTACACTGTCAAAATTAATCAGGCTTTTCATTTTCTTTATGTCTGTACAACATTTTAAAAAATACTTTCTGGTTTCTAGTACTGTATTTTGCTTTTCTGAATAGCCATCCTGGTTTTATATTTTCCTTTTTTAGCAGATGATATGCACAGTTTCTGTATTTGCTGTACGGTATCCTTCAGAAATTTTCATGCTGCTGGGAAGGTTTATGTACCTTATGTATGTCTTCTGGTTGCAGACAAGGCTTTCTCTGTGCTCTGAGGTAAAGCACAGTGGTAGTACACTGGTCTTTGTTGGTCCTATTGTGGTGTTGAAACTACATATATATTCACATCAGGTTTGGAGAATGGTACTGCTTTAAGCTTTGCACTGCAAGACTTTCTCTACATTTTGCACATAATTCACTGACAAGATTATTGAATATTTCAGTTGTTTTTGCAATTCTTTGAGGAAATATCACACTAGTTTGAATCCCCTTAGGTAGAAAAGGAGCTGAATTTAACAACTCCAGAGTATGGATGAATTTTCTAACAATCAAGCTGCTGTATACAGATTTGTAACAATTCCCTCTCTTTAAAATGAAAGGAACGATCTTTATTGCATTCTTAAAAAAGAAAAAAAAGAAGAAAAAAAAAAAAAGGTGGGCATTTCTTCCAGAGAGGATTGTGGGTGGAGTGTACCTGGGAAAAAGATACTTTTGTGGAGCCCTCTCCCAATATCTCAATTGTGAAAGGTGACACTGTTTCCTATGCACTTGTGTGCTCATTGCTTCCTCTCAGCTTGCTCTAAATGGCTTCGTGCTTGTTGCAGTAGCCAGTAGATACTTCAGATAGCCATTCCCACTCCTCTCAGGACACTGAGCATGGATTTTAGGATGGACATTAAGCTCTGGGTTCTGGATTAATTGATGAAACACAGACATCTAAAAATGAGGCATTTTTTTCCCACGAATTTTAAAGGTTAAGTGTTAGACTGTTTAGTTTTAAATTCCACTTTATCCAAGAAGTAATTGAAGGATATTATTATCCCCAGGCAAACGTTGCTCAACTCCATTTAGAACATTTTTAACAAGTTTTCACACTCAGATGTTTTAATTTATGTAATGTGACTTCTACAGCATTTGAATCAGAATGACGACAGTAAGTATCCTTTACCTTCCTCAATGTTGTGATATATTTGGCATTGCTAATGGCTACAGTTAAATTAAAATGGGTTTCTAAGATCTCAGAAATTCATACTAGGCCATACTAACTGGCTGTCATCTTCTGTCAAAGGTTCAGTCAGAACCTTTCCCTTAATATTTCAGGGAAATCTAGATCATCAACAACACAGGGAAGGCTTAGGCTGGACATTAGGAAATATTTCTTTACTGCGAGGGTGATAAAGCATTGGAACAGGTTTCCTAGACAGGTGGTTGGTCCTCTAAGCCTGTGATTGTTCAAGAGTCATTTGGACAATGCTCTTAATATGCTTTAAATTTTCAGCCCTAAGTGGTCAAGCAGTTGGACTAGATGATCATTGTAGGCCCTTTTAAAGTGAAATATTCCATTCTACTCTGTTCTATTCCACAAACCTAAAAGCAACAAGCCTCTTTTTCCTACACCCTGTATTCCCAAATGTGAAATACAGAATTAAAATACGAAGGAAGTTCTTCACATTGAAGAGTCTGACAGAAAGAAGAGGTGATTTAAAAGCTTCTGAAATATGCTGTCATTATAGGTCCCTGAATTTATTTGCTGTAGTTTACTGTACACCAAATTTTGGATAAGGCTATTACTGAGGATAGAATCTGCAATAAAGGTTTAATGGCTTTTGGATTTTAGGAAGTGCAGCAAAGTAAAATCTTCTTATTCTCATATTGTGTTTTTCTTCAGTGGCTTATTTCAGTCCAATCAACAATATAAAAATTCACACGTCCCAATATATTTGTGCCTTTGTTTATTGATATCTTCCTCTTTTCCAATCCTCTTGTTTTTATATTTTCATCTCTGTGAAAGTTTTTTTGGAAACAGTTATTGGATACAGTTCTCTGAACTGTGAAATAAAATTTTATCTTCATTTGGTTTATGCTGCAGTATTTGTTTACTTTGAATTCAAGAGCCCTTTTTTGCAATATTCTAAAATCTATAAATGCAATGTTTCATTTAATTCAAAACATATTAATGTCTTTTTTTTCAAAGATCAGTACAAAAATTTGTAATTAACTGAATACATTTCTTTGCAACTGAGGTAATCCACACTCCGTCTAAATAACATTTCCACTATTAAATACTGCACTCTCAAATACTTTTCAAAGAGTGAAGGATAGGCTCCCTTGCTCTCTTTATTTTTAATAATATGAAGCATTCTCAACCTGTAAATAAGTAGTGCTTGAAATGGAAAGAAAGAGAACAGAATATTTACTAAGTATTATCCCTTTAGGAACAGTGAAAATGAAATGCAGAGAATTTGAAGGAACTGCTCCAACCCGGCATCACAATTATGGCTGGAAAGCATAGTGCTCTGCCTCCTCAGTCTGCAGTACACTGACTCCTTCTGTCAGGAGAGGTAAATCCTGGCTCTTGCCTTCTGGTTATGAAGCACTTCATAAGACATCAGAACCCTCTGAAATGACTACCTAGGGAAGAAGTTGCTCTGCTAATAATTTCACTTTCCTTTTAGCAAGGCTAGCCTTTGAATAAGGTTAGTCATAGAGCCATAGAATCGTAGAATGTTCTGGGTTGGAAGGGACCTTAAAGATTACCTATTTCCAACCTGCACATCTGTATTTGCGTTAAGGAGACCTCCCCGCCCGGCGGCTCAGCAGACGGACCCCGGCAGTCCCACTCACCGCGCTCCCTCCGCCGCCCCAGCCCCGCACTCGCACGGTCACACCAGGTCCTCTTAGCCGGCCCGAGCCCCGGGTTCCTATGGGACAGTCTGCGCTAACCACATCCTTAAGTGATTTAATCACGGGGCAATAACAAAATCAGCTTCAGCTGGGTCCAAGGAGGGACCCCTGAAAAAAGGAAAGCCCGGGCTTTTATACCCTGGCAGTGTAAGATGTGGAAATCCGCAGTGCTCGGCTCCCGACGCGTCTCTGTGTCCCGCTCTGGGCCGCGCTCCGTGCCCGGGCCCTTTCCCGTGCTCAGGACCGCTCACCGCCCCTCGCCTCGGGCTCCCCGCCGGAGCTCGACCTGCAGCCGGCACTGCCGCTCCTTGGAATCCCTGTGTCTTTGGTCTGTTCCTATTATGCTACCCAAAAGCATACTCCGTTTCAGTAGCTGTCTTTTATACTACTGAGCTGTTTTAGTGCTCATCCTAACCTGCTGTTAAAGTCCATTCTCCTTGCAGGAGGGAGAAGAACTTTCAGTGAGATTCTCAACACAGCACATGATCTCCTGTGCAGAGGGGCCTGGGGGATCTGGGGCCCCACATCAACAACCCCGTTAGCAGAGCTGCTCCCCTGAGGCTATAGCATTTCTAATGGATTCAATGACCTTTATGCTATTAGTTTATTAATAACAAGAAAATCCTGCTTTCTGACTTCTCTCACACAAACTGACCTTCTGGTAGGCTGTCATTGTTACTTAAAAATGCAAAGTCTTTCAGTGGACACAATTGCTTGATACCACTTACATAGAGTCCTTTGTCAAGAAGTGAACAGTGACTATAATATTTCAAAATTGTTTCTGTGTTCAAAAGCAATGGATAAGAAGGGAAGAAAATGGAAGAGAGAACTTCCCAACAGCTGGAGTTTACCTGTGCAGGAGAAAGAAATGCCTCTGAGTGCCTCTATTTATAGTCTTCTTTTGAATTCACTAAAAGACAGTCATACTACATACAGGTAAAAAAAAATTAAAAAAATTAAAAAATAACTGTAGTATAGACTGGGCACACTTTTAAATATCAGTTCAAAAATGCAAAGTATTCTGGCCCAGTAATATTCACTTGTGATTAAGCAAAAGTGGTGCAAAATTAGAAAATTGACAGTAATGAATTTGCATGTTTTTCAGTCCAGTGCCTCAAATATAACTGTATTACCACCCTGGCATTTCCTTCACTGTAACCATGTAAGGGTGTTACCAAATTTTGTGACCAGTGTGTAATAAGAATATGCATTCCTTCTATGCATAGATTGAAATTTAGCCGGAAAATAGCTGGAATTTAATAAACCAGTGATGGAAATCTTGCACAGCACAGGCAGGAAAAGTGACTGAAAAAGAAGAGAGGATATTTTGCCTGCAGAAAGGAATGACGTGAGTAGCTGAGCTACTACCATCAAGACAGCGCTGAGCACAGTGAAAAGATACAAGAAAGGTATAATCAGAGAAAAGAACTATCATTTTCCAGAACAAGAAGAGGATATTGAGACAGGACTATTTAAGAAGACAAAGGAGCACTCCATCTCAGTGCCTGGTGTACATGTCCATGCACAGATATTATCTCCTTGGGAGATGGCTCCTCCTGCCAGATTGCTCCTGATGGATGGGGAAGGGAAGGAGGCATCCTGTGATGGAGCAAACTTGCAGCCCCCCCACCACCACATTGCAGCTGTGGGCAATGCCTACACCCATTGCTTGTCTCCTTACCCATTCCCACAGTCCCTTCCCTCAGAAGCAGAAAGATCCTCCCATGAAGTCAGCACAAAGTCTCATTTTCCCTTTATTGGACAGATCATCTAATCCTCGCCTATGCTGCTAAGCTATACCCAGCCCTGATAGGCTCCAGGCCTTGGAAATGCTGTGCCTGATCCATCTTCCTACTGGCTACCTACTTACTGTCTCTTTCCCTCTAGCAACTTCCATGCTGCCTGAAAAGATAGACAACCCTTATTTACTGCAGAGCGAAAATATGTGTGGATGGTGATTTTAAGGAAGTCAGTGTGAATATGTAGAAGTGTCTTGTAGATTCTCCTTCAGAGCCATCTTAGAGTACCACTAAGTTTAATAGGTGTGTTCCTGTGATAAGATGGTTTGCCAGGTTGGCTCTGATGCTTTTCTCTTAACAGGATTGTGAGAATCCATAAAACCAAAAGGTTTTGGGAAAGCTGCAAAAAGAAGGCCTCAGAGACAGCAGAGCTGTGATTAGAGCTAAGCACTAGCCGTGGGATAGGTCAGCAGAAAAATCATGTAAAAAGTAGAAAAGTAAAGACAAATAGAACAATGGTCTGTGTATTAACACTTGTCTAGAATAACTCCCTAAGCTGTAGAAAAGTGTATCTAGTGAGATATTAGGAAGTTCTAAGCTTAATAATGGAGCTCTGTGCATTGTGTTTTAAGGCTTACAAGCAGGTATTGTATTCGAAATATTCAAGCATTGTTTTAACCAAAAGTGCATGTGCTTATAGTAGTTAAATGGAACTACTGTCAATATGCTTTTGCTTTGTGTGATTAGTCAAAAGACTTATAAAGTGAGTTGTAACAGTAAGTTCTTGGTCTGCTGCCTGCGATGTGAGCTGATGGCATCTTCCCATTGTCATAACCATGTAATGAGACTGATGCTAGAAAATAAAACAGCTCAAAGCACGTTTCTCAGCAGTCCCATCCCATTTGTGATTTGTACATAGCCCCCAGCCAACGATACAGGATGAACTTGGGGATTGTCTTGTGGTTTTAGTAGACAGTAAAGGAATAGAAATGCATTCACAAGGACAGATCTTTTAGAATAGGCGGGAGCATAAACTGAAGAAAATTTCCAGCACTCACCCTGACTATCAGAACAGTGATGGCATTACAAGGGAGTTAATGTTTGTGGACAATATTACCAAATCAGAGCTCTTTGCTCTTATATAGTGGCTCCTAATGTGAATAAGGAGCTGTTGATAATAGCTAGCTATTACTAATGCTATTGCAAAAGGTGGGTTAAAGATGAAAAAAGTGGAAAAACAGACGTGTTCTGGGAATGATTTTAGAGGGGAAAAAATCATTATTTTTTAACGATGAGTTAATTTTCAGCTACAAAATTGAAATAAATTTTCAGGCAGCAAGTTAGTTATAGGACTCTGAAAATGCACATTGGAAAAAGATGATGTATGGAGTGGTCCTATACAAGATCTTTTTTGACTGTGAAAGGGTAGGAATGCAGACTGGAGGGGGTGGAAGCTTGAATAAAGACAATCAAATCACAAATTAGATTCTCCAGTAATTCCTCATTCTACAAACATACATTTCTCATCCTACTTAAAAAGTAGATCATACCTGTGACTGTAAGTTAATGTTTTCTGTTTTACTGTTTGAGTAAAGAAAAAAAACCAAAGTGGTTTGTGCTATGACTCTTGGAATGAGATGAATTTTGAATTATCGTCCCTGTTTGTCAGTCTGTATCCAATGATTTCCATGTTCTAATTGTGAGCTCTGTTTTTTGACAATTTTACATCTTTCTTCTCTCAAGTTTTGTTACTGCCATTCCTTTTTTACCTGAGTTCAAATGATTGTTACATAAGATTCCAGTTTCTAAAGCTCATTATGTGTCAGCCCAGCTAGTACTTCTTTTTTTCCCCATGATTGACAGAAAGAAAAAAGATTCTTGATTAACTGTATTCCAATTCCTTATGAACATTTTTTTTTGCTTTTCTCCCTGTAGTAGCACCAACATATTTTTCTGTCAAATTACATGCCAAAGAATATCTAATTAAGTCTAGATGCTAGAGATAAAATTCAGCACTAATGTGACTGTATAATGCTGCCATTTTTCACTCCTTACTGTGGTATAAGGATTAGATCATTCCCTATAAATGTAGCTAAATCTCAAAAGATCTGTTGGAACAACTTGGCTAGAGACAATCTGTTCCAGTATTTATTTAATGTTCACTGTGCTAAAGTGAGTTTTACAAACATAATCTTCAGAAGGCCCAGATGAGTCAGACTGGTAAAAGGTGTATGGAATTGATGAGTCATAAAAATGAAACATCCAGTAGTGTGTGCCCAGTGCACTGCAAATGTCTGGCTCCCAAAAAACCCCTTTAAGTCTTCAGGTCACAGACTGTTCTTTATGTACCCATTTCTGTCTTTTCAAATCTCACTACTTTTGCTTATTATCTGAATGACAGCGATTGAAATGGGAAAGCAGAATGATAAGTGAAAAGCAATGTGAAAAGCTTGAGTGACAATAATTTTGAAGAGAAACAGTATCAATATGCTGGATTCTGCCATATCTTCTCATGCAGAATTAAAAAGTGTCCTAACATTTTAAGATGAGAGGCAGAGACTAGTTTCTGGTAGACCCAGCTCTCTGCTCTTTGCCGTCTCTTTCAGTCCCCCACCTATCAGAATCATTCCACCACTGCTCCACCTGGCCCTTACTCACCAGTTACCTGCAATATCCTTGAACCATTAGATGTGCCAGTAAACCACATTTTCTTTCACTGAAATTTTCTGCTGAATCTAACCCATGACCATCTTAAGCCTGGAGACTTTCATCTGCATACCCAGCATTGAAAGATGCTTTATTCCTTCTGTGAAACCTTTCCTGCTGCACTGCAGTCCTTCTGTGACCTGCCTGTGTCAGCCAGCCATCCATCTGGCTTTCCTAGAGGAGGCTGAAAATGTCTTCTTTCCATTGGGTTACACTCTCTGCTTAACTCATTGTCACTGTATTTATTGCAAGGTCAGAAATAGCAGAAACAACCTGGGAAAGACTGCAACTTGCAGGAAACTCTATATTCAGCTTCTCTGGGATTAATGGGGTTCCATGGAAAACATCTCCCTGTCACAGTCTACACATCTGGCAAAAATGCATGGAAGCAGTGAAATATTCTGAGCTTTGTCTGGCAAAATCACACAAAATCCATTGCAGATCCTTCAGGTTATTGTCCATCAGCCACATTGCCTTGTGTTTGCAGTGCATCTGCCATGGCAGGGTTTCAATGATCCTGAACCTCCCTTGCTCCTGGCACCAGGCTCAGTCCTTACATTTAATTGCTGGGGAACATGTCAATTTATCTAAGTTTTTCATCTGCTAAACTAAATAGGTTCAGCTGGTGGCAAAGACTGCATTTATTCTTATGCATTTTCTTGCCTTTTCTTCTCCCCACAATGTCCTTGAGGGGTATGCAAATGCAGAGTCTGGGGCACGATGCAAAGCAAATATTCTATCATTACATTAAAAAAAAAATAGATGAGCATTTACAATATGGGCAAATGTAATTCAAATTAAAATGTAGCCTTTAGATTTCTGCTCTTTTCTTATCAAGAAAGCCAAAGAATTAATTTTATGCTGCAAGGTAGCTATTTTTTAAAAATTGGCCTAAATGAATTTTTTTCATATAATATGAATTCTACTGAATTTAATCCTCTAAGCTTTCCCATTTGGTTAGAAGGACAAAGTCTCATGGTCAGAATTATTTTAGGATAGCTGTTATTCTTACAGAACTGCATGTTTAATGTCTTTCACTGGTAAGACACTACTTTTTTCCTTGGTAATCACATTTTCATAGCTCATGCTCTGTTGCACAATATATATTCCAGTGTTAGCTTAATGCATTTACCAGAATTTCTTGTCTTGACTTAAAATCCTGTTTCCAAATACAACGTTTGCCTATCTCACTGCTAGTTCTGGTTGACTGTGAACTTTGATTCCTCATTCCCCTGATGAACAGTTATTCACGTGAGCAGCTTCACTGGAACCAGTGTAAGGGTACACAAATTTCAGGGAGTCATATTCTAAAAAGAAAAGGAAAATTTATTTCTTTTCTAAACATGATTCCACATGGAATATAATTGAAAGGAAAATGCTGAAGATAGGTGGATAGCATTCTTCACTCATTGCACCCAAACTATTTTGCTGTCTCATCATTAAGTTTAAGCTTTTGCATTATATTGTGGCCCAAGGGCATTATTGAAATCACATTGCCACAGGAAGACAGCTTTTCTTTTTTTGTTTTTTAAGTATCTCTGAGATGTGTGAGATACTTTGAATTTGGTTTGAAATTAAACCAAAACCTATTACTAGTAAATATTATTGTTACCTATTTTATTCCACTGGAAGAATTCCACACTGAAGGTTGCAGATGGGAATCCATTCAGAGAGGTTATTCTAATTTCTTTTTGCTTGAATTGATTCATCAGTTTAAGTTCATGTGTTTTCTCACTGATAGAGGGTCTGCTGTGATAGTTCTGGTTTTACTTTCCATTCAAGAGTGTCTTGTTATCTAGCAGAAATTTTACTAAAAGTTTGACTTTTGAGATTAGTTCAAGTGTGGTATTCATTGCACACATTGCACACATTTAATCTTCTCAATTACCTGATACTGATCTGCAGAAGGAGAAGCTCATGTCTTTTGATGGAAATTTATTTATTTCATTTAAATTGATTATGACCCTCATCCTATCATACTGTTGACCAATTTCTCCCCTACTTTTAGGGACAGTACATTATCTTGATAATTTTTGCATTATTAAGCTTCAAAATAAACTTTGTCATTGCTAAGCACCGCTTCTTGCTAGTATAAAAATATTTATATAAAACTCCATGTAGAATAACTGCTTTTGTTCACAGACCAAGATCTAGTGCTGTTTTCAAAAGATGCTAGCATAATTTAAAAAAAATAATTACCCTTCATGAACCCTTCACTTTGCACACAGGAACAATATGTTTGCTTCAAGTTAAAAAACACAAGGGGGCAGTTTAGTATAACAAACCAACATTAGCATAGTAATAGATACCAAAAAGTTCCGTGTTAGAAAAGTAGCTTCCGTGAATCTTCGAATTAGGGTTGCATAGATGTAGAGATTACCATTAGCACTCAGAGACTTCTGGTCCAGACTTAAAGACAAGAACTCTCATAACACAAAATGTGTTTTAATATGGAACAGGCCATTAGTCAGTGAAGGCAAAAGAGGGAAGAAAGAGTTCATGCCAGCTGAACTGGTTGGAAGGAATTATCTCAAACAGGTTTTACCTTAATTCAAGAATTTACATGCATCAGTTTCCAGAATGGGTTAGACTATCTTTCAGTTAACAGTTTTAGTGTGATGAGGGTTAGCACAGCCAGCTGCAGCATAGCATTGGGCTAGAGTTAAACTGGGTTTGTTCATAATTTACTGTGTTTCCTGCAGAAAGTCTAAACCAAGCTTTTGGAACAGATTAAACTGATATACTGAAGATAGAGTGTTATGAATAAGGGCTTTGCAAAAAATGACTAATATGCCAGTTGAAACTTTCATTTTGCTATGAATACAATGAAAAAATCTTCTCTTTTTCTGTGGGAACCTCAGCGTTCTTTTTGTTGCAAGTTCTAACTACTTAGCCAGGAGCAGTCCAGAGTGAGTCACAATTCAGTGAAAGCTTGCAGATAGCTTGCAGTGTGCCCTTGCTTTGAGATAATTTCAAGTGTACAGGAAAGGTAAAACCTGCAGGAAGAATGACTCTTGGTAAATTGAGACAGGAATTTTAACATAGCAAAGTATGTGCCAGGCTTGCCTTATGTGCAAATCACTCTCCAGTGTGTTGGAACAATTAAAGGAAGCAAGAATCCCCATGAGGAGTTTTGACCGACCTGATCAATCGCCATTGTCACATCTCCTGTTGCAGCACTTCTCCAGGACCAGCTGGCTGTAGCACCAAAAGAGGACCTACACAACTTTTGTGCCCCCAGACCAGGTGGCTTCAGCTCTGTGGTCTTTTTGTGAATGCTTCCACTGAACCAATCTGTACTATCAGTCACTCCTTAGAAATTGTGGCAGAGGCACAGCTGGAAACGTGAGTTCTTTGCTTAATGGGTGGTTCTTGCATGGTGGGAGGAGAAATCCTGAACTAACTTCAGGCACAACTCTGCACAATCAGGTTAGAAGATTGGTTGAAGGTGAAAAAGTTGGCTAGTATGTTATTTTCTATGATCTGAGAGATGGTTGCTGCAGTTGGATTGCACTTCTGTAGAAGGAAGCATCTCCCCCTTTGTGAAGAGAGTGGCTTAAAGGCATTGGGTTCTGTGTGAGGCAATGGAGCTGGAGGTACACAAAGATAGCTCTCTGTTTGAACCCATCACAGTGTGACTGCATTGTTTGCACCATTTTCTGCAGTTCCCTGTAATCTTTCAAAATTACTTAGAAAACAATTTTATAACCTCACCATGGGAATTTTATCAACTAGATTTTTTCTCTTGTTGATTATAGACTGCACAGAGCCCTGTACACATATGCACAATGGACCTCTCCCATTCTTAAACATTTATTATACCAAGTGTGATACTAGATTGAATATCAAACTGTGTTTCTTTTTTCACAGTTTTGCAATCTAGGTTGCTGCCTGTTGATTTTATCAAGGATTCATTTAGTAGCAATCTGTACTGTAGTGTCACTACTGTGCAGTAAAATATTTTAAAATAAACATTCAGATTAGCATTATATTTAGATAGGATTAGAATATTCATCAGTAATATAAGGGCATATGACTTCTATGCGCTGTGAACTTCTGTCAAATTTAGTGGTCATCGGGGTCTCAATCTCATATATTTATTTCCTGATTAGTCTAATCAGATTTTCCAGTTGGAAAGTTGAACCGTCTTTGCATGGTATCTTGCAAAACAGGTGAAGTATCTGTCAAATAAATTAATAAAACAAAACTAAAATGAACTAGATACGAAATGATAGCCAGGAACAACAGGGAATTTTTGTAATGTTACAGGGTACTTTCACTGCACTTGGATAATTTTATTTTATACCTAAGAATGGGAGGAATATTAAAAATGTTCAGTGTGGCAGTTTTTGTATTTCTTTCAAAGCGTAAAGTTCTCTTCACATTTGCTACCACCTACTCATGGCTTATTCCCTATCTGACACTTGAGCAATTGTTATAAACCATTTCCATCTGTGATTTTCTTTGTGTTTTCTATTGCAGGCGACATTTAATGTATCTTGTCTGCTGCTATGAAATTAAAAAAAATGGTCTGAAAATTATAAGAACAAACACTTGTGAAAACAGGGATAGAAAAAAAAAGCTTTTATATTTTCAGAATTCATGTGCTTCAGAAACCTCTCAAACAACAATGTAATCATTGTTAGGATGCTTAAAATATCTTCATTAAAAAAAAAGGAAGTGAGGATAGGCTAACACTGCTTGAGAATTTCTATGGCAAATTCCTGCAGCTACAAAAGTGATGCAGTATAGAGATGAAAGAAGGATTTGATGTTACAGTCTTCCACAGACTTTTAAAGTTTACTCTGTGTTTCCCTCCAGACCTCTTCCAGCTGAAATCTACTGGCATCAGAAGAGTTATATCATAAGAAAGATGTTTCACCTGAGGTGAACAGCAGAACCTTAAACTAATAAAACTTGATCACTACTAGAAGGACAAAGACATAGCAAGCAAGGCTAGGGAAGGTAGTGCTAATTTGGAAGACATCTGTAGACTAGAACTTTGCATTTGAAAGTGGTATGGATCAGGAGGTCATACACCCACCTCAAAGAGAGGGGAAAGTAGGGAACAACCATACTGTGTTTGGGAAAATTACATGTGTTTTCTAAATTTAATGCTTACCAGAAAACATGCAAGTGTTATCTTCATTTTTGAATGTACTGTCTTTGAAAGAGGATGAAATATCTATGCAACTGTTTCACTTTCTAATGTACACAGTTTGCTAATGTTAATTTTTTTTTTTTTACCTGTCCCTCAGCTAGCTAAATAGCTCCATTTTCTAATGCAAAAGGCATTTTTTATTTCACTATGACAGCTTCAAATGTTCATGGAGGTATAGCTTGTTCATAGCCAGGTGTGTCAATAATCACTGGTTTAAATCAGTGATTGCTGAATTAGAGGTACAATAGAAAAAACACACTGTCTGCTATTTGGACAGATAATGTATGGTGAGAAATCAGTTTCAGATGATGATGGAATAGGAATGGTCTGCTCTACATGCAGATGCTGTGAGTGTACATAGGAATTGTTAGTCTATACTGATCTATACTGATCTTTACTGGTTTTAGGTATTTCCATGCTTAGGCACCTAGCTTAACATCTTAACTAAAATCTTACAAAGAATATTTTTTGGTGAAAATTCCTTAGCTCTGCACACCTTGAAATGGCTAAGGTAGTTCCACACTCTGTAGCTTGCAGTGAGTTAACACTTAGGAATAAATGTATCATTTGTAAATCTCACGCTGTCCTTAAGCCACTTTTTTCCTCTTTCTTCCTTTACCTGTGATTAGAGGTGATTTTAGATCATTGTGTAAATTATTCCAGAAAATTTTAACAAATGGGAAATTGTTTAGTTGTGTTTTTCTGAGGGAGACTGATTAAGAATTTTGTCAAGACATATGTTGAATCAAAGTCTATAGAAAAAGCTACTGAAGAATTAAAAGGACTATTCACAAAATTTACTAGATATAAAGGGTCTTTTTGCCCTAGAACATAATCTAGATCCTAGATTGCTAGATGCTTCTGGGCAGTTCCCGCAGACATTGACAAGAATTTAGGGTGTTCAGCATGTCACAGTAGGTCCCCAACATATGTTTAGATTCTGCCCTAATCTTCAGTTTCTAGTGACATGCTTAGTCATAATATTTGCTCATCATTTCTTCCTTTCCATCTCAGATTTTCAGATTCCTCTAACTAAAGCCTCAGTCATATTGTGATAGTCCCTCAGTTTGATGAATAACTCAATTTCTCTCATTACTGAACATGCAGTAATAAATAAAACTGCCCAAATAGCAGTTCATTTCTGGAATGCAGAATGTTCTCCTGGTATTATCCAAATGTCCTCCAAACAAAATAAATTTGCTGTGCAACCTTCCATGTCTTGTATATACCAATATGTCTTCAGAGGGTTGTGTTCTCAGTGTTTCTCTTTAATATGTTTTGTCAACATTCATATATGAGAAGAGGGGAAATGAGAAACTCTTTCCAATAAGACTGAAAACTGCTGCCCTATTTCTTATTTTATGATTTGGTAGGTAAAAATAATTTTGCAAGGAAGGCATTCAACAGAAGTGTTTATCCCAGTTTCTGTTCCATTTCATAACCATGTCAGAAAGGGACAAATATGTATTCTGTACATATAAATCTTTGTCTCTTCCCCCACCTTTATTCAGTACATTTTTGCTATTTATTTTGTAAGTGGCTTTAAAGAAGTGAATTACTTTCTTTGGAGCTTTGGCCACTTAAACCATGACAATATTTCTTTGATTTTGGAAGTGTTTATGTAGGAGGTGGAGTAAGACTGCTTTCCTGAGCATATTTACATCATTATTTAAAAATTATAGTAGGGACTATCACACCTTTGAGATATCCAAAACGAGTAGTTACTCAGACATTGGAATGACAAAGGGATGGTGCTCTGGCTGAGATGTTCTCCAGCCTGCAACTAAAGAGCCATAAAACAATGTAGAAAAGAGCTGGTTTAGATACCACATTTATACAGAGCTCTAGCAGAATGAAGAGAGCTTACAGGACTTGTTGAAAAACAGAAGCAAAACTAGGGTACAGCATCAGTTATTTGCAACTCACCATTAACAAAGATTATTTATTCAGTGTTATGGAAATCAAAGCATACACTGCCCTTTGTTAACTTTTGTCTCATGTAAGACAAAACATGAGGCTGCTGTGCTGCAGCCACATCTATTTGCAATACACTGTAAGAAAATTGTTGTAAAGAGGTAACTTCCAGATAAGTAGTAACAAATGGATGAGATTCCTTAGTCACAGTTAGACTGGCATGTCTGTCTACATCACACTCTGTCATTATTTGCATTTTGCAGAAACATAATGTAAGATTGAAGATTCAGTGTTTACACAGACACTCCTCTTGTGAAGGAGACATACTTTATGCAAATCACTAGAAAATTATGTCCTGTCTTTATTAATGACTTAAAGCTACAACACTGTGGATTAGCCACATATCTCTTCCATTGTTAATTTATGGACATTATGAAGTATATTTGGAACAGATATAGAAACTATAAAAATCTCTATGCTTTAACAGGCCATAATTTGTGTCCTGTTTCCAGCAACTCTCTGTGTACAGAGGTGTTAAGTGTAATCAGCTTCATATGTTGATTACTCTGAAGTAACATGCTGTAGGATTTTTTCATGAAGTGCATTAAGCCAAGACTGGCTATAGCACTGGACTCAATATTCCTATTTCTCAGGAATTCAGTTGAAAGGGTTGCCTTAGTGAATTCAGGAAGACCTTTTTAATCTATTTCTACTAGTATCTCTTTCCAGCAAGAAAGCTGCAATTCTTCAAAGCTACTTAGTTCAGTAGCTCTTACTGGTGTGAGCTGGGAATTGAAAAACCCTGAGAACAGGAGAATTTATCTTCTGAACAACATTGCCTCTTGCCTCCCTAGCAGACCATTAACCACAGAAACCTGGACACACTTTTCTAAGTTCAGACAAAGCAAAATTCAACTGTGATGTGGAGCAGGATGGTGTCTTCAAGCCATAGGACACCACTGTGCTGTGTCTGGGGAAATGTGACTCTGCCACTATTGTACTTAGGGAAGATTGCCTGTACCTTAAGTAATGCTGGCAGAAATCCATTTCAGGTACAAATTTCCAGTTTGGAAGGTCCAGTTTGAGTTTTCTGAGCTATCCAAAATGCCTGTAAACAATTCATCTTACAGGAAAATTCCTCAGGAATCTACAGCTATAATAATTAGATTATATTCAGCATAGTGCTTGGTAATGCTTGATAATGCTTGATTGAATGCATTTTTCTGAATTGTCAAGTTGTGAGAGATTAATTGTTCTCTAGGTTATTATCACATTAATTTAGTTGGGCCTTTTGAAGTCACAAGGAAGAAGGTATAAAAAAGATCAAAAGACCTCCAAAAGCATCAATTAATGTCTTTAGCACATCAAATTACGGTGCACAGGTTTGTTATTCTCTATTTAGTTTTAGAAATGCATCTTAAATAAGTAGGAGTTTTCAGAGTTAGGAATTTAATTTGAGATTTGAAACTAGAAGTCTTTCCCCACAGCTGAGAGAGAGAAGGAAAAGAGAGCATGTGAATCAATCTACCTGTGCTCTGTATGTCTTGTAAATGTGAATCTTTCCACTGACCCAATGCCACTTCACTGTAAGACCCCTAAATCAAGCACCTTGAAGTCAGTGAGTGTCCATCTTCTTTCTTGGCGTGTGCCAAACACCTTCCCTGTCACAGAAACAGATTTAATCTGGTCTTTGCCAAAGCAAATTCTTGATAATGTTTAATTAAGTGTCTAAATTAGGAGACATGAATCCCTTTTAGAAGTGTAGTTTTTCTTATTAATATTAAATAATACTCTTGAGGTAGTTTTTTTCTTCCTGTTTACAAAATAAGTCCTTTGTTCATATACAGTAGTGAAGACACCTTAATAACAGAATTTTCTTTCAAGTATGGCTCAGAATGCAGTTCTTAAAAACTGTTTAAGCACAGAATCACAGAAAGGGTCAGGTTGGAAGGGACCACAGTGGGTTTTCTGGTCTAACCTCCCTGCTCAAGTAGGGTCATATCAGACCACATTGCACAGGATAACATTCAAACAGTTCTTGAATATTTCCAGTGAGGGAGACTCCACAAACTCTCTGGGCAATCTGTTCCATCGTTTGGTCACTGCACAGGAAAGAAGATTTTTCTCATGTTCAGGTGGAACTTTCTGTGCATCAGTTTATGCTCTTTGCCTCTTGTCCTATTGCTGGGCACCACTGAGCAGAGCCTGGCTGCATCCTCTTGACAGGCTCCCTTCAGATGTTTATAGACACTGACGTGGTCCCTCATCACTCCTCCTCAAAACTCCTCCTTAAAAAAAGCCCTCCCAAAATACAAATTTGATAAAGCTCACCCTCTACCATAGCTGGACTCAACTCTTAAGAGACTTATCAATCTATTAATTGATCCTTAGTGAAGAAAATAATACATATAAGCTCTAATGAACAAAAACCTCAACACTAGAGTTCACTAGACATAATGTATTTAAAACCTAAGTGAATACTTTGGCAGTTGACTAGGATATGTTAGGTTACCAGTGCCTCAAACCAACTTCAGAAAAGTATTTAAAGTAAAACCTACTGTAAGCAGAGAGCACAGGAAGAAAATGATCATTAAAGACTCAAAAATTTTATAATGGCATGGCATCTACAAAAAAAAAAAGAAGTTGAAGAGGCAAAAAATGACAGGACCAAGGTGAATGAGAAATTTTGAATTGAGGATAAGTTCCAAAAGTGTAAAGTACACAATTAGAAAACTTAGTGGTAATTAAGCAATCATATATGTAACAGTAGAAGCTTACAAAAAATTAAAATTACACTGTATGGCTGTGGAATAGAATAACACATTTGAAAATGTCTCACTAGATGGAAACATTTTGCTTGAGATGAAGGATATCTGCCTGCTAATTTTATATAAGACTTAGCAATAAAAGAATTATGTGTAGAGCTTGTGTTGCTCCTTCTCTTGTATCTTTTGATTTTTAAAATTATTGGCATCCTGAAGGATGGGGAGGACACTGACAGGAGACATTTTTGAAATAGATAGATTTAAAATTAAAAACACTGATTTTTTTTTTGCAATGAAGTTGCACAAATAGTACCTTAATTTCTCTTTTATTATTTGCTGGAGTTTTGCTAATCCATCATTATCCTCAAATAAAACTAAAAGAATATATTGCAGTAGTTATGTGACTTGCAGCACTTAAATACACTTTATCTGATTTCTTTTCATTTGGAGGTAATAGCTGAAAGAGAAAGAGGAAGAAGAGTAAGGAAGAGTGAAACTCAGGTCCTTGGAAAGAACTAAAAGTCCTCATCGTGTTACAAGGGCTAAGCTTACATTCTGTATGTATCATTTAAAGGAGAATGTGTCCAGGTCTGGTAGGAGCTGTTTTACCAGAGACAATCCTACATAGTGGAAAAAGAAGTTTGGCCTCTGAAACAGTCATGTATTGCATTACAATGCACGCTTCCAGAGAGCCTCTGTGATAATTTAGTTTTTAACTGTCTACAGTCAAGTGGTTCATGTCCTTAGTTCTGTTGGTCAAGGAGGATTGTTCTTTTCAGCAAACATTTAATAATGGCTCTTAGTACTCTGAAGCATTTTTATTCCCTACTGTTCTGTGGATATTCTCAGTTCAGTTGAAGAAAGAACAGAGATAATTTCTCCCAGGCTGAGCCTGGGAATCTTAGATGAAAGAATTAAAACAATTATTATCTCTCTTTCTGTAACCGTTCTTTATAGTTATGGATCTCCACAGTATGCTATTCATAGTCACCAATAATGTGAGATGTTTCTACTTTGAGACCAATCAGGTCCCAGCTTAGCGAGTGAGATGTTAAAGCTTGCAACTTCTTTCTAATAAAATTGTTCTTTTGCCTTCTGATCCACCTGAAGACTGGAGTCTTTCTTTCCCTCCCTGACTCAGCAGTGTCGCTGTTCAGCAACCAAATGAAGAAGTTCTTTCCCACAAGTCATCAAAGAGGACAGTCTCCAGTCTTGGCTTTCCTAAATATGCCACTTTCTAAAGTGTGGTAGCTCATCAAGTGTTTTGTGAGTCAAGCTTGCAACAGAGTGTTCCTAACAGCAGAAACATGATACCTAACTCAGGTTTGGCTAAGTCCAGTCAACAGTCTTGCATAATAATGCCTTTGGGTTTATTTTTGATCATTCACCTCTAAAATGAGTGTGAAACCCTTCCCTCAGCCCCCACTTATTTTCAGTTCCAATTCAATTTCATTTCATATCACTCTGTGTCAGCAAATTGCCTGGGTCTGCATCCTCACTTGCTGTGACTCAGTTTACGTGCACAGCTGGGTCTCTGTAACCCTTGGCAAGTGGCTCTGGGACCTTGCACAGTGTGGCCACAGGCTTCTTGGCTCTGGATTACCTCTCTCCCTGCTCCCTGCTTTTCCCTAGAAGCCTGGTGACAATTACAGAGAAAGAAACAGTTTTTGACACCAAGAAAAAAAAAATAAACACAATGAATTTCTTATTTTCATATTCATGAGCACTTTTTGATCCTTAGGGGCATGTAAATGAAGTGTTTCTATCACTACATGTACAGGTGAGAATATGCTGAATAAAAATTTGTATATATTATTGCCAGCACAAAGGCTGAAATTTGGTATTGGTTTCCTTTAAGTAAAATTCTTGTAAGTATTGATCCACATAAATTTCCCAAATTTAATTTTACAGTTATAATTCAGAATAAAACCAGTGGCTTACCTGAGATAGCTGTGTGGCATAAACCTTAGATAAACCATAATTTAAAGAAATAACTTCTTCAGTGTGCTTTAATAGCGTGGTGTTAAAAATAATATCTTATGGACAGTGTTATGACTATCATGCAATGTTTTATTCATTAAGTTTTGTCATGAAACATAAACTGTAAATCTCATCCTTTGTACAAGCTCAGTTTGGGATTTTCAGAGAATTGGGTAAGGAGGTGGAAAAAATATCCAGGCATGATATCAGATAAAAAATAATTTAAGCTGGGGAGGGGTCAGTAACACCAGATAAGAGACTACTTCCATGGAAAAGATTTAAGTTCCACTTGTGCCAAGTCTCAGAGTTTAACAGGAGGAGCAGAGTCAAATTGCTTCACCTTGCAGATTCCAAAGTCTCTAACTCACTCTTTAATTTTTGATTATTTCAGTAGTGTTTCTGAGTTTTGCAGTTTATAAATTTGCTAGTAGCCAAGTCTCAACATATACACATGCAATGGAAACAGAATTTTAGTGCAACAAAGCTGAAAAAGTTTAGCCATCTGGCCTTCAAATTACACATTATTTTAACACATAGTTTCTCTTCAAATTTCTAACACTTCAAAATATTAAAAGAACTGTAAAAATTTGACACTTTTTGATTAAAAAATATTAACTAACATTTTTTTTTAACCTTTTAAGTCACAAAGATATTGAGAAGTTAAAAATGAAGACTCAAAATAGAGAGTCATTGTGTTTATAATAGTTTTTCTCAGGAATGATGTGTTCTTAATGTCCCCTAGAGAGAGCAATAATCAATTCTAAAAACAATAGGTCCAGTGAGCCTGCATTTATGTGCTTTAATGTTATTCATACCCAAGAGAGTAAGGAATTGCAAGTCAAAGGATTTTCTTCCAAAATACTTTCTGACATTCTCAGTTCCTCCCTTGGAATCTTTGAGGAGAAACCTGGAATGAAACTCAATTTAAAATATGAATTTAAATAATTTATTATTAAGCTAAACTGCTAATTTTGGCCCAGATTGGGGTCTGGAAAAAAGGTCACTCACCTCTCACAGTGACATTTTTGCATGAGGATTTCAATTATAGCTATGTATTTTGAAGGTCGTTGAATCTAACTGGAAAAATTCTCTTGAACAGACTCAAAAGTACTTTTCTGGGTGTAAGTGGATAACTGAAAACTTAACGGTATATACAACTATGATTTTTATCAGCCTCAGTACTTTGATTTCCCAAGAGTCACAGCATTTAGTTTACTTCGTGACTGAAGCATCTAACAGAATGCCAGACAGATGATAGTTTTATGTCTCAGCAGTGGTGAAAGCAGTTAGTTAGGGTTCTGTGTGATGTTTCTTAGATGGATCACTGGATCATGAAACATAACTTTCATTGCTAATAAGGACTTGCTGCTCTGCTATCATGATGGCTCACATATTATTGTCTCTCTTGGTGATGTGATGTCAACAGTTCACGTCCAGGATACTGAATAAGTTATATATAATATGTGTTTTGGGAGTATTGTCTTATCCCACAGAGCAGGATACTGCACTAACAAATTCCTAAACATCACAGCAGTCGTATCTTAAACAAAAAACTTTTCTGTACCTGGGCACTTGAACTCACAAGTATGATAATGACCTTGTCCCACCTCCTCATGACCTACACCTAAATCACTGTGTCTTACTGCATTGTTATTGAACACCACTGAGGTGGCTAATTTAAAAGCCACAAACTTATCATTGGTTTCCCTGTATCCTTTTCTTAGAGACTATTAATGAATGACTTTTCTGTTTTTTCAGGTCATAGTTTATTTATGAGAACAATTGATTTAGCAATACATAGAAGCATCAAACTTTAAATAGATTACACAGTTCATGCTTCATAAATCATTGGTCACACATTCTTAACTTTCACAGAAAGCTCAACTCTGTCTTTTCCTCTCACAACAGTGGATGACCCTTTCATAATTGCATTAAAACTCAATTAGTTTTTGTAGATTAACTATAGACAGATTTTAAATGTGAAATTGTATTTACAAAGTCTTTTCCTAAACATTCTTGAAATGAAGCATATCAGCAGCATTTCCCACTTAGAAACACTACTGTTTTTACAGCAGTATTGCTTTCATAACAGTGCTCTGTATTCTGCAAAGTGTTTGTATACTTCACATTTTATCTGTTGTGGATGATGTAGTGAAAGTGATATGTTATATATTTATTCACACTTCATTTTGGAGCTGACAATTGTAGCATATACTTCCCTTCTCATACTTTACCAATTACCTTAACCCTGACCTGCATGAATGTAATTTTCTGCATTAATGAGAAGTAGCTGTCTCTGGGAAGAGCCTGAGCTGAGTAAACACTGTCAGCTGTGTCAAATGGTGGTGATAAACAGATTTCACTCTTTATTTATGGTTGCCAGTGCTGATGGAGGAATTCAAACTTATTCAAATGTCTGTTTATTTGTAAGCCAAGGACTACTGTGAAGTCCTGAAGACTAAGGAAGCATGCATTCAAAAAATAGTTTGGGGTTATATTGTTACAGAGTTGCATGAATTTTGTGTTCTGGGAAGTCTACAGCTGTTATGCTGCTGTTTCTGGTTTGAATGGGAAACAACATGTTTGGAAGTACACATTTAAGCTTGACAAGCATCTAAAGCTATACTTCATTCAGAAATTTAAATTAGTCATTTAGTCAACACTCAAAACATCTGCACCAATTTTTGTTCCCAAAATTATAATTGAAAACTTAAAGTGTTTATAACTCCTCATAGAACAGAAATCCTGATACTTTTCACCATTTATAGGCATTTAAATGTTGAGAAGAATAGCCTGTGAAAGAAAAGGAGACATTGCCAGTGATGATCCCCTAGGAGTTCTCCATTCTGCTTTAGGCTTTCAAGAACCTATAAACTCCAGTGGTAGCAAGCTACCACCAAACATACATATAACCTGTGTGAGAACCAGAGAGATCAGTTCAAAATAGAAAAATGAAGGTACTTTACAGAATGGCTAGTGAATTTATGGAATGTGATGTGAAGGCAGATGACAGTAGATGCTTTAAAAATTGACAAATTTACAATATTATTAAATGCATAGTGCAAAGAATCTAACATAGGGATGTAATACCTAACATCCCTTTTGTTCAGTTTGGTGGTTTTTGCACCCAACACTACTTGCAGAAGAAATCACTGAGAACTAAGATACTGTTTTCTGACATGGATGCAGAAAGTTTTTTTATGTAATACTTATTTTTTCATATTACTTCATGCTGGAAAATGTTCAAATGTTCAACTCCAGAAGAAGTCTATATGAAAATTTCCTTATGGTCCTTTGATATTAAAGTTGCTAACCAGCATAGGATTTCTCTTAAGTCTGCTCAGGTACTTTGAAATTCTCCTATTGATCAGGAATTATACAGAAAGGTTAAATTTCTAATGAGCAAAACAGGCAATGTCAAATTTGGGCAGCATGTGAAATATTGGAACAGCAATTTCATGCATGTTCATATGCAAAGTTTCCAGGAAAACATTGACTGAAAAGAAGGTATTCTGGGAATTCAACAAGAAATGGTTGGATAATTTGGCTCAAATTTGGCTGTATCTAGCCTGACTAAACATCTTGAATATTTCTGTCAATTCTTTTCAAAATATCTGGAGAAATTATTTAAAGGAAACAGTGATTGCAGATTATAAATTGAGTGTTTTTCCATTTGGTTTCCTATTCCCCCTACTTGATTAAACTTCAGCTTTAGAACTGCCCTATTGCTCTTCTAATCAGGATACAGATGCACAGCTTCAGTGGAAAAGTTGGAAGTTTCTCCCAGACAGGCTGCTTTAGTGATCGTATCACCTCTGCTTGAAAAGTGGGAGCTGTGACTTTGAACTCCTGTAGTCCAAAATGGGAATAGACCTGAGGCATTTTTTATTTCTTTGACATTCTGTGATGGGCCATAGAAAGATAATCAACAGCTCCATCTCAACATCTATTGACACTGGCATGATCTTAAAAAAGTACCTAAAATATGAAATGTTGAGACTTCTGAAGATGGCAGAAATACTTATGCGCACAGAAGAAGATCAGATTTGTGATCAGAAGAACACACTGACAATCTCTGTGTGTTCTTACCTGTGTGATGGGAACTCTGATCCACTTCTGGGAATCCTTCCTCTTCCTGTTTTCTGTGTGTAATAGGAGGCTTATGCAGCCTCTCTGGGGTTGTATTAATGGTGGAAGCTGAATGATGCTTGAAAAGAAGATTAGTTTTAAAAATCAGATTTTAAAATAATTTTTTTTCTGATATCCTCATTAGTTAGTTAATATTTAGGGTATCTGCCTTTAGATATAAAGCTCTCACTGTAGCCAGTGGTGATACTGTAGCTGAAATTCTTATGACTCACAATGATTGAAACTCTTGGGGGTTGTCTCTTTAGCTTGTATGTCTAAAGAAGGTATACTAACATTCAAACCTCTTGAGAATATTTTAAACAACTGTATAATTATTGTTAGCTTTGACTCTAATTATTTTCCTCTGTTAAGCTTCTGAAATATCTTGACTTGGTTACTTAACAAATCTAAAGCAGCAGGCAGATGGCTTTTCATCTATTGTTAAATTTCAGGGGCTTACTAGTGCTAATTATTTCGAAATGGATTCCTAGGATATTATGCATTATTTCAATGAATAATGCAGGACTGGCAATTTATTGGCAGAACATTCGCAGGAGTGCCATAAATCTAGAAATAACATAAAAGTAGAGTGGATACATATTTTAAAAGCACAGCTTGGGGAATCACATTTGGGCAATGCTACAAACCTTCTCATGAGGGCGCATATTTTTAAATATAATCAAATCAAGAGATTGTCAGTGAGAGACTGGAGTTTATTCTACATATTATTATGACAGCTAAGAGACAGTTATTGAAATTGAATATTATACACTAGATCCTGTGCAAGCTCATGAGGTAGAAAGAGAGAATCTTTACTGTCAAGAACTTGCCACCCAAGTATAATCCCACAGGCATCCCCTGCATGCAGTCACACACAGGTGAGAAGCAAGAAGTAACCTCATTCACAGCTGAGGTCATAGCCTGTATTTTCCAGGCAGCAGCAGCCCATGTTTTTTGTAAACATGTCTTCAAAGGAAAGAGTGAGAAAAATGGTAACAGTTAATGAGATAGCTCTGTAGTTGTTCAATGTGAGCCCTTTCCAAGCTTGAAGAGCAGTTATAGAACTAAACAGAGAGACCCCCTACTAAATACAAATAGAGGGAGTAAAAATAGAAAAACATTTTTATTATTTTGTTTAGAATGAAGTATGACTTTATAAAAGACATTTTAATCTAGGAATGCTGACACTCATGAAAATACAGCAGGATATATTTTGGGATTTAAAGCACCATCAGCTCTACCTCATAGGAGATGTGAGAGGCTGCTCATCCCTCCATTTGGTTGCACTGTAGGGCACACGGATTTGGACAGTTATTTTAACAGTTTACCTTTAAGCAATAGTGCTTAAAGACATTTAAATTAACTAATAGTGGCCACTATTGGAGACAGGGTACTAATCTGGGTAAACCTTTACTATGCTGCACTATGAGCACTTCTGTGTTCCTTCCATTATATTTGCCTGCAATATGGACAGAAACCTTTAGGACTGATTCATAACAAGAGGGAATAGTACATAAAAGGATGCACTTTTAAAAAAGATGATATAGAACAAATAAAAATGGCAAGATAAAAAAAGAAATCCGTGATTTGTAAAACAAAACAAAGGAATCATGCTAGTTTTAGTTGTAGAAATGTACTGAAAAATTTGGGCAATAAATTGAATATTCTAAGGAAGATAGCCACTACATTCTTTCAAGATTATTGATTACTATTTTTTATAATTAAGAAATTAAGTTTAAGGATCCCAGTACTTTTGAGAACTTGAATTTACCATACATGTATAGAAACCATACCACTGCAATGTATTGTAGCAGCAATAGCACAAGGCCTATGGCCTTTCCAAGGAATAAAACAGTTAGTGAGGCAGAATATTATCAAGGTGAGGTAGCAGCAGTGAATATATATGAAGTGAAAAAATTTATTTTTATTTTTATTAAATATTACAGTATTCATGCATGTTTGATGCTAATTTACAGTGTGCAGATACTTTAAGCTTTAGTACACATGATATTAGTTTGCTGAACTATACACATGCACACCGGTAATTAGAAAATGATTAGGAAAAGATTTTTTAGAAATTTCTGTTTGTATTTTTATAATTTTCTATAGGTTCTGCTCTTCTGTAAATAACTTCATTTAAAATATATTATACTTCAGAGTGGACTGATCATAATGGATGTTAATATTCAGAATTTTACTTTGTCCTCATCTAATCAGATTTTATGTAGAGATGCATATACAAAATGGCTATTAGGAAAAGCTAGCATGACCATTTGTCCTAGTGCTACCCAGTCTGAGTTTTTTCTGGGGTAATTTTTCTAAATTTTTCAAAAGAAATTTTGAGATTCATAGGCATAAGTCTTTGTCAGTTATTAGATTTCAGCAATGTCTTTCATCTGCTAAAGAAGAGATTTTTGCAGGGCTGCTTGCACTTGTCTCCAGAAGAAAGATGAGAAAGACTTTTCAGTAAGTATTCTTCCAACCTTAAGGTGTCTTAAAGTTAGATTGCCTAATGACCGCTCAGTCACACTCTTAGGGCTAACTGCATAATCCTAGTGCAACTTGTACTTCCAAATCAATCCTACTGTTAGTTTCACTTCCAAATTAATGGCATCCATTCTGAATGAATTACACCATGAGACAAGTTTTAAACTCTCTTAATCAATATACACTATTTTTTGTTTTTGCTCTCCTGAATATATGTATAGACAGGACTTCTTTGGCATTTGTATCTCCATAATTTTCCCTGAAATTCACTTTTAGTCTGGTGTTCTTTCTTGGTCTTATGTTTTCTTTCTTGTTGAGTTTCTACCTAAGCCTGACAGCATAAAGCCTCTTGGAAGGCTTGCTGTGCTCTGCATCTCCTCATTCAGCACACAGGATAGTGCTTGTCACAGTCATGATTCTAAGATAGTCACAGTCCCCCTCAAAACATTCTGCACTACCCTTTTAGGAGGTGCCACCTGTTCTAGGCATGTGGGTGTACAAAAATGAAACAGAAAAGAATTGGCAGGTTAGATTTATATGAGTAATCAAGATGAAGTACAGAGCTGGAGGTACGATTTTTCAACTTGACCTGAAAAGCCAAATTTGGTAGCCAGTAATTATAGCACATCCTCATCCCCAGCAGGTTGAGCCCTTTTTTCCAGCAGCTCTGGGAAATGGAGAACCATTGGATCCAAAGCTGTCGGGACTTTCAGTGAAATTCCAACAGGCAAGAAAAGTTTAAGTGGAGCCCCAGCATGGCAAGCTGCATCAAGTCTGACAAAGACCCTGGGACTTGAGGGAGCAGGACAGGCTGACACACAGATTCTTGGTTTCTCAGCATCCTAGGTTTACACAGACAGAGCACCCCAATATTTCTGAGAGCACACATTGTCTTTCCAGCTCCTCAGGTCCCCAAACACCTGCAGACAGGTTGCCAAGATACCACGGCTCTATTCTCAGAAGCTCACAGGATGATGAGACTAAAGAAGATAGACTTTCTGCTTCTTTGGAAGCCAACATGACAAGTTGTCTGAGAAATGTGGCTTGTACTTTCATTGCCAGCTCAGACCTATTGTCACTCTTTTTATTTAATGAGTTCATCTCTGAGCCCTTTCTTTGCCAAAAATCTGGTTTTAGCCCAGAGGTTCCTTTCTTGTGGAATATTATGAAAAGGGAGATCTAGTAGAAACAGTCCCATAAACCCCTGAACTGCTGAGTTTGTTTCCTTGATTAAAGTTAAAAATTGAGATTTTGCTTCTAATCAAAATAATAAAAATATCAAACACCTAAAATTTCCCAGATAGTTCAAGGTAGTTCTAGTAGAAGATAGATGATGTGAATCACCAAAAATGTAGCACAGTAAATTACACACTGCTAATCACAAAAATACGAGGACTACAGCACTTCACAACCCGTAAGTTCTTCTATTTATATAAAGTCCATGACAGCATGGCCCAAAAATATAGAGGTAAAAATGAACCACTCTCCTGAGCTGGCATATTAATGAACATTGTTCTAGTAGTAGTAAAGAAAAAAAAAATGCAGTAACCACAGATATGAACATTTTACTGTCTGGAGGGTTAGCAATTCAAAGGGGAATAGGGTGAAAATGAGTAAGGAAAAAATTGGTTTACTTAAAATGTTGCTGCAGTTGTATAATATTTCATACAGCTTTAAATGACATTGAAAAAACATTTATATCTGCCAGCAGACAGGGAAATGCATGCTAAAAACTGTCTAGTTCTCTGAGATACTGTAAAGGACCCTAATTTGCACAGGACAACCGCTGAGCATTTGAAATTCCATGAGGCACCATTCAATGGGAATTACTTCTATTTTCTCTTAAAGTCTCCTAGTCACTACTTGACTTGTGGACATGTCAAAATCAGTAAAAAGAATTCCACTTTAAGATGACAAATAATTTAATGACCTATTTATATGCCTCCTATTAGTATTCTACAAAGTGATTTTTTTTAATAGGCATTCACTGTTAGGCCCAAGTCTCCTATGAACTTCATCTAACAATTGAATAATTGTTCTGTATGAAACTAGTGTAAATTTTGGCTGAGGCAGAATACAATTTGTAACCATATCTGGAAGAGCCTTATTAACGTTGTTTTTCTTTTGCAAGTTCTTGGAATATTTTTTCCTTTAATTTCTGGAACATATCTGTATATTTAGATTTTTTCTTCCATTTAAAATGAAAAAAAATTGTTAGGTCATAGGCCCAATGAAAAGCAGTTCAGACAAAATTAGATTTTCATAAAATACTCCAGCTTACATCTCTTTCCCAAGTTTTTCTTCAATAAAATAACAAAAACCCAAAACCCCAAGTGTTGCTATGGAAATGTCTTGAGAGGCACCTGTTACCATTTTCTTTCTAACAAATGAATTGGTTTGGTGTATTTCTTTGTTTTTAAATTTGTATTTCTACTAATTCTGAGAAACTGTAGCCAGAAGTGATGCTGCTTTAAATTTGTCTTAATTTTGGAAAGATACAAACATAAACATACAAATCCAGATACAAGGATAAAAATCCATCTTTCTAAAACAAGCATTTTTTCCCTCCCAGATGCCAGAGAAATTGCTACTTATATGCAAGTATTTGCAGAAATGAGTTATGTCACAATGCAGAGTTGATAATTTGGGCAGGACTGATACATGAGGTGTGTTTCAATGTATGATAAGAAATATATCACTGTCATTAAGTAATTTTTGTTAACAAACACTGCATGGTAATTTGTAATAATATGGTATTAGGAAAAGTTTATACTTTTGTCATTTAGATCTATAGTGAGTCATACTCAGTGGAATGGCATAATTGTCCTCATTATAGAGTTATTGAAGAAAATGTATTTTTGTTTTTGTTGCTGGGGTTAAGGCTCTGATGTTGCATTCATTGAAACTGATGTTAAAACTCCTAGTGATTCAGAGATGGAAGGATAGGCCCTCAGTGGAGTTGCCTAAGTAGCTTATGGAAACAGATGATTCTGTGTTTAAATGTTATGTATTTTTCTCTTTCATTATTCTTTGTACTTCTCTGAATCTTTTATTTGATAATTTCAAACAGAAAGAGGGGGGAAAATGCCACAAATCATATCTGATTTCTCCTTAGCATCTCCTTGCTACTTTTTACTGCAAATCCAAAATACTTTTTTTAAGTTCATGCAATAAACCCCAACCCCCCTTCCCAGCTGAGAGAGGAGAGAAAATAAGCTGGAAAACAGCTCACAGGTTGAGATATGGCAGTTTACTAAAGCAAAGTGAAACTTTGCACTTACATAAGCAAAGAGAAAAAAAAGGTTTATTTTCTACTTCCCATCAGTGAGTGGTGTCCATCCACTTCCCTGGCAGCAGGGTTTCAGCACATGGAGCAGTCACTCCAGAAGGCAAACACTGCAGATAACAAGCACCCCTCCATTCCCCCTCCCTCCCTCAGCTTTT
>JAYDZK010000056.1:17308254-17377549 GCA_034509185.1 Euphonia xanthogaster | reverse complement strand
TTGCGTTAATATAATTGCTTTGATATTGCTTCAATAGTGTACTATATTATAATAGTTGTTACAGCTCCTATACTGTGTAGTAAATACTTCTGATTAACACCTTTTTGTCTAATCTTTTTTCTAATAAATCATGCGTATTTATATAAATATATCTGGTTTGCCATTTGTAACTGAACCTTTATACAACTTTGTCCTGCCCAATTACACCCGTATAATCCTTTAGATATAAACAGCTGACAAAGTCTCTGGGAAGGAGGTTAGAAAGCAAGTGGGTCCTTTCTGTACCTTGTGACTTAATGGTTGGAAATTATATAACTTTCCTAACTAATTTTTAATTAGTTGCTTTAGTTAAATGCAAGCAGTGCTCACTTTTAGCCAGCACTTTATAAAGTTTCTTCATGGACTCATTTTGTTACTTTGACCATTAAATGATAAAAACTTTAAGTTTGCTAAAACTAACCCTGACAAGCTTCAATAAAAAAAGCCAAAGGCATTTGAAGATTGTAAATCTGGGATCTTAATTTTATGACCATTCAAGGCTGTTGAAGTAACCAGAAGGTACAGAGGAGATTAAGGCCTGGAAAGCTGGAGTCTCTTATCTGAGAAAAAGATATCAAAAGGACTAAAGAATGTGGATCAAATTAGCATCAAGAGTGAGAGATCAATAACCAATAGAGAATAGAATTCTAGTTAATGAAGAGGATTATGTAATTTAAGATTATGTTACTTGAACATTAATTTATTTGTTCACTAAAAGTTTATAAATAAGTGAAAAAGTTCGGTATCAGTGTCTGTGTGGTGGCTGGAACATTTCCAGCTACACACACACACACACACACACCTCTTGGCCAAGAATACAGTAATGCCTTACTTGCTAACATTAGGAAGACTGTGTTGGGGAGCCTTGTTTACCCTGACAATTTAGGTTTTTGGTAACAGGAGGGCTTTACCCTCTCTCATAGAGTTTGTCTGAAGCTCCCATTCTGCCTGTAATGCTGCTGAGCTTTATATGCTGCCAATTTGAGGTCTTGGATCATTTGAGGTCAGGTATCCTGGCTGTGTCCCCTACCACTCCTTGTGCACCCCCTGCCTTCTCCCTGGTAGGGTGTGGAGCAGAAAATGCTTGACTCTCTGTAAACACTGTTCAGCAGTAACAGAAGCATGTCTGTGTTATCAACACTGTTTCCAGCACAAATCTAAAACATAACTCCATACTAACAATTGTGAAGAAAATTATCTCCACTGCAGTCAAAACCAGCACATTTGCAAGGCAATAGCATCCACAGAATGGAAAGAAGAATAGGGTTGCAACCTAACTTCTGAACTTCAGAGAGGTTATTTTTTTTCTTTTTTTAATAAATTTATAAATTGATGAATACTTTCATTCAGGGACTGAGTTTAAGCTTATAAAAGGTAGCTGTCGTAGTAGACCAGGCATTTCCATAATTCAGGAGTGTTTATGTTCTGGACTCATTGCATCAACCAGACCTTTTGTATTTTACTTTATCTCAATTTTCCAGAAGTCAGAGTCAAGTTGCTGTCAGTTTTCCAGCTGATAGGCATTAATGAGGTTTTGAAGCGTGGCTGAGGTAACCTGTAACCTTTGCAGCACAGGCTTACGTCACCATACTCACAAATCTGTGCACATCTATGTTGTAAAGAGTCAGCTGTCATAGGTACAGCTGGGGTTTCTGCCACATGGATAGTGCCCCAGAGCCATGATAACCTTGAATTTTATGCTTACAAGAATATTGTGAGGAAGTAATTTTCAAGGGTTTGTTTGATTTTTCTCATTGTGAGAAGATCTGTAAATTAAAACAGGTGGCAACAATACTGAAGCAAGAATAAATCCTCATCAACTGGCTCTTTTATAGATTAAGTTAAAAAATGTGCCTCTTTTAACCTTATTATTGATCCATATAATGTCAACATTTGTAAAATGAGTTGTACTTTAAGGACCCTTTTTCTCCACCAGACATAAAAGGATGTTTTTCTTTAAACTTCAGTGAGACTGGGATTGAAGCCTAAGAGACTTGTCCATGTTCAGAAAAAAAGTGGTATTTAGTGTAAGTGTTGTTCTAACACCTTTATCACAAAACCATCCTTGCAAAGTCTTTCTGTTTGGTTCTCCTTCACCCTGTGTATGTCTTTGAGAATCTTCCTATTGTGATATGCCAGCCTTACTGGCAAGGTATGAATTACTATACAAAGTTCATTGCAGTGAAAAATCAGGCCACTTAAGTGAAACTTACTGCTGCCTTTTAATCTGTTTTCTCTGAGTGGTGGGCATTACCACAACTTCAACAGTCTGTTAAAAGCTCTTTTTTTGCAGTTAATGTTCATGGCATTTCATACAGTGTTCCAAATATTTATTGTGAGCAAAATGTCTCTTCAGCATTCTCAGCAAGTATTCACAGCCAGGATCCATATAGTATTTTTAATATTTTATGTTAATGTTTGAGTTAGTATTATAATGTCAGCAGGAGCTCTGAGGCTGATATGATGGAAATCAAAACCTGCTATCGACACTGCATTCCTGCCCTCTCTTCAGTAGTTCATGACAAATATAAATGTTAATCTCACTCTACTGATATTGAAAATGCACCCAAAACAAGCTGTAATACAGAAGTCATTTGGAAAAAGGAAAAAGTTAGGAGTCTTGAGTATTTAAATTAGAAACAGAAGTGCATACCCATGAATAATGTAATTTCAAAAGAAGGTAGAGTACCTTATGTCTGCACAGTGATTGGATGTCAGGAAAAAAATTAATAAATATAAAAATTATGTTTCTGATGCTAGCTTAATCAGTTATTAGTTGGAACATTGTAAAAATATTTTTCATTAAATGGAAAATGTGATTGGAATGGAAATCAGAGTCCTTGCTCTGGGAAAAGAAAATTAAAAGGAAAGCTAAATCAGTGCAAAAACTTTGCTTCTTTGTGATAGGAAATGCATTCTTTAAAAGAGGTATACGATGGAGATGTTTTTTGCTGTCTCTGCAAGAACATAGTTAGCAGATGGGAAACAGAGTACTTTGATGGATTCAGTCTTCCTTGCTGAAAATTTTAAACTCACATTTTTCTAAAGCTACCTGCTTTAGAAAGATATAAATAAACCATACAATATGCCATAATTGTTCTTGACTCTGCGAGCAAGTACAGTAGAGCAAAACCAAACAGAATGCAAAGACCACAGAATAGCTTAAAAGCAGCATCGTGCCTGTTGTCTGAGTTGCAGTACTCTGGTGCTTGGCATAGTTGGCCCATATGCAAGTTAGGTTACTTACTGAGGAAAACTAAATCTCAGAGCAGGAGTTAGATGCTGTAGGTATTTTATATACCTACATGATGTGTGGATGAGAAATGATCCCAAGCAACCTCTGGAGTCCTGAGCTGGAAGACTGCCTTTGTGTTAGGCATGGTCAGGGTCTTTGTCTGAACTGGCACTGCAGTTTCTTTCTCCATAAGATTGCTTTGAACTCTGAAGTTAGTATTTGTTATAATTTCAGATTGTGTCCATGTTGGAAAACATTAAAACTAGACAGGATTTAAAAGGACACACACATCTTCCATGCTGACATAGTCCATTTTAAAAAATAGTTCCTTATTCCATACCATACAGTGTGAATGAACTTGTTCCTCAGTCATGAACCGCAGTCCCCTCCCTCAGCAGGCCTGCCTTTTCCCTAGTCTTCCTTTTGCTACTGATGGACTTGAAGAAGCTCTATTTGTTGTCCTAGATATCCCTTGCCATGTTCAATTCCAAGTGGATCTTAATCTTCCTTATTGCATTCCTGAATAATCTGACAACATTCCCTGAATAGGATACAAGTAATAATAATAATAATAATAATAATAATAATATTACAGACTGGAGAATTTTTTATATATGGACCTTTTTCCTTCAATTTACACACTTACAAGTTCAGCTGAGACAGCATATTGATATCAGCCTTGTATGGGATAAAGAGGAGAGCAAGAAACCAATTGCTCCTTTACAATTTCTTTCCAGGGTTAAGCTAACATTAACTTATTCCTCTTTGGTATGAACGCATAATGCAGTGTTGAACCCTATAATCATAATTCTGTGAAAAGAATTAGACATTTTATCCATATATTTCAGAGACACCACTTTCCAATGATAATGGTAATTATGCAGTTCCTAGTGTAAGGCCACAGATTTTTCATTTGACTTTGTATCTACTAGATGTTCCCTTAATTCTCATAGCAAGAATTTGAGTATAGTAGATTTTAGGAAAAAAAGAAAGAAATAAGGGATTCTGATGGACTTTTTCTTTCTCTGAGATACACATCCTTCATAGTAGGCACGTTAGTCTCAGTGAGCCATGTACAAAAAAAAAAAAATTCTCTAAAGCTGTCTTACGAGTAGGCTTTGATTCAGAGTTAGAGTTAACCTGCACTATTCTTTAGCAATTACTCCTTGCTACTGTCCTGTTTACAAGAGGTCATGATGATCCAAATGTACCTGACAGGTCCAGGACTGGATTAGAGACCAGATGGTGTTTCAGTCATCTGGAAACCACCATCCAATTAACCCTTGCTACCCAGACTACAGTGGTGTCCCAGATTGAATTACTCACGTGTATCTAGTCCTGCCATGATTTCTGGTAGCAGATCAAGAAGAGGAAGACAGATATATTCTCTTACCATGAAGGAAGGAAAAGTATAAAAGAGTAGAGTTCAGTTTAAAAAACCTGAGGACTTTAAACAAGAATGAACTGAACAATACATATTAAGTATGTAGTAATTATTCTCCAGTGAAACAATCCCTCTAGCAGAGGCCATCTGCAGAGTGTGTCTATATCCTGCTGATTTTCTAGCTCCATTGTTCTCTTGTTGGATATCTGGAGGAAATTTGTGTGTGTGTCTGTCATTTAGCTGATACAGTGGGCATAGGGATGCTAATGTGTTCTGGCCATAGCTCAGTACATTCCTGTAGGTTCATAGAGTAGAAAATTATTTGAAATGCTCTCGAGGAAATCCTGGGTCCACCCTTGATAAATATCAATAACTTTATATAGATATTTAGAGACCTTTGCTGTGTGGCTGATGCTGTTTGGACAGGGCTGAGTGCTCATTGTTTTTGCACTTTTTAGTAAATGCAGATTTTTTAGTAAATGCCCTTTTGTAAGTGCCCCAAAAATGCCTTTAAAATACATTTTTCTCCTTTCTCTCAACATCTGGGCATGAAGTTATTCAATAGATTAGGATTTATCTGCAGCAAATTCTTATATCAACAAAAAACTATTCACTTTATCTCTTGGCTCCCTAGCTATCTTTACAAAGTGGGGAGAGGACTTCTGTCTAAAGCCAATGGTTAAATCTTTATATTTAAATTCTGAGATAGATGTGAGATAGATTTCCACTTGCAATGTTTGTAGGAACACACTGTCAGCTACTGTGCCCTCTGAGGAACTGCAAGCACAGCCTAGAAAGGTGATTCCCAAACTATTTTGTCCACTTGTAGCAACATGGAAACTTACATCTTATTGTCTGTTTCTTGGGCAAGAAGATTTTATACATACTGACAGAGGTTATTGGATCAAAGATCCTATAACATTTTGAGCTTAGCAAAGACCAGAAAGTTTGCTCCTCAAAGAAGAAAGATGAATCATACTGATCTTGCAGTTTTGCTGACCTGTGGCTGAGCCCAGAGCCTCCCTGGAGCTGCGGTGGTGTGCTGGTACTGAAGGACCCATTCATAGGAGCCATACGCAGAGGCCAGAGAACACAGACCAGTTCTCTATAAGTTTATGAGTTGAGTAGATCACAGCATCCTCTGTTAAATTCTGTTTCCTATGACTATTGGCTCCTTGCTGTCATCAGGTATTCTTCTCAAAGGCTTGAATTCCCTTGAATTCAGTCTGTAGAGCATGATATCTTTCCTTTAAAAGAAATCTGACGCTTCTGCTGGCTTCAAAGTCCATTACTATGCTCTTTCCTACTGTGCTTGAAACCACCCACACACATTTCCTTTTTGAGTCCTGCACATGTGGATAAGTCACATCTCTCAAGCTCTTTAGGGGTGGTTGAATCTCTCTCCTTCACTTTGGTGTCATATCACATGGCAACTAGAAATTGATTGATGCAGAGCATTGTCTCTAAGAATTGCTAAGCACTGGTATTATATTGGTGTGCTTTGGGGAAAGAGGAGATTAATTTGTGTGCTACAGTTTCACCTCAATAAATTCTTTTTGTACCATTATCTCTTCTTGTCAAGATGCCGGCCTGCATTGTAGACATAACAATATAGATTTAATTTACTCTGTTTGACATGGTTCATAGTATGAATAATGCTAAACTTCATAAAAGTGAAGATGTAAGAGCTATTTGTTTGTAAGGATCAGCATGTAGAAAAGAATCATGAATTATTTGTTAGGAACAACATTTTCTTGAGAGATATCCATTCAAAGTTCATAAATATTTTTTGTAGGCTAAAAATAAAAAGGAAAGCCTTAGCTGATATTTTGCAGTTAAGAGTCACAGTTGTTTAGCTCCAGTTAAATGAGAATGTCATAAAGAACTTGAACTCATATAGTGTCTCGAATGGGACCTAATCCGTTAGTGATAACGGAGAGTGTATTTGGGAAACTAGATGTTTATCAGCTCTTTCATAAACAGTAAGGAATTAAGCCTAATACCACCTCTGAGGTAGATAAGTATTAACAGCCCCTCTTTCTGGGTGGAAATTGAAAGGCTTGGAGAGGTGAAACGATTTGCCTGAGGCCACACTTGAAACAGCAGTAGAATCCAGACTTATTAACTCAAAGAACCTTTTAATTTTTACTTATTGCAAAAGCAGTATAAATGAATGACTTCAGTTCTTGCACTTATGAAAAAGCAGCTGAATTTTATTTTTACCATGTAACTAACATAGAAAGATAGGTTATCTCTTCTTTTATTAAAAGGTAATAATAGAAACAGTAATATTATTAATAACAATAGAAGACTAGTGGCTATATGCAATTATAATGAAAATTTTAGATAAAATCTCTTCCATTTGACTCAGAATTCGCATAAAATTTCCACCAGAAATGACTCTACAGTCAAGTACAGAGATTAACATTAATCTGATTTAATCTGGCATAAAATAGTTTGACAATTTTTTTTAATCAGCACAAATAATGTAACATTTTATTATAGGAGTATAGCTGTAGTTTAATGGAAAATGTTGAAAAGTCCTGATTATTTAATTTTTGGGATGGTATAAAGGAACACAGAAATCACCAGAATGCCCTGGTCATTGTTGTTTTTTTCCTACTGGGTGAGGGATAATTGCTCTGATGAGACATGAACTATAGAATCCCCCTTTCCCCCCTCCCACTTGACAGCTGTGTCCACTGAGCTGCAATTTGCATTAACTCTGGAAGCATACTCCAATGCTGTTGTCTGGTATTTTTTGCCAATGTAAATACATTCTGGGGAAGAGTCTTGGCATTTTTGCCTAGTCTTCCTCTTGGATACTAGGGATGCTCTTTTGTAAAAAAAACTCTAAGGATTTTAAACATACTTTTTTCCAACTAAACTTCTGCTACAATTTCATGGTATACAACATGATGTTCAAGCTCAGGTTTGTCATAGTCACCAACAAATGTGACCAGGCAGCTGGATTTCTCAGCTTCTATCCTTTTTTTTTCTCCCCTCTTTTTTTTTTTTTTTAATTTTAATTAGCTTATGCAAGTGAATTATGAGTACAACTTTTTATTTTTCCATATCTCAGGGCATCAGAGAGCCTAGGAGGAGCCCTCTGGGAGTCACTAGACGACCTTCCTTTGTCTGTGGGAACTCCCAGCAGTGTCAGTTTTACTGTTCACACATTGTAGAGTTAGTTCACACGCACGCTAAATGCTACACAGGCCAAAGGCATTGGATCTCTTCTGTATACAATGCAGGCACAGGTATATTTCTCCAAGGGGTTCTGGATGGATATAAGGTAGTGTACAGCCACTGCTCCATATCTGTAATTTGCAGCTGGCATTTCATTATTTAGTATATAATTCAAGGCTTTGAATTTCCTCTGGTTGTCACCTTGTATGTGATTGTTCTTCTGTGACAGTTGTCATAGAATAGTTTGTAAGAATCATCTGGCTGGGGAACAAGAACTTTTCTGTTGCTATAGGCTCCCTTAGTAATCAGTCAGGGGAGATGGGACAGTTAATCAGATAGGAAACTGAATTAATCAACTTTGGATTTTGCAGACTTGCTTTTCAGGTGGCTCATTATTATAAGAAGACTTGGAATAATTCCTTGTAGGGCAGATTGGCTGAACAGTGTTGACATAAAGTTGGAAAAAAAATGGGGTCCACAGAGAAGAATTGAGTTGGAATCTATATCTTAATTGCTAACAGATGAATTTTAACTTTGCAGGGGACCCTCTTTTTAAGGTTTTAAGTTTGCAAAACTTACGCAAAATTTGAACTAATAAAAAGGTTGAAAAGTGATAATTTTGTTTCCTGTATGTTGCCATACTTCTCAAAAAAGGTAGAGAGCAAGTTTTCTTCTTTTACCACCTATACATATTTTTTTAGTCAAATTACTAAGTGCATCCTCTGCAGCAGTAATTATCTTGACAAATGTACTGCTCATTTCTGTGGAAGGACTTGAAGGTGCAAATTAAAAATAAGTAGAGATTATCTCTCCTTGTTGGATGGTGTAGAAAATACCTTCCACTGATGCTTTGTCTCACACATAATTATGAGCTAAATAAGTTTAAATAAAACTTCAGATTTTGATTGTACCAGTGTCAAAGTCAGTTGAAATGTGAAGTCAGACAAGGTGGTCATTGTACTGCTACCTGTCTGGAAAGATAAATGATTCTCCTAGGACATGCTGAATTTTAATGCATATAAGGAATTTCCAGATAATACCAAAGCACATCAAATCTGCCAAGATGATGTTTTATTACTTGTATTGGGTGTGTATGAGCAATTTCTAAATAAAACAAAAAAGCAAACCTCCTAAGCATGGCAGACTTAATTGTTCTTTTAAGTCAAATCTACAAGGCCATACATTTCTATGGCTTTAGGAAGCCTTTAAAACCTGTGGGTTCTCTATGTATCATATTTTAGAGGTATCATGCTAAAAAAATAATTCCTAAACTTTTGTAAAGAAAAAAAATGCTAAAAAGGGATACCAGAAAGAGCTATACAAACACTGACATTGGCTTTGTATGTCTGAGTTGTATGTGGTGGTCTGCTGGTTCTTATTTATTAGGGACCCAAATAGACTCTATAACATTTGGCCCATGTTGCAAAAATAATTCTCTCAGGTGTCATCAGAGCTGACACTTCTGACAGTGGGAAAATTGTTTTTTCTTCAAAAGCTTCACCACAGGGTATTCAGTTACTTTAGATTTCTTTTGTTACGTATAAGGAAATTCTGAATGTTTGGGAAATATTCAATTGTATATATGATTAAATATTGAACATTTTAGTGTGAGTCACTATGCTTAGATATTCTTAAAGGCACATTGCTTAAATGAACATCCCCTAACTTACTGTATAACCAGCGGAAAATTATTCTGTGAGAGAAAAGCTCCCCAACTAATTTTTATTTTGATAGTCAGTCATAGGTAAACTCTCTAAGCCATTCTACATGAAGATCAATAAAATCACATCACAATTTCATTGAGCCTGTGTCAGTTATGGAGAAAATAATTTACAAATTGATTATGATGATAACATTTTGAACTGGTGAAGTCCTGCAAATAATTTTTCTTACTACTACCCAATTAATCTAAATTGAAGTCTTATCTGTTGTGTGTATATATCAATAATGACCCAAAGGTTTTGTAACTCAACATCTTTCATATCACACTGAAAACCAGGACATTTTGATGTCCTAAAATTATGACTCATAATTTACAATATGAAGTACCGTGATATAAAGGGAGGTAGATGACCACCTTCACTGCTGATACCTTCTGTTTTAAACTTGTGAAAGTTTGACCAAAAATGGTATAGCATGCAAAAAAAAAAAAAGCATGTTGTATTTGCATATTTTTAAAATTTTCCTACTAAAATCCACAACATAATAACGTAGCAACCTTTGCATGATAGCCTGAATATTCTGAAGACTGTTCTATAGGACCTCTTCAAAAGTTTATGGCTCAACTTGTTGTTAGAGAAGAAGTATCTGTCACAGAAGTTGCACAGTAAGTTCTTGTATTGTGTGAGTTTCCAGCTCCTGCAGATTTTTGAATACTGTGTAGTGTGTCCAATGGCCAAAGAAAGAAAAAGGGAGAGAAAGAAAGAAAGAAAGAAAGAAAGAAAGAAAGAAAGAAAGAAAGAAAGAAAAAGGAAGTTTCACCTTAGCTCTTTTCTCATAAATGCTAATTATACATGCATATTTGTGTCTGCATGCACATAAATGTTTAGTGTCCTTCTCCCACAGTCAGTAGCTATGTGCTTGTGCACTGTTGACTGGCTTCATGGCTCTGCTTCTACCTCTGTTAAAGGAAGGGAGGCTGGGGTCTGCGGCAGATGGGAAAGAGTGCCTAGGGCATGATGGTGGACCTTAAATTTTTGTAGGAAGATGGTTATATCCTGCTCTATGCAGACATTTAAGTGAAACCATTAGTCTTTGGGGAAAACAGGGGAAAAAAATCCACCCTCCCCCTTGCTCCATGCTCCAGCCCAAGATCTTCCACTCTTCTTACTGATCTCTTTCATTTGGCAGGCCTGGTGGATGAAAATGCAGGTGTGCTTTACCTCAGTCCACAGAAAACTTGAAATTTCTTTATGTCTTTCACAATGCCATGTTTCTCTAGAGGCTGGATGGAAAATTTAGACAAATTCTTTAAACAGGGATCCTCTGTCTAGCATCTGTGAAATTCACACATTCCCACATTCCCACTAGAGCAGTGGTGACCCTCATCTCTTCCAACAGATTCTGTCTGGACTTCCCTATATGACTGAGGAAGACTTGGTAGGTCTCCCTTGTGTTCTGGCTCTGGAGTTCCTTTTGCCTCTGCAAGCAAACTCATCTGAAACCTCTTTTACAGATTTGGCAATGAAAGGTTATACTTGCAACTCAGTAAGAAAATGCCTTTTTGGTTTGTGTCTTTTCTGCTGTCAATTTTCACTGTTTGCTGGGATCTTGATGACAGTCTGAGTTTCTCTTCATCCAGCTGCAGCCGTTCTGTCGGTGCTTCCATTTGAATGAATCTCAAGAATACTGTGCTTGAGTGATATAGATAACTGTCCTTAGGCCATATTACTGCTTTTGGAAGCAGTGCCAACTTATGCAGATGTTGCTTCTTGAACCTGAATTTCTAATTCTTGTTTCTGCTTTTTCATCTGTCATGTAACAGCTTTCTGTGTGGTTGTGTGGTGAATAAGACTGAATGCTGAACCAGATTTGATTATTATACAAAAATTAATTTTTATTATTTTTGCAATCAGTTGTGTCATGTTTTGAGAGATTGCAAAGGAAAAAAAAAAGACTCAGACAAGTGAGGGGCTAGGCTGTTTATGAAGGGTCTACCACTGATATTTACAAAAATACTCTACTAAAGGTCACTCGCTTCTTAAGTATCATTGAATATAAAAAGAATACATTTACCAATGTAACTGCTGCAGAAAACAAAAAAAATCACGTAACTTTCATTTTAAAAAGTGTCTATCTCACCGTAATCTCCCTATGCTGTAGATCCTGAGAAGGAAATGGATAAGAATGTTATCAGTGTGAAGAACTAGTATTAGAAAGCCTTATTTATTAGTGGGTTCTTGCAAGACCTTAAGAATTTCTGAAGAATTTCTGAATCTTATTGCTGCTCATTCTCCTGAACCTCTACATTTCAGAAACCCAAACAATGAACATCCAAATGGAAAGGATTATCCTTTCTCTGTGTGCTTCATATAATGTAGGTTAGGATTTGATACAGTTGAACAGTAACATGAAAAGCATCCGATACCTTCAGCAATAAAGTATTTATAATACCAGGGTTATCCATATTTCTGAGCTTTTTTAAATTTTCACCCAACTACAAGGTGGAAAAAAAAAAGTTGTTCCAATCCCTGTTGTTTCTCCTTGAATTACTTACTAAGTTTTTATAATCATTTATGAAATAATTTCTACTTTGCTTGTACATGTCCAAGTGCAGGTGTATCAGTCTCTGTCAAAACATTCAGGTCTAATTTATTAAACTTCACCCTTTGCCTTCAACACAAATAAATAGAATGGGGAAACATACAACTTCCTCCCTTACATAGCTTATGTAACCCTCACTTGCCATTAGGCCAGAAACATCATATCAAGACAGGCTAACAAATCTCTAATTTGGGAAATACAAAAAAGCCAACTATCACCCTGAATAGGCAACACAGAATCCTCATCTGGTATGTCAGCAGTCAAACAATCTTCTAAACTAGTAATCTTACTCTTAGGACTGAAGCCTAGGTCTAGAAAAGGTCTAATTGGTGTCCATGCCCACTATTATTCCTCTGATAAAAGATTAGAAGGATTCTTTAACTATTTTACTTTAGTCTATGAAGGGATATATAGGCTAGCAAATCTACAAGCAACTTCTAAAGCCTTAAAAACAACATCCCCAGAAAAATGAGATGCTTCAGTCTTAGCAAAAAGTCTTATGAACATGCATCACAGTGCAGAATGACTTTAAAATGTTCCTAAGAGGGAGAATATTCAGGTTTGGATTTGTACCTCATAATTAAGACACATTTCTTATTTTATGATGTATTCAAATCACACAATACATGGTTGGGTTTTGCAACCCTATTGTCTCAGTTAACTTAATGTATTATCTTCTTGATACAATGACAGTAGAGAAGGTATTAATGATTTTAATTAATATTAATATGGTATAACAGATTTTACTAAAAATCTATTGCATGAATGGTTGAAGTAGAAAGCTAGTAGTACCAAATAGTGATTAACAGAGTAAGTATCTGTTAGCTAAAGTTACATACATAGTATGTTTATTTGCATGTGAAAAGAAAGAGAAACAACCACTTACTAATAGTATGAACTTCAGACAAGTGGACAGGTAAATTCTGCATGTGATTTCAGCTCTGCATAATTCTACAACAGCACAGGATCAGTAGTCAGTCAGTGTGTGCTTTGTGAGTATCTGCTCTCAAAAAGCAGAAATTGGTCCCATTTATCTGAGAAGAGTAGGCTTCTTTATCTTTTTAGTTCACAATAGCAGGAAAGAGGACCAATAACCTGTTAGGTCTCACTATTAAACATGAAGGGAGAGGAAAACTCTCTTAAGCCTCAACCAGTTCAATTCATTTGTTCCACTCTCCAGTTTCTGTCTCCTTAACATGAAACTTTTACAGAAATTATACTGAAGGATGAACAAGAGCACAACTAGAGAATTTAATGTTTTCACATAGAAGGTTCTACAATTTCACAAAAAAGCAATATGGAGACAAAATGAAAAAATAAAATTGCAGTGCTGAAGTTAGGTGGCACTTCAGTTTTCTATGTTTCCTATAACTGATGCTTTCAAGTTTAATGAATGAAGCAGTAGAAAGTTTTTGGGATCTGCTGAGGTTGTATGGAATTTCAAAACTGAAGCTGCTCTCCTTTGTTTTGGGTCTTTGCTTGCCAGGACAGAACAGATGTCTATATTTGCAAGCACTGCTGTGCAACACCAGCACATCTACAGAGCAAGCTGCTCAGCTCTGAGCAACTCATAAACACATTATACTTATATATGTGTGTTTGCTTCTGATCTCACTTCAGGCCAATGGCCTTAACTCCTCTAAGTGTTCAAGATGCACTGCTGAAGTTCTTCACACTCCAAGGCTGTCAACAAAACAAATCAAAATGTGCCAATTGGGCTAAAGGGGAGATGTGCTGGGAAAACACTCCAAACAGAACAGTAATTCTTAAAAGTCGTTCAGCGAAGTGCCAAAGCCATCCCTACAGCCAAACCTCCTAATATCTACTTTTACTAATATCTCATTTTACTAGAACATTGTAAAATGTTGAGCTTGCAAATCCCTTCCCACAACACTGCAGTCATGATCAGTTGTGATATTATTTAACAGAAAAAAATATATTGACACCAGAGACACTCATAGCTCTCTACTTTGGCTTTACATGTCAGGATTGAAAGTGATTTTTTTTTTTTAGTACCAGATTATGAGAATCAGGCTGCAGGATTTACAGTTCCATGCTCAGTTTGTGGCAGGGATTTACCAGGTATACTTTTCCCACTCACATTTCTTGGGATCACTCGCTTGCCCTTGAACTATTGCTTCTGGAACTCATAAATGACTGGGCCTAGGCATCTAGATCACCATTCTATACTAAATATCTGCTTTATCTGTATCTCTTTGTCTGTCCTATGGGTTCTTTCTTGAGGACTCCAAGGGTGTGGGAAAACACAGCAACAAACTGTGGCTTCTGAAATAAAAGGTGGTTTTCTAGTTCATGTCTTTGAGCATGGCTTGGAGCCAGGGTCCCTGTAGTAATCAACATCAACCAAGTATCTACACTTTCAGTACTTTGAAAATAGAGCATTAGCCAATCCAGACACGGGACGGTTTGATGCATTCTTTAGTCTTGCCAAAAATGGGCTATAGGAGGAACCTCTGGTACTGCACACAATCCTATTCTCATTAAATTTAGCATTATTTTTCCCATCTACCTGGTTTCAAAGAGAAAAGTAATATCTTATATGTGATAGCAGTCTGTTCATTAAACTATATTTAGCAAAAACGAGATCTGATTTTGCAGCTGGGCCTTGGCCTAACTGGATTTTTTTAGGGGTTAAGTAGCTGCATCTCCTCTGCTCCTTAATTTCTTTGCCAACCAGGCCAGGTGTCTGAAATACTAGTCTGAAGAGGTGTCTTTAACCAAAACATCATCTTAAACCCCACCCTGCCCCCCGCCCCAGAAAAAAAAGAACAATTCTCCCCCTGCGCCCCCTCCCCCCCAAAAAAAAAAAGCCATTCTCATTATCTGTGACCAACACATTTTCAAAGTTCTTAATCTTACACAAAAGGAAGAAATGTTTTATTAAATTCTTAGTGGTTAGCCTAGTATTATTACTACAGAAAAATCAATATTCCCTGTAAATGAAAGATGTGGGAGGAGAAAGACTGCACACTCTGTTTGTAAGAGTGAAATCTAAGGAGTGAACACAATGACCTAATAAAGTTTTAAAACTTTTTTCCACTTTCCGTAAGCCACCCTGATGGTTATTTCAGTCTATATCAGAATTGTAGTCCAGCCAAGAGGAATAAAAGGGAAAAGAAAAAAAACCCTTTCTTTTGAACAGTACTTTCCATGAGCAATAATATCAGTGCCTGCGGTTTTTTCCAGTAATTGTCCTTCTTGTTTCCTTGTGTCTGGAACAACAATTTCAGCTTGAAATTTTAAAGTGATTTGACAGAGACACACAAAGCCTTTTTTTTCCTCCGATCATTACTTAGACACTGGTACAGTTGGTGCATTTACTGCTTGTGCTTCTTGCCATTTTTCTTAGATAAGGAGGATGGACTATTTGTAGTTTAATAACTTGAAAGCCTGAAAATGAATACCTGAACATATAATATCATTGTTCTCACAAAAACACTGAAAAGGACCTTTTAGGACAAAAAAATCAATTGAAAGTGCATAATCCAGAATGTTAATGGCTCCATTTGATGTCAGTTGAAAGCACTTCAGTGGATTTCTCCTAATAGTCCTATTTCAGTTGTCTTGCTTTTCCATCTCAGCTTAGCTCAGCACAGCTGCAAGACCTTGCTTAGACACAGCCCTGCTCACTGTAGTGACCGGTGCCCACAAGGGAGTGTGGCTGCCAAACATGTTGAGGCTTTCTACATCAAAAACATCAGAAACTTGTTTAATTATGAAAAACTTAGATTTTTATAAATTATGAATTTAAAGTTAGATTTCTATGTTTGTATGCATGGAGTTGTGGTCATGGGTGTCCATCAGCAGATGAAACCCCTGGACACATGGCACTTCTGAAAAGCAGATCACTTAGCAGCAAAAGCAGCCCAGAAGGTGTAGGATTTAAGCATCTCTATTTGATTAGCTTATCTACATTCAAAAATCCCACTAATAGCTGACAGGTAAGTAAATAGGTGCAAGTGATATCAATATTTGGACTTTTTTACTAGAAGACTACTGTATTGTTCTCCACCAATATGAGCAAAGCTCATAACTTCTGACAAATAGAACTTTCAAGTTAGTTTGCTTTACCAGATTTTAAACTTATACCTCATTACCAGGAAATAATAGCCCCTCACAATCACAAACATAAGGATCAGAGCATACAAACAAATACAAACAAAAGCCAATATGTTTCCTTCAGCTAATTAGTTATTAATGACTGCAAAACTGATTTGAGCATGGAGATGGTTTTGGTATAACCCAAATTAGATTGTGATTGTTTCAATTTATTTCACTCTAATTTTGTCAAAATGTTTGGAAAACCCCCCTTAATTATTCACTGCTGTCTTTGTTCCCTGTTTCTGTTTTACTTTAAGAAGATTAATTCTAAAAAGTAAAGCCCAAAAAAGGTCTGTCTTCATATTCTACCATAGTGAAAATTATAAAATGTTAGCTCCCTCCCACATAACTGTCTTTTGCTTTTAGTTAACAATGACAAGAACAAAAGATTGTGGTATGACACATTCTTAGTTCTGAACGCTCAACTTCTATTTCAAAAAGTCAATAGGAACAGATAGCACTTGGATTCTGGGTTGTCTGCAAGCTTTCTAATTAGTTCTAGGATTAATTTGAGATGCCAGTGATAAATGGTAAAGCCTTGCATAGGTTTCTTACTAGAATCTGGCATGACATTTCAAGTTCACTGAGTCATCCTGTGAATTTAAAACTAGCCTGGAAAGGCAGGCACAACGGTTTTTGGTTCTGTGGCCATCTGTCCTTGAGTGACTCTGTATGTCATCCGTAACAGGAAGTTAAAAATTCCTGTAAAATGATAACTTTATTTTCAGAGCATATTTATTATGATCCATTTATTTAGGGATACTAATTTAATTACCTTACAATGTTTTTTATAGGAAACTTGCATACATACACACACGTTTGCTTTTATATGTATTTCAATATCCATCTACTGTATTGCAGAGAAAAACAACAGCTTTGTTTTTCTTCACAATGAATAAGTTTTCACCCTTGAAATAAAAGTTATTTCCTGTGCCAGTAAACAATCTCTATAAAAATCTCTATAAAAATGTATGATATTTATTTCAGCAAATGGGATCACACAAAAAGAAGTCAGGTGGGCCGAGGCAGATAAAACCAAAAAAAAAAAGTAAATTGCTGGAAAAGGCTGAAAAGAACCATCACATCTGCGATTTCTTAGATAGTTTTCTAGCTGCAGTATTAGGAAGGTTGTGTTCACATTCACAGTACAGATTCTTGCTTGTGTTGGATTACTTATTTAGAACATATTGCTCATAGTTGTGAAGTTTTGGTTGTCAATGTTTTCTGTGCTATACATCAAAGTAAGGATAAAATGTAAACAAAAGATGGGGTATATGATGATGCATTCTTAGAACTTCACACACCATTAGAAATTTAAATATTTTTTCTATTCCCATAATATATTACAAAATAAATTGGGAAATAATTTGTTCTTTTGCTTTCCATGATTTGTCTTCAGTGCCTTCAGTCAGTGACTTTCCTAGGCTTTCCACATCCACAGCATGAGTGACATTTTCTTCCCAAAGCCACCTCACTACCAAAGGGCAGTTTGACAGGAAAGTAATTGCTGAATTATTCCAGTTTTGCCCTTTATGAAAAGAGCTATGTAGTGGAACGAACCTTGTTATAGAAGTACTACCAGGAATACACTACCAAATCCTTCACTTGCTAATTTGATTTGTGATAACCAGCGGGGGAGAGGGAATTTCCATACTTCTTTTCATTCTTTCATCCACGTGCCAAAAAAAAATTAAAAAAAAAATCCTGTTTTTGTTGAGTATATCCATGTTTTTATATTTACATTTACCTTCCCTTACATTTTGACAGTTTCCAGCTTACCAAAGTCTTTGCTTCAGCTTGACAATAAATGTTATTTCCCTAAACTTCTAAAATCAATTCTTAAATTAATTCAAAAATAGCATTTTAATTGTGAAGTTCTCTGTATCCCTCCCCCCTTCATTAAAAGAACTGGTACAAGGTTCTAGAAAGTGAAGAAAATGTTTCTGATGGCTGACTTACTAACAATATTTTCTGTTTGGGTGTGTGCGATAAGTGCAGAGGACCAATTCTTTAAAGGAATTGACGTTGCTTATGTGCTGAAATATGTTGCAATAATCTAGTCTTGATAATATTTTAAACTGTAAATAACATAAGTATTATATATGGAAGTTCTTGTACCTGTTCTGAAAATATGCACTATCAATCTTGAAATATCTAAACTTAACTTTTTAATAAGAATGTGTACAGGTAAGTTCTTAGTCATCCATGCCCTTATTCTAGGTTGTAATTTTCTATGCAAACATGTTATTTTAAAAATGTTATGAGCCACTGAGTTCCCTTAAAGAGTTGTTAAAGATCAGTAAGGCTCCTGTGGAGCATATATTTTATTACATTTGAAGATAATTTCTTTTGGTATAGCAGCGTTTTGCTTTCAGAACGTGCATACAGGAAGTATATAAAAGTTGAAACCAGCCATTTTTTCTACTGCCATTTCCTCCCTTTTATGGGAAACAACATAAAATGAAATTAAACGTATCATTAAGCAATAACATTAAAATGCCATCTACCACTAGGAGCATATGGATCGTAACTTGTTTCATCATAACCTTCTGCACTTAAACTTTCTCATTGGCTTCATAACTTTGAGGGTTTTGTTTAAGTTTTATCATTGCTAATCTACCATAAATTTAAAATGTCCAATCTGGAATTTCTAATCACCCTCAGCTGCCCTTATCAACCTGATTTTCTGAAGCTTCTTATCCATCAAATAGAGCTGTAATTTTTGGAAGATAAATTCTTTTCAGTCATCTTTTTTTTTTTTTTTTAAATTGAGTTTATTCATCAAAACCCATCCTGTCTTTTACAAAACTTTTCTAATTTTGTGAGAGCTTTGCTGGAAAAATTTACAGGAGCCCAGTTATGAAGGAACAAGATAGCAGTTTCAGCTGACTGCATCCCATCCCTATGACTGAGAGCTCCTGCAAAGTGTTTCTGTGTTTCTAAGAGATTGAAAGAGAAGAAAAACCACAGAAGTTCCTTGAACAAAATAAGACATGGCACAACCAGAATTTGTCTTTCCTAAGACTCCATTTAAATATAAGCTTCAAGATGAACCTGGAGAGTCCTATAGAGAAGTAAGCACCTTCTGAGGTGAATTATCATTTTCTAAAATAGGGAAAAGATGAAATCAGGTGAATAATATAGGAACATTCTTTTCTCTGTTGAAAAGGAAAATTCTCATTAACATGGCGTACTTTGGATGACTTGTTTCAGGTCATAATGTAACACTATGTAACCAATATTTTAATCAACTTAACCTTTGGTGCCCAACAAGGAAACTCAAATACTTTTGAGGAACTGATAAAGATGTGGAGTTTTTTACAAGCAGATAAAATAATATGAATTTGCTTCCTGATCAAATTTTTTTCTAAAAATTATTTTATTAAAAAGACAGAATTTAGGATAATTTATAAACCCAAGTGTTTAATTGTAAAATATATCTGAACTTTGTAGCATGTTACTGAAGTTCCACAATATTTTATAATCAAACAATCTATCAAAACTACTGCTATTTTTATGCATTCATAGAGGTTCCCCAAACACATTTGGTTTTGGATGAAAGAAGTTCCTGCAAACATTTTTCTTCCTATTAAACATATAAAATAGAAAGCAACATTTATACAGAAAACTAAACAACTACAACATGAAGCCCATATTCTAACTTTTTGCATATTGCTTTCTTTTCTTTTTTCTTCCTATCTTAAATGACTTCTGGTAAGATCCAAATGTCAGAGAAACTCTGCATCAGTACACACTTTATTTTCAGAACAGCTACCTCAAGTCTTGTTTTAGTTTTTTACTTTCATTTTAATAAATTAAACATGAATTCCTGTTACATGTACCTGGCATAGAACACTTACAAATTCTTCTGAGATTTGATGCATATATTGAGATAATATGTCAAAAACATTTGTAAACTCCTCTGGACCTCATGGTTATGTCATAAAAATCATATATTCATATACTTCCAGTCCTTGTGTCATTCAAATAGATTTATTTATGTGTTCAAGGGCAGCATATTATAGACTTTTTGTTGAACTTGAGGAGACCAAAAGACTAAGAAATCAATAAAGACTGATTAAGAGGAGTGACAGCAATCTAGGCAAAGATAAACCTCTAAAATCCTTTTAGGCTTTTGAGATATATGGAACCAGCCCTGCAAGCAAAATTGTGATCTTCACCATTTTGTTCTCTCTCCTTTTGTAGAGTGGTACTGTATTAGTTCATCATTTAGGACTTTTAGGAATTTTTCAAATCCCTGATTTGACTTTTGAATTTATCAATAATAATGAGAGGTTTAAGAATTTTTATGTACTATATATTATATATACACACATATATTTCTGCTAAGCTATGCCTTTAAACTGAGCAATTTTTTAAGCTTCCATTTTTAAAATGAATGGGGGTGTGTTTCTGAGAAAGTGAAGGAGGGCAAAGGAGTCCAAAACTGAAAATAATTTTTGGAGTTTATAATGAGTGTCAGCTGTAATTTGTTTGATTCAGTTTTACGTTTTTAAGTTTTTTCAAACCCCAATATTATGGCTTAAAATAAGAAAAGGAGATGAGAAAATCTCACTTTTCATCAGAAGTCTTGAAATCTAAAGAATTAATTACAAAATGTGAAATACTATGTTCTTCTATTCAGCTTTCTACCTTGGTGGCAGTGCCTACTCTCAGCTGCTGAAGACAGAGCTTTCCAGACATACATATTTTTATAGTCACAGCAAGGAAGACAAAAGACACAACCAATTTATTTTTGGCTCCATGCTTTCGTCATGCAACTTAACTGAAGCTATATAGGTAAAATCTAAAATCTGATTTTCCTGTAGCTTAAAAAAGGCTTTTTGAACAATGCAGAGCATGTTTCTTAATTATGCTCCCAGGGAGTCAAAAAATTCAAAAGAGGACTGAGGTTTTGAAGAAGGAATATTTTTATTTCTGACCTCTATCATGAAAAGAAGCTTTTTTTAAAAAAGAAAGAAAAAGAAAAAAAAATTACATTATTTACCAGAGCTGCAGGGCATCAGTAACTTATACACTGACAGATTATTTAACATTTGATCATCTATTTCTTTTGCTTTGGCACAACTTTTTGTCTGCCTATGCTGTATTAATGGCAGTGAGTTTGAAATCCTGCATTGATAATGGCTGTTGGAGCAAAGGGAAATCTCCTTGTTTTGTCTTTCTTGTCTTTAGGTGTACTTTCAGTATTTTTGATGTAAAGCAAGACATTTTATCAGGGTAATTGTGTCTCACTATAAATATGTACACTTTTTTTTTTTTTCCTGGGAACTGGAAATACTTTTTGACTATAAGCATTTACTGTCAGTAGTGCAAACTAGGTAGCTAGTGTGTTACAGTGAGAGCTACTTTGCCTCTTCTGTTATTATTATTTAATATTTTGATTTTGTAATACAATAAAAATGGCTTTTTCCTGCTTGAGGAGAGGATCATTTAGCTGGATTCATTAAAGGTTTACATTAAGAACAGCCAGATATTCTGCCCCTGGGTCTTGGACATGAACTTCTGCAGTGTGTTCTAAGAAAAGTCTGTTATGTGCTGTCTTGTTTCTGGAGCTGCAGTGGACAAAGCTCATGGTGAAGTAGTATTTGACATTTCCTAGGAGACTCCCAAAGTGAGCAAACAGTGAGTCAGCCTCATCAAGGATGTAGTCAACAGGTGCCCCCTTTAAACAGTCAGGGAAGTTTAAGCTATTCTGAAAGCAGGCACATATGAAGCTATTCAACCTTCTGACATATATATTGGCTGTGGTATGTGTTCATTCCACATTCAGATATTAATGTCTTTGAGGAACTCAGGAAACTTTAAAGACTTCCCTTCCATCAGTTGATTTTCTGGGTACTCCCAGGAAAAATATGGGTGATTCTACTGAATGGCAATTATCAGGCACATTTGAGCTCTCCCTCAGAGACACAGACATTAAAATATGTTTTATGGCCATGTAGTTTTTCCATCAATTGCAGGTGTATTTCTAGAGATAGCCAAATATTATATTTTTAGTAAATATTTTATCTGCTAAAAAAATATTGTCAAAAAAAGATGCTTTGGTTTTGCATTTCAGATGGGAATTATATTTTCAGAACGATGCTTTCATAGAATGGTTGATGTTAGAATGGATGTCTGGAGGTCATCTGGTCCAACCTCCCTGCTCAAGCAGGATCATGTAGAGCAGGTTGACCAAGGCAATGTCCAGACATTTTCTTTTTGAATATTTGGTATGCAAGAGAAGGAAATTACTTGAATCTCTGCGGCTATTGTTTTTTAAAATTTATTTTAGTGCTATTACTATGATATTATTATAACAATATAATTATTATAATAATATCTTTCATCATTATTATAATATCTTTTTCTCTACAAGGAAATTATTTGCATAAAGAGATTTCATCTCTGAAAGATCAAATATCTCACGACAATTGAGTTTGTACTCTGAGTTCATGATTATCAAATAAAACAAAGAACTGAAAATTATAGTTTCTCTGCATAGAGAGCAAAGACCTAATTATATATAAGCCATTAAGGACAAAGTTGCTGCATTTCATGTCTCTGGGACACATTTACTCTTTCTTGAATTTATAATACTCTCTCCATAAAGAAGGCCTTTCTTTTTTGATGAAACTGACTTTGCTTTGCAAAATATCTGTGTGTGAGGACAGGAGTTGAGCTGGAACTCTACTGTGGTGATTGTGCATTCATTGAACGGTGAATTAACCAGTATTGCACATGTATCAGTTTAGTAGTCTCAGGAATAGTTTCACGGTGATAGTTTCATGAGGTTCCTATCTAATATAAGTAAATATTACTTGACCTTTCCTACTAATGCTGCAGGAATATACAATGGATAGCACTATAAAACAGCCAGAATTTTAAAACCACACAGGGAACGCTACTCACGTTTAAAATGATGAGCAATGGGCTTTTCACCTCTTCCTCTGAGGATCATAAATTGGGAGTGGCTTAGAATAAGTCATTCAAACTTCATTAACATAAAATGAATGGAAATCAACTGACCTTAATGGAAAATTTTACAAATAACTGAGTCTTTGTAGTTTGTTGCGAGCTTCAAAAAATTATGTCAGCTAAAATTCGCGTTTGTCTGGGGAAAATGGATGCCTCTCCAAACCCAAAATCTGGATTTAATGTTTGATTCAAATTGTTCCTTTTGACTTGGAAGGAAAACAGTGTTGCTGAATCTTTGAAAAGGAAAGGAAATTAAATGTAGTCTCACCAATTTGTTAATGAATGGGAAAGTCACAAGTGCTTTTGCATATCTCAGGATTTATCAGTCTTATTGGAAACATTGTTGCATTTATTTTTATGCAATAAGATTTTCATGATCGTTGGCTCAATCTTAAACAATGTGAAATGGCTCTAATAGGACCCAAAAGGCATTAAACAGGAGGACAGAAGGTCATTGCTACACTTTCAGTTATTGGTTTATTTCTAATACCAAGCAGACTAACAGATTACAACAAAGGATGTAAACCCTTGCATGGCCTGCTGATATAATTTCAATTTTCCTGGATGTTTTGCTTGGACCTCTTAGTCTTTATGTCTCCAGAGGTCATTATACTTGAAGGGATAAATGAAAATCTATGCAAAGAAAGTAATTTAATTAAGTTCTCCCATATTCTTAGTGGGTAACCACAATTCTGTGGACAAAATTGTAATATTACCTCCTTCACAGGAATAATTTTTACAATATTGACATGAAACTATTTAACTAGAATATTTTAAAAATGAATCTTTTAAATATATATATTTAGAAAAAGACAAATGCTACTTTATCTAGATGTATTATTTCGCAAATAAATTTATTTGGCTTAACTTTATTCTATTTCAGCTGAGATTAAAATCAGGACCTATGACACAAAATTTTAGCATTTGTAATATAAATTTAATTAATATTCTTTTTTATCAGCCCAGTCAATAATTTTTCAATATTCTCTACTGGACTTCTTGTTAGATGCAAAATTGTTATACTTTTGTGGTTGTTGGTTGTTTTCTTGTAAAACAGGTTATATGCTGGATCAATGTTTTAAGTTCTCTTTCTTTACTCACTCCATTTACATAGTTTAGATATGCTTCCTTTCTTTTTTGTATTTCTCATACTTAATGAGGCTAAGTAAATTACTTGGTAACCTTTACTTCCTTTTTCCTGTCATAGGAGTATGATATATGAATACATGAATATTTCCCTTCTTCATATTTTACTCTTTCTGTTTCTGGCAGTTTGACATTTTTTAATCTTCATATTCTGTAACCCAGTTGTCTCTCAGCTATGATCAGTATTTATGATTTTACTTTGTGATTCCCGTAACGCAGATGTTGTCATTAGTACAACCTTGGAAATGTCATAACACCTTTTGAAAACAACCTTCATAATATTTTTGCTGGGTTTTTTTTAATAATTCTGAATTTAATTTTAGAAGGTTTATTGTCAAGGTGATTTAGAAAAACCATGCAAAATTATAGAAATAAAGTAAATAAAATAAAAGTTTCTTTGTGACAACTCTGGCAATATAGGCTTTTTCTAAGGCATTATATTGTTGGAATATAAATATACAAGAAAAACACAAAAATTCCTCCACATTTTTTTCTACATGATCTTTCACATTCTTAAGTGCATATCACAGCAGTGTTTTATACCCTATTTACAGAAGGCAACCACATAAAAAAGAGGAGACTTTCTTGGTATTTACTCTCAGACTTTAAATTCTTCTTTGCCCAGAGTATTTGACCTAATAAGGAGATAATAATAGCTCTGCCTTTACCTTCATATAATGAGTGATTCTACTGGAAGCAAATGACTTCTAAATTGACATTGTGTGCAAATGCCTTCTAAATTGACATTGTGTGCACAGTTCAGCTTTCTGTGGATAATGACTTCTATAAGAACAAGACTGATATGTTTAACCCTTAGGTATTCCATGGAAACCACATCAGAGTGCTGTAATAGAAGTGCTTTAGCACGAAGTGTTTAGTCTGATTCAGATTTTTAGTACATCCTATAGACCCCAGTCTCCTGGGTTAATAATAACTGTAGCAAATTATGGAATATTCCAATTATATTGTGGTACAATTTTGATGTATTTAATAATTTTGATTCTGATATGTTTTGATCAGCATGGATATTTGTAGTATCTAAAGTAAATAAATGTTTTTTTTTGGAAAAAGAATGAAACTGTGCTTAACCAACAAGCAGTTCTGAGCATTTTAACGCTATAATTTTTATCTATTTTATCTATTTTAATGCCATCTATTTGGAATATCCATTTTAGGATTGTATGTGTTTGCTGAACATATCCTTATAATACACACACATCTATCAAAGTCAGAGTATGAACACTGAAACAATGATGGACAGAGTAAATTTTTGAGAACTTTCTGACCAGCTGGAGTCCCACTAATATTGAAGTACTCTGTATCTCTCAAATCCACTTTGATTCCCTCACTGTTTTTGGGAGAAAGGTATTACTGTCATTCTGTTTATTTATCCAGATAAAAATTTCTCCTCATTTTCACTTTTGTTCCAAAATATCATACAAATTGTGAACTTAAAATGTGTTGACATGTTAACTTCTTCACCATTAAAGCTGGTAATAAAAATTTCTCGTGATTCAAATTGCACCACAGCTGACACTCTGTGCTAGTGCACTGGGAAGTGTCAAAGAAGGAAAGCAGTTTAATTGCAAAGAAACCTAAATTACTTTCTCATACTCTTCGGCTGATATTTAATAAACTTTTGGTGGCTCCTAATAGGCAAAAATCCCATCTAGCTTTTATCTACACTGTGGTACTTAGCCCGTAACAAAAAATATGAAAGTGTTGGTGTGTTTGTTTCTGTGAAATGTAGTATCAATTTAAGAATTAAAATTTATGTTAATACCTCACTGTTTCTTTGACCTTCCCAAAAGAAAGAATCCTCTGTACATGCCAAAAGACATCCATTATTTATGTTTTTAATCAAAGCAAAAATAGACTTGAAAAGATATCAGTTCAGAAAAATGTTTTCTTACCATTAAATAAAGGAATGCTTTTTGTGGAGAAGCGTGTTTGGCTGAAGAAAACTTTGTGGCTATCACTGTTTCTGCATTGCTCTGGACTCCCAAATAGTTGTGTTTCGAAGGAAGAGCCTACTTAGCCAGTGTGAATTTCCTTCTGGAGAGATCACTCTCACACACTGTCTACAGAGGGAGTTCAGGGAAATTAAAGTCTCCAAGATAAGTAAGCCATTCTGAATATTCCCTGAGGCACTCTTGAAAATGTTATCTCATGACTTTAATGCAATTTATCTATTCTTCTCACAGACACCATAATAATCTTTTGAAATTATGTTGTGATATGTAGTCCTTTAGTGAGGAATTTTTTTGGGTTTGTCTGGCCAGAGCAGCTTTTACGCCTAAATTTATTTACTGCTTCTTTGGCCTCTTTTACTCCTTTTCCTTATCCCAGAGAAATCATAAAAAATATAGAGACTTCTAATACACTGAATATTTTTTTAACCATATTCTTCTTTTCAGTCTCTCATAATTAATCTGTGGGTTTTTTGAAAAGGTTATTTAAGTTGAGGCTGTTTCATATATTCCCGTCAATTTGGCATTAGATGGCTAGTTCTATCAAAGTTTGTGCTGTATTTAAAGCCAGTTGTCTGCGTGTACTGGATAAACACACTGGCATTTATATATCTCGTGATATATGGTGATATATTGATGTTTGGTAACCAAATGTAAAGTTAGAAATGTTCTTCTACATGCAGTTATATACATGTAACTATACGTGTAAATTTACCAAACAATATTTTTGTCAGGTAATGTGAGTTTGCAAACTGCATGAAGATGCTGCTTGCACAAAAGGTCACATATGGCACATGCATAGTACAGAAAATGCAGTAAAACTGCAAAATATTTAGACTGCTAGAAAAGGCAAATGACAGTGTGGGCCTGAGAATTTATTTTCCCTTTTCCTAAAGACATGGACTACTCTTCAAAGCAATAAACAGTTCTTGAAAACCAGAATGACACTCATGTTTAAATTCCTAATATGGCTGAATTTAGATAAAAATTGACAATAAAAACTGACATTTATTGAAAATATCTTCTCAGGCATCTCAAATTAGTCCTCATGCCGAACAGTTACTTGTACTAACGAGAAAGAACCCTATGTATAATATTTTGATTTCAGATGGAACCCTGGTTTTTAAATAGCTTGTTTTCAATAGAACCAACTAAAAAATCTAAAATAAACACATCACAAATCACAAATCTTCAAAAAAAGTTTGTAATAATTTTATATTATAGAACAAAGAGAATCTAGAAATGCATTAAACTTACCAATATTAATTACATTAATACACAAAGGGAACACATCTCCTTTTTTAATCTTTTAGCCTTTCTACAATACAAGAGCTATAATAAAATTAATCTAGACTGTGGATAAAGAATAGCTTCATATGTGGTAGATCAAATCATTAGCTGGAGAAAATGTTAATCTTTTAATTGCTTTCTGTGGTTATGGATCTGACCCAAAGCAGATGCACTTGTAGCAGACCCAAATATTTTCTCCTAATAACAAAATCCCAACATCATTAATTTTAAGTAGCTTTATCTCTTGTGATAAACGATTTCAAAACTATTAAATGAGAGAAACATTTCCAGAGATCCAAGGGGTCAGTCTGTCTATCAGAAGGTCCAGGGCTGAATGAGTAGCAGTTATCTCCTTCAGTGATGGATCTGAAAGAAACACAAACCTAGGTGACTTCTGGGTGTGAGATGAGAAAAGACAGAACCGTGGTCTTGTCTTTGGGGTGGGTTTTCTTTTTTTTTTTTTGGTTTTGGTTTTAGTTTCGGTTTTGGCTTTGTTTTGTTTTGGTTTTGGTTTTGGTTTTGTTTGTGCTGTTTCATTTTGGTTTTTTTTCCAGACTATGAGGTTAAACTCTGGTTGAAAATTTGCATTCTTTTAGGGCAAGGTGGCTTCAATGTTCTTCAAGAATGTTAGCAGTTTCTGCCAGTCTCAGAAAGGTACTCCTGCATTTGCTGACAGAATAGCCAAAAAAGTGGATTGAATGGTCCTGAGGACTGATTTACATGTTGCCTACTGTTCAGTGTAATTGATAATAATAACTGTATTTGTACAATGGCATTAAATTTTCAAAACTACCTTTTCCTGTATTTCCATTTTTATAAATTTCTGAAACAAAGAAAATCTAGAAACACTGAGCCAGTTACCTGAGCATGTCTTTCTTTTCTTCTTTTAAGATCAGAGGTAAATTTTGTCAGGTTAAATATGATGAACTGAACTCTGTTAAACAGTCAATAAAATGAGCACCATCCTGCATTTCCCAGCAATGTAAGTGACCAAAGGTTGCACTTAAAACAAAGAATGTGATTGGTTTTTATTCAGATGCTTCATTAACAGTAGCAATGTGTTGCACATATTGAAAAGGCAACCTCACTTTCTTCCAAGAGGTTTATTTATAGTGAATAATATATTTTTAGTACATGAGCCGGTAGTACAAACAAGTTGTTTGTGTATTATAGTATACGATGGGTATTTTATAAATGTCAAAAGATATTGCTTTATTAAAGCATATGATATGTTAAATTACTTTGAAATATGAGCTATTTTTTAGTTGTTTAAAATTTGGATATAGTGTTTCCATAATGTGCCATGCATAGATGGTGAACTCTAAACTTATTTAGGAAAAATATTACTCTTTTTAGTCATAAATAAGTAGTGCTTGATGAAAAAAATACTTAAAATTGCATTTGGTTTGTGTGTCAAGGTTGTGGTATGAGGGAATTACAAGAGGGGCTTCTCTGAGATGCTGCCAGAAGCTCCCCTTTGTCCAATGCCACCTGGCTGCAAGAGAAACTTAGTGCTGTCAGGTGCAGTTCATCAGGGATGGTAGTAGTGCCTCTGGGCTAACTTAATTAAGAAGGAAATAGAAAATTATTGTGCAGCAGTAGTTGCAGCCAGACAAAATAGGAGAGATAATATGAGAGAACCAGCTCTGCAGATGCCCAGGTCAGCAAAGAAGACCAGGGAGGAGGTGGTCCAGGCTCTGGAGCAGAGATGCCCCTGCAGCCCATGGTAAAGACCATGATGAATCAGGATGTGCCCCTTTATCCCATGCATGTCCACAGTGGAGCAGTGTCTTCCTTTAGGAATGGTATTCCCAATTCAGTGTTCTAGCTGAAAGCTCGGACCACAATGCAGATCACTTTTCATCATAAGGACTGCCGAGTTTGGAATCACATCCTTAGTTATTAGGTCTTTTTCATTAAATGAGTATGTAACTTCTAATTCAAAAAAGCTACTTTCATGTTCCTGTCAGCTCCAAGTTTTGTGCATGAAAATCCATTAGCAATGGATATGGTGGCTCCGCTGACATGGGAAAACCACTGGAGCCTGACTGGGGTAGGCTCCAAATATAGAATTTTCTTCTGTTAAAATCAGTTGACAGGAATAATTTAAAATTGCCCCCTTCCCAGGCTTACTTGCAATCTCTTTCCCAATATGATGACAGCATGATTTTGACAGCCTGTTCGACTTTATAGTGCTTGGAAACTAACAGTGTTGAACGCCTGACATTGGCTTACTGTGAGATGGAAACAGAGCAGAAGTCAATGAAGATTATACAGTTTGATTGTTTGGTAAATGAAGATCCATGAGAACTGAAAATAATATAATCTTTATTGGCAGGTTAGTGTTTCTTAAAAATGTGACATGAAGAGTGTAAAAAAGCATGGAAAAACATCTGTGTTATCAAGAACAAGACCAGAGCATAAACAATTCCACTGATTTAATTAGTGGCTTTGTAAAATATAGATGGCTAATATTCACCTTTAGGTTTCACTTCCTTTCTTTGCATCATATGAGAGCTGACAAGTCAGTTTTAGACACAAGATGTTCTTGAAGATTTAAGAAATGCTGTCATAGTTTATTTTCTCCATATTCTAAAGTACCTATCATTGCAATATACTAAAGGAAAAATCACATTAAAAGAAAAAATGTAATGGACATTTTTGCAACCTGAGAATTTCCTGGGAGAGTAAAGAAGCTAAAGGAGAAATGCTAACTGCTTAACGTTTTGGGAAATTATGGGAAAATTGTATGTCATGAACATTTGCCATATGAAAAGCAGTTTTACATTAACTTACTATGTTTCATTAGGAAAATTAAAGGAATAAAGGAATATATGTATTTAATGGGATATGATAAAGAAATGCTCTCAAGTTACTCTTCTAACAGCACCATGAGTAAACATTAGAAAAATTAATATTTAGTTCTGAGAATAAGTTCTCCCCTTCAAACTATATACATTTACCTTAGAAGAGATAAACCAGCATTCTCATACAGAGTGAGGCTCAGCAAAATTTCTTTGTGTTAACAAAATTGATGATGTTAATGTACTTAGAAGAAGGAAGCTTACTTGGTCACACTGCTCAAGAGAGAAAGTGTATACATGTACATGTCAATATGTGACAGACATCTCTGAAAGTCTCTTTTGTAGGCATAATTTAGTGTTTTGTCTTTGCTCACGTTCAGTTTTCCTCTGAAAGCAAATTTCAGTTTTACCACTCAAAGTGAATTGATCTGCTTTTATGAGTTACTGGGGTCTGAGTTTTTGAAGTTGAATTAATAACATTTATTAAGTACTCATAAAATTCAAAAATAAAATAATATGATAGTTCATTTCAAGGAGGGAAGTGTGTTTTTAAAAAACCAACCCAACCTGAAAATACCTGCTTTTTGAGGACATAAATGGCTGTATATATAATAACTGTTATTATTGATAGTCATATATACACTAATGGATGGATCTTAAGGTATACATTGTAATTGCTGAATACTTTCAAGCATACTGAAACTAGAACAAATTCTGTTATAAGAGACCTCACAAGGTACTATCTTTCTACCTTTTTTGGTCTCATGCTGTGCTTCTACTGTATTTTACATACCATATAGACTAAACACGACATTAGTCGAAATTCAACTCTCATAGTCCAGTTTATTTAAACACATAGGTAAAGAAATGTTGATTTTCTATCAGTCCTTCTGAGATTGCTCAGGTCTTGATTCAATATTTATATATTTACCTACCTGAAGTACGTTTAAGACTTTATTTGCTTAACTAAAACTACTTGTATTTTTTGATTTACAAAAACCCCAACCAAACAAAAAAGCAGCCAGAAGATTTTTAGTAAGCAATAGATATGGAATTTTTTATCCTTAGGTCATTTGTTCAGATAGAGTTTGGCTGATAATGACTGAATGTCGCTACAGTGTCAGGGTAGCTAATTTGTGTCATTGCAGCTGTCAAGGATATGTTAATGTTCCAAAAATTCTTGTTTATGACCATATACACAGAATGTTTGTGTAGCTAAACACCTAGTTAACTTATTAAGTATATAAAGTAACTTTTATGTGTCCTTAGCCTTTTAGGATTTTTTTTTCACTTTGTGAGAACATGAGATACAGCTTTAAAGGAAGTCAACCATTAAGTTTTAATTACCAAAACTGTTAATTTTTACTGTTGTCACTATTTGCCTCTGCATCTGTAAGAGCACAAGCAGTGCAAAGGTGATACTGGCTGTCTCTCTCTGAAGGGCATTGATGAGTCCTAGTAGAACAACTTGTTCACTACCATCCAGTTTCCATATTTGGCTGTTATATATGATTATATGAATAAAAAGTGGTTTGACTCCTGAACTCCTGGTATGATTTCTGAAAAGAATAGCAAGTTTTATAGAAAGGAAGATTTAAATGCTAGGAGGGGTGTATCTTAGGAAAACAGCAGAGATTGTCCTACAGAAATACAAACTGGCCAAGAGAAATGATGTATAAATATACTTGTTGTTAGGTCTGACTGTACCCTGTCAGTGTCTGGAGTGATCCTATGTAGTCCACATTGATTATTCCAGAGTAGAAATCTGCAGCAGTGCTTTGTCATATGACTGTGCAAAAAATTTAATTACTGCTTTGCGTAATGATGCAATATGTTAAAACTTGGTCTCATTCTAGTTCCTCCTTTTTCTTCCCAAATCTCAAACTCCAGTAGAAGAGCTAAGCTCGAGTGACTCTCATGGTAGAATTGTCATAAAGCCTTTAAATTGTAATCCCAGAAAAATTTATGGCTCAAAACTGATTGAAAGCCACCACTGTCAAAATAGGTCTGACTGGAAGCATCCAATAGGAATTCTTCCTCCAACTTGCTAGTGGTATTGCTTAATATTGAATTTTCTTTGTGATAAATTTTGGTTATAAAGAATCAACCTTCTTCAACATGAAAAAGACAAGTAAAGAAATTCTATCAATGAATTTCTAAAAAATGTGGGATGCACTCATACTGCTTTTCACTGTAATGCCACTGCTGAGAAACAAAGGTTTGATTAACAAATGCTTTATTTAGAACTTAAATGGGTGCTTCTGTACATACCATCAGAGGGGGTACCTTTCGTAGTTCTTAAATCTTTATTAACAGCAAACCAAGGTATCCATGGGATCATAGTAGACAGAGATGTGGTTTGCCACATGGCTTGAGTTCCAAAAATGCTGATTCAGATATCTATCCTTCAGATAAATTTTTCTAAAACATAATATAATGTGGAGTTTTACATGGAAATTTCAAGTAATAATTTTTATCAGACAGTAAACTGGCAACTGGTACAAAGAAGAGATGTCAGATACACTGCATGTGTCTTGCTGTAAAATCTATATGCCTTTCAAAGATAATATTACACACAAACCAGTGTTATCATCTAGCAAAAAATATAGCAAAGACACCTGGGAGAAAAGGGTGTGATTTCTTTGCCAATAGTAAAGAAAAGAAGAAAGTTTAAAAAGACAGCATTGGGTTGAGTCTCATAAGACCTTGGCATTTCACATCAAGTCTACAATGACCAGACATAGAGCCACAGCTGAAAACTGCTCTGGGCCCTGTCAGATCTTTCAACATCATCTTCATAATTTGGCTTTGATTTGTAAGCCAAATTTTATTATTTCTCTTTTTCTCTACTCCTTGAAAAAAGTAGAGAATGAGAAACAGTGGTTATTTTAATTGAAAACCCCCAAAATTTTCAAAAGTAATATCCATCTTTCTTGTTATGGGATGAGCTTATAACCTTGTGACTATGATGGAAATTATAGAATAGAATATAGCAAGACATGAAACTGATCACTACATTCAGAAGAGTAGAGGTTTGAGACATTCTTCAGAAAAGCCAACTTCAGTTTCTCTCTGTGAGTGCTACCTGGTTAGGCAGCCATGGAATGGCATGCCATAGGATAGGAGAGTTTCTGCTCCTCAGGAGTACCTTCCAGAACAGGTAGTCTCCCACTGCTCCTGGAAACCACATCCTCAGGACACTGACATCCCTTGTATAGGGAGTTGTGTCATTAATTCAAACTATTACTTTGGGGGTGGTCTAACAGGTAATATTTGTCCTTGCAGATTTAACAACTGAGTAAAGAATTACATATATATGGGCTAATGATGTGTTGAGACTACTGCTTACTGACAGCACACATTATGTCCTTCGGTAAGGTGCAGTTCACAGGTCTCTGCATCTATAGCCACATCTCAATTATCAGTGATCTGTAATCTGATCAATGGCCTGTTACCCCCATATTTTAGCAATCAACACTGTGATTTTTAATTAAAGTTAGCCATTTGTGTGAAATGATTAGTCTGTTCATTATCTTGACAATTTCATTACTGTATCAGGTAAAATGAAACATTTATAGGAAGAGGAAAATATATGAGCTACCGTAAGGTTCAAGGAGGTTCATCGCCGCAGTTGGCTGAGGCTGTTATCATTAACATCAATGGAACAGGTCACAGTTCCTGGTATGCCACATGCCAGTTAGCTCCTTTTAAATGAATTATACATGTATTCATTAAAATTCCCTAAGTACCATGGGAACATGAACATTACAAGCATTTGTAGCCTGCTTGCACTTTCTATATCGTGATATGCATGTGCAATGGAGCTTAGAAGGATTTGACTATGAAAGGCTTTGCATGCATGATAACGCATCTAGGAGCTTTGTTGAGTGTTTCACATTCCATATGCAAAAGCTGTTTGTGTGACTTTGACTTCATACCAGCTGGGAATTCAAGAATTCAACTTTGCTCTTTATTTTTTCAAAGTGTACTTCTATGTATTTCTTGTAAGTCCCAGGGGGTAAATAAGTGCGTGCCCTGAGGAGCAGCCAAAACTTTTGCTCCTGTTTCGATCTGGGAGCAGATGGGAGGAAAACTAGAGGGGAGTACAGCAGAGGAGCAGGAGACATACCAAGATGACCATCTCGATGAAAATTTGTGTGCACGTAATTGCATGTAACCCACAAAATGAAATTATCACCAGGGTCCTTTGGACAGGAAAGATTATTATTGTTCTGATGCTGAAAGATCAACAAGAGCTGAGCTTTTAAAGATGGTTACGGAGACATTGAACAGAAGGGAACATTGGCACATGGCCTCTCTGTCACCTTTGAATGCCTCAAGGCTGTTTCTGTTATGCACACTGGTCTGATGTCCAACTTTTACACATCTAGACTGTTGACAGAGGCCATGCTTTGTCGTTCAGCTGTCATTTTTCTTAAGGGTGAAAGGGCAGAAAAGGGCTGGAACTGGGGCGAGAAGGGAAGCATAGAGACGAAGTGGACTAGGTTTACCACCATTAGGAAAATTCTATTCTTTCCACTGAAAATTTCAGCTTTAATTTTCCAGAGGCCATACTAATAATTTCCTTAGCATAGGATGTTACTTTGAGATTATAATAAGGCAGCAGAGCACAGATTTAATTTTTTCCCCCACTTGAAGCATCTTCAAAATGATTCAGTGAGCAAATTTCTTGGGAACGATGCTTAGTGCTTTTAGGGCATTAGGAAGAGGGAACCTCTATTCCAGCTCACGTTTTCCAGCTAATTTACATTTCAAAGAGGTCCATCATTTCTACACTGAGTTAATTTCATCTCCAACTGTTGTGTTACCAGGATTGGTTATAACGTTATTTTGGGAGTCCAAGCACCTCAACATTCTGACTTTCTGGATAAGTGTTCTTGTTACCCGCTGGTTGCACAGGAGACAGAGCAATTTATTATGTAATAAAATGTTGTACAATCAGTGCTAATTAGACAAGATCAGACCAAAGGGATAAGTTCTGAGCTTGTTCCCACTCTGTGTTTCTGTATTCAGACTGTGAATCAAAATGTGGAATACTGGTGTCTGCATGTTCACGTGGAGTTATTTGTCTGCAAAGAAAAATTAGTTCTAGAGGATTCTTCAGACTGCATACAGAGTTCTCCCCACTCCTCACACATTTTGTTGATATTCCAATAGACTTCCTGAATTATGGGATTCTAGTCTTTTTCTAACTGAAGTGACAAATTTCAAATAAAGCAAAAATTTGGATGTGTGAGATGTAGCCTATTCCAAGAAGCCATATACTTTAACAACTCTTCTGTGCAGTTTTGGCTAAAAAGCTGCAAAGTGGCAACAGCATGAACTACAGTACACCTAATTATTTCTGTTACTTTCCATTTTTGTAGCAGTGACACTAGGAATTCCCATTCTGGAGAAGAAAATCAGAAAATCTTGTAAAGAGCACATGTCACCAAGATTGTCAGGAAGAAAATAAACAATTCATGAGGGGGATTTTTTTTTTTGCCAGTGGGAAATCAGATGGTGAAACTCTTCCATTTCTGTGTAATAGGGACTGTGTAATAGGATTTGTAATGATCAGAAGGAAGATATTATAATGGCTTAACAACATTACAGAAGTTTAAATGAGAAAGAAACCAACAAAACACTCAATCCCAAAAAGAGAGATAAAAAAACTGAATTGGAAACAGATGTGAGCTTACTATTAGAAACTTCTTAATTTATTCTACATTTTAGGAACAGGACAGGCAAACAAATATCATAAAGCTAGTTAGTAGGACATTAGGTATCCGTATTTAGCATTCTTATTTTCCTATAACTAAACCACTGGGAGCACAGTAAATGCACAAACATATATTGAAACCAAATAAATCCTCAATTTAGCGTCTTGAGTGCTAAGTAGTTTTCAGAGAAAAAAAAACCTGTAATGATAAATAATACAAGCTTTGTCGGGGATAAGGTGATAGAAAGAAAAAAAATACAACAAAAAGAAGAAAGCAAACACATTGAGCTTAAACCTTACACTCCTTTTGTCATTACTTGATTGTCCTTACCTTCTAAGGACATGCACCACCTACTGGAAAAAGCTGCTTTCAATCAATTGTACCTGTAGGAAGAAGAAATAAAGAAATTTCTCGAGCCTTTCTGAACACTGAAATCTTCTTCCCAAAAGGAATTATTGAAGAGGTAAATACAGATGGGGAAAATCAGCATCAGAATTTACCCAATCACAATGCAGCTCAGAACTTTCATGTAGTTCCATTCATGGCTCTGCTTTGTGGCTGTATTTTTGCACCTTTACATAGAAACTGGCTAAGGTGAGCTGTTCTTTTCCTCAAGATGGTCCTACTGCATAGCCAGAGGCTGGAAGTAGTCAGTACTTTTTGGGATTCTGGATTATATCCTTAATTCTTCCAACAAGACAGAAGCCAATAGATTTTGCATTCGTTAATGAGGCAGATAGTGAATGAGCATGAAGTCTACACAGTACTTACTCACTGGCCATTATCTTTGTAAATGTTTTGTCATTACAAAGAAAACACTGTGCTTCTGTAGAATTATGTTGCATTTTTGAGAACATTTAACTTATTTAAGTTAAAATAGGCAATTAAGATATTTTTGATGTCTTAGTGTGATAAGACATTGACAACAACAAAAAAAAGATCATCAGAAATTACCTTGATGTGTTAAGTGGCTTGAAAAGGTTTTATGTAGTTGAAAGGAAAAAAAATTAAAATCTACTTCTTGTAATAATTTCTGAATAATCTATTGAATTACTATATTATCTTACCTTTATTTTAGTATTTAAGTATAGAAGAAAACAAAAGCAAGATAAATCATGTCTGAAATTTAGGTCTTTCTTGATGGAAAAATAATGTGGATTAAATTTTCCTGAAAGTGAAAACATGGCTGAAGATTCATTTTGATGGCAATTTTCTATATCCACAATAGTTTAGAACTATTTTTTGAGGCATATATGTTATTTTTTCTACATGACTACAATTTTTTTTAAATTCAGATCTCAATACTGGGTAATGGAAATGTATAAAATTATTTTAATTTTAAAGGATTCATGTAATTTTCTGTCTTTAGAATGAAAGAATGGTTGTTTAAATATTTTGTAATTGCAGAATTTAAGTAATATATCATCCACTCTAAGTTGGATTGTATCTTTTCCATTACTGAATATTTAGAATTTTCTTATTTGTCCACTCTGGTGAGTAATAGGTGCGTTAGGGGTGCTAAACATTTTTTATGACTGAATTTTCTAAAACTTTCCTCTGTAAGGGAATGTTAGGGAAACATGCTCTTTATTTTTGCAGTTTTGGAGACATTGATCTATAAAATATTTCAAAAGAGAAAAAAGTTGGGCTTTTATTTTTTCTTCCCAAACAATTTAACCAGATGTCTACAGCACCATTGTTTTTCAAGGATGGCTTTGAATTAGACAACTCTAAGTTATGTCTTAGCCTTTGCTGTAATCACCATGAACATGTAAATACACAATCATTGTCTGTGTTCAAAAGTCATAACTTATTCCAGTAATAATGATTGTCATTTGCCTTCTCCATGTTTGTCTTTTAAATATTGGTGACAGAAACTGAAAATAATACTTTTTTTTTTTTTACATACATAGCAGTGATCTGCTTATTAGTGTGGAAATTGGCTTGTTTCTATTGCTAATCATAATTTTGTCTTCTGATTTAGGCTATGTCATCCCTAAACACTTCAGGCATTCCTCAGGTATAGGAGATAACAGTAGAGCAAAACTTGAGAAAGTATGAATGATCAATGTATTTGTTAAGACTATTAATGAAATTACATTACTTTCACTGCCCACCAGACAAGACCAGTCTAGGCAAAGAAGGAGGGAATCACAAATGGAAAGTTAGATGCATTTTTTGCAAGCTGCTAGATAACAGCTTAAATATACCTGGAAAAGACAAGTGCCCCTCTCATCAAGGCCTAGTTTTCCAATTATCTTTGAAAAGAAGAATTACTACAAAAAGTTGTATAATACTTGAAATCTATGTATGTGGTTTATTGTGTCCTTGTAGATATAATGAAACCAAACATGTTTGGCAGGATGCCCACACTGATGGTGTAAGTCGACTAACAGCCCACCTGCAAGTGAGCTGCCATGTAGGTGTGGCAGCCAAGGCAAACCATGGCTTTAAGGGAAACCATGGCTTTAAGGGAAACAGCTCCAAACTGTGGGAGACCAAGTGGTCTAGTGAAATATTTCTTTAGAAATAAGAGAGTCTTTCTTTCTTATCATTAAATATGTCATCAATCTTTCATCTAAGAAGAAATTGATGTGTTAATAACACTATTCTCTTAAATATTTGAAATGCTTAAGATATTAATGCTATACTGGTACTGTCCATTTATTACTAAAGAGAGAGAAAGATGGCTAATGACCAGAAAGACAAGACACTACAGTGTGGAGAAAGAATTGCTTAAAGGTAAAACTGTAGTGAACTGAGATTGAAGAGGTAAGAGAAGGAGGAGAACATGCCCTAGGGGGAAGGAAGAACGTGTAGAGCAAAGACATGATGTAAATCTGAAACAGTTAAAGTAAAGTGGCAATCATTTTAAAACAATGAAGTAAAACATTGTTTTTAGAAAATTCTACCGTGCAATTATCTCTTAACTTTCACAATACTCAGTTTATTTCAAACATCCCAGATCGTGCAGCAGTATTCTGTAAAAAAGCTATCTGATGGAATGGGTAGTGTGTGTGTATGTGTGGTGTTCAATATCAATAAAGACCCTTTGACTAGGTTTACCACCATTAGGAAAATTCTATTCTTTCAACTGAAAATTTCAGCTTTAATTTTCCAGAGGACATACTAATCATTTCCTTAGCATAGGATGTTACTTTTAGATTATAATAAGGCAGCAGAGCACAGATTTAATTTTTTCCCCCACTAGAAGCATCTTCAAAATGATTCAGTGAGCAAATTTCTTGGAAACGATGTGTATGTATGTGTGGTGTTCAATATCAATAAAGACCCTTTGCCTCCTAGACAGTGAAGAATCACTGTGTTTATTGGGACTCTGGAAACATACCTAGAGTCAGCAAATTCCTACTCAGGTCAAAACAAAGTAGAATGCTGTTAAAATTATGTCACATTTTAAGTGCATACTTGGTAAAATCTTATTTAGGATGTAATAAATTAACCTCTTTTTTGATTTATTTTATAACATTTTACCTAAATCATGTTTAGTGCACAAATGAGAGAGATTGTATTTAAAGAATTTGGTAAGCACTGCCCTCCTTGCCAAAGTGACATATGCCATAATGTCTAGTAAGTGATCTTTTTCCAGAGCACATATGTTGGGTACATATGGATACCAGTAACCAGTAAGATGCCATTAGAAATACTTTTGAGGTTTTTATCCTAAATATTCATAAATATTGATAAATTTGGATCTAAACCTAGCTGCATCATTTTGTAATCATCATCATCATCATCTTAATACTAACACTAATACTAATAACAACATCAGCATCAACAACTAATAGTAATAGTAATAGTAATAATCCCTTTTAATTTTCCAAACCCCAGTTTAATTTTTTTGTCTCAATGTTGTATGGCATTATGAAATGGCACTTTTTCATCGTGTTTACTCCTGCCATCCCTAATGCATTACCAGGTGTGAGATTAATGAGTGGAGCACATGAGACCTGCCACAGTTAATCACATTTGTAACCTTTCAGATACACAGCAGAATATTTCTTGCTGTGAAACATCCTTTACCTTTTAATCTCTGCTGGGCATAGTGCTAACCCAACACTGTAAGTTTTTTCTTATGTATTTCAAGTTAAGTCATAAAATTATTATTCCTCTTTCACATTTTTCTATCAAAGAACTTGTATTTCAAGGAAATATTGAAGTAGTCAGAGAGTGATAAGCATTTTCTGGAATTAATGATACATGTAAATAGGTGTGAAAGAAGTGGTACTTTTGTCATCATACATCACAATATTCACAGATAACTTATATAATTTTTAGAATAAGTTTTAGTTCCAAAGTTTACGCTTGATTTTCAACTTTGTGTGAAGTGTCAAAAGATCTGTACATAAAATGAGGCTATTCATATATGTCACTGAATATAGGCAGAAATATGTAAGGCTTGAAAATTCTAAATTAATATTTTTTTATTTCTAGAGGCATTTGAAAGGTCTCCATGTGAATAGATGTTTCTATTTGTTCATATGTATTTTTAATTTCAAATTTAGGAATGTTGGTTTAAATGTTATTAATAATTCTTAGGGGAATTTAGCATATATAGGTTTAAACAATACTCAGAATCATAAAATCACAGAATGGTATGGGTTAGAAGGGATTTTAAAAGTCATTTAGTTCCAGATATCTTGCAATGGGCAGGGACACCTTCCACTCCACCAGGTTGTTTGAGACCATCCAGTCTGGCCTTGAACACTTCTAGGCAGAATCCACAACTTTGGCCAATCTACTGCAGTGCCTCAGCACCCTTACAGTAAAGAACTTCATTTTTGATCTAAATCTACCCTCTTTCAGTTAAAAGCCATTCCCTCTTGTGCCATCACTACAAGCCTATATAACATGTCCCACCCCATCCTTCTTGTAGCTCTCCTGTAGGTACCAGAAGGCTTACATAGTCTCCCTAGAGCATTCTCTTTTCCAGGAAAACAGTCCTAACTCAGTCCACCTTCCTAGGAGGGGTGCTCTAGTACTCTGATCATCTTTACAAGCCTTCTCTGGACTTTTTCAGCAGGTCAATGTCCTTTTTATGTTGGGAGCTGCAAAGCTGGATGCATCACTCTGGGTGGGGTCTCATGAGAGCAGAGGAGGAAGATTCACCTTCCTTGACCTGCTGGTTATGCTTCTTTTGGTGCAGCTGGGATATGTTTGGCTTTCTGGTCTGCAAGTGCACATTGTTGGGTCATGACAAGCTTCTGGCAAATCAACATCTCCAAGTTCTTTTCCTCAGGGCTGCTTTCACTCCATTCTCTGCAACGTGCACTTGCAGCCCAGGACAAGTGCAAGCGCCCTGTATCAGGGTGATTGTAGGCACAAATACAATCATTGTAAAATTTCATAAAGTCCACACAGGCCTACCTCTCAAGCCTGTCAAGGTCCCTCTGGATGGTATCACTTCCACCCAGCGTGTCAGCTGCATCACACAGCTTGGTGTTTGCAAACTTGCAGAAGATGCATTCAATCTTACCATGTATCTCATCAGGTGCCACGGATTTGTCTGCCTCCAGGTTCTTCAGATCTTCTTGAACCTGATCTTTTTCTCCAGTGGGTTGTAGGTAAGAAATCAGTAATAAGTGAGTTTCTTCTTCCTTATTTGATGTTACAGGAAGAATTCACTCAAAGAATGAAAATCAAGCTATTACTTCTTTAGCCCACTTTGTCTGGCCCTCACTTTAATAAGAAAAGGCATTTTTCTTGACCTTGCAATACAGGATCCAACACTTTGCCTCGTCTTTTTTTGGTTGAAGCTGATTTTACCTTGATTTGGCTATGATAATTGGATATTGTCTAAAAGTCATGTCACTGACACCTAAGCTATTTTTTGTTCTTGTTTATCTTTGTGCAGTTGTAAAGTGCAAAATCTCATGATAATTAATAGACAATCATTCTAAGGAGAATGAAAATGTGGAGCAGAAGCAGAGAGGCCTTGTACTACAGGCAGCAGCCCTAGGTAGTGAACATTAACCTTGATATTCAACTCATATAACTGATGAGTGTGAGTTATATGAGTCTCATATAACACCCTCTGCTGTTATATGAGTCTCATATAACAGCAGAGGGTGTGAAAGGCTGTGGGGGGTTCTGACTGCACTACAACCTGCTTAGAACGATGAACACCACCTGGAACTAGGAGCTTTTGTCTCAGGGGCAGCACGACATGAAGACCCAGCTCCCACAGGGTGAGAAGGCCCATAACAAAAATTAAACAATAGGATAGGAGATTTTCCCTAATAAATCAGGCATGCAACTGTGACCAGAATGGCAACTGCCTAGAATCTAGTATAAAACCTCTCGTTATGCACAGGAGATGTGCTTACAATAGCAAAAGCATTTTTGGCTACCAAAATTAATTCCATATACTAAATATGTATTTTATATCTACATAACGATAAAAAATATTCAAAATAAGGAAATCCATAGGAAAAACAACCAAAAAGTATTCTAAATATAATTGTAAATATTATGTATCATTGGCTACAGATACATTTTAATATTTAAAACTTTTGTTTTGGAAATCTAGATTTTGACATGATCTGTCTAGAAACTTTCAGCCAGCACTAATGCTACAGTACTCTGTACACTCTTAATGCTAAACCTATAATTTTATTCAGACTTGTAAATCTAATTTCACAGAAATTTCCTGTATACAAAGACAACAAGGAAAAAAACCCTCAAACCCCTTTAAAGATAGTGCTCATTTTTGTAAAATAGATGAAATGTTTAAGAACAGAATGATAATATTTTTTTTACAAAATTACTATTGCCTGTATTTTGTTTTCATTCAAATCAAATAAATTACTTTTCAAAAAGGTGAATAATAAGAAAAAGTGGCTTTAATTAAATGAATTGCACAAGCTACATTTTATGAACTTAATTCTATCATATATGCACTGCAATAGAATTTAAAATCACTTTTGTTCCTTTGAATGCTACCACTAACATAATTACCTTAAAAAGCCTACATACTTATCTTTACAGATGTATGCTTTTAACATTTTTTGTTTTATACTCTTGATCCAATGATACAATCATAAAGAAATTTACATTAACCTTTTTCAAACCTCTCTCTCATCTTGAATTTTTTACTGTTGTATTCTTGTTTAAAGTTTACTGTTCCCATACCTTTGATGAGTTAATATCTGGTTTGTCTATCCTTATCGATTACATTTTATAAAAAACCCCACAAACTGAACATTTCATAATACCTAAAGCCATAAAGTACTCAATGAATTTTTCATTATTACTATTCCCTATTTGCTTCAATTTCTAAGTCTGAGCAAGACCAGAAACTTGTCTCATCTCATCAAAGCTGAAAGGCTTCAGAGCTGTATTATATATAAGTCCTATCAAGGGTCACAAACTATGCATTCCTTCATCTCCTACCCCTGAGGGACCCCATGCATCTGATCATACCTACCAGATGGCTTGGTCTTTATAAAACAAAGCAAACACAACTGCTTTCAGTAAAAACACAGATAGGAAAAAACAAATGCTGCATTCTTCCCTTGGCTTAGTAGCCCACAAGTCAGAATTCTTACACAGTATGGAAAAACTGGATTCAGTGCCTTTCAGAGCCACTCTTCTATCTTCTGTGTCTTAACATCAAGATATAGACTAATCTCCAGTGTCAGAAGGGATTTATATACTGCTGTCAAGAAAAGAGGCAAAATGAAAATAGCTTTTAAGTTACTGTAGAGCCCCCACCTGGAATACAGGGAAATTAATTCTTTTCTTGCTTGAAGAATTATCACTATTAAGCACTGTGGAGCATATATTAAGTCTGTGGAGCGTATACCTCACTAGAAGTCATGCTTCATCATAGTGACTCCAGGATTTCCATGGGAGAGTTGCTTACTGTTTTCTTCTTGTTTATTTAATGTAGTTTGATTCTTTTGCTTTGTTACAATTGCATCAGATGACTGATGGTGTTACTTGTTAATGGTATTACCTTCTTTTGAAACAACCTTGAAGGACCTGTCTTGTCACATAAATGTCCTAAGTATCTTTATATTATTAATTTATTATTGAAACACATAGGAATTTAGGAGCTGATATATAATTAATTTAGGAGTTGAAATATAATTGAGAATCTAAATGCACTTGAATTTGGAAACATTCACAAAGATATATACTGAAATAGGTAGTCTGTAGCCATGAATTTTTAAGAGAGGTCACCCCATTTATATTACCATTCAACACTTTTTGCTGGTTGTGGCTGGGGTAGAGTTAATTTTCTCTGCAGTCACTAGTGACTAGGGACTGTGTTTTGGACTTAAGCTGAAAATGATGTTGATAATATAGAGTATTGCTGAGCAGGACTCAGAACCAAGGCCTTTTCTGCTTTTCACACTCCTACACCAGTGAGGAGTCTGGAGGTGCAAGGGAAGCTTGGAAGGGGGGAGACACAGCTGAGACAGGTGATCCAAGCTGACCAAAGGGATATTCCAGACTGTATGACATCATGCTCATTTTAAAAAGTGGGAGGAAGGAGGACAAAGAGGGAAAAAGTGTGACGGTGCTGGTGCTCCTGAGTAACTGTGATGGAGCCCTGCTTTTCTGGTGATGGGTGAACACCTGCCTGCTCATGGGAAGACGTGAATGAACTTTTGTCTTGTTTAACTGTGTGATTTTTGCTTTCCCTAAGAAACTCTCTATCTCAACACACAAATTTTCTAGCTTGTATGCTTCCAATTTTCTCCCCGATTCAACTGGTAGGAGAGTGAATGTCTGCATGGTACTTCCTTGCTGGCTGGGATAACTACAACCAACTTTGAAGAGTGATATTTATAGATCTTAGAATGATTTAATATGGAAAAGACCTATAAGATCATTGAGTCCGTACGTCAGCCAAGTCCACCACTCAGCTACATCCCTAAGTGCCATATTTATATGGCTTTAAATACATCCAAGGATGGCGACTCAACCATTTACCTGAGCAGCCTGTACCAATGCTGCTTCTGAGAAGAAATTTTTTCTACCATCAATGATAAATTATGAAAAGGGGCTTGGGGAGCAACTTCAGCAGCTCCCTGCATATCCTTGGGTGGATTCCATCCCATCATAGATCTGTGTGCATCTAAGTGGTGTAGCAGGTCACTGACCATTCTTCCTATGGGGGCTTCATTCTCCCCATGCTTGTCTTTAGCTCAGGGGCTGGGTACTGACAGAACAACCGGTCTTACTATTAATATCTGAGGCAAAGAAGGTATTAAGTATCTTGGTGTCCCTCAGCTCTTGTCTCTAAAAATAAGATTCAGTGAGTGGAATATGGAACTATACTAACTAATCAGAAGAAAATCAGGAGAAAAAGAAGAAGCTGAAAGTATCCAAAGTCAGTTAGGTACAAAATCAGATTTTTTGACAAGTTATGAATGGAAATTAGCTGTATCACCATGTCTAGTTCAATATAAGCAATTTTACATCCCCTCTCTCGGTTTATAGCTAAGAATGCAACATTTCAATGTGTGAATAGGACATTAAATTTGCAGTTTCAAGTATACTACTATATATTGCTTTGCACCATCTCTTGCGTACTGAGTCCTTCCAAACCAGCTCAGTAGCTTCAGCCCTGATTACTTCTCATCAAAGATCTATCTCACATTTCTCTAAGATCCACTGTCTCACTCATCTCTGCCTTTTGTCCTTACCTGGAGAGTGGGTTCTGCTGCTGCCTCTGGTGCTGTGTAACGTGAACAACTGCAGGAGCAGTGCTGTGGGATGAAATAATATTGTTAGCCCTGGAATAGTGAAGCAGGTCAAAAAAGTGCGTTGCAGACTCAGGGTTCCCATTGACAGTACCCTATAGAGAAGGAAATATAGTTGTCATCTAATTAGATTGTATGCAAGATGAACAGTTATCAACAAAATAACAAGCCTCATCACAGAATATGGATTATCCTGGTGACTAGTAAAAATCTGCTTATTTGCTACAAACTACACAGAGTCATATTTAGATAACAAACCCTACTACATTTTTCTGAATGTATTTTCTTCCTCTAGCAGGTAGAAACAAAGGAACACTAGCATCAGTCAGTCTCAAAAAAGTTTGTCTGTCATTATCTAATATCCAGAATTTGATTTGGTAGTGTTTCATTTAGTAAGTGTAAGCATGGTCACAGATCACTTACAGACCTAAACATTTTTTGCAAAGAATACATTGCCTGAAAGCCTTGCTGGAAGCTCAGCAGGTGTAAATTAGCACTTCCCATCTCTTGGTAGCCACAAGCCTTTGCAGCTCTTCACACGTCAGTTGGCAGAAATGTAGACTCCTGTGGGGTTAATAGGCAGCACAGCAGGGTTTTGGAGAAGCTAGGGTGACATATTGGAGTATAGGTTTATAAACAGGATAAGACATATTTATGTTAAGTCAGATGATCCATGGAAAGTATGAGTCTAGTCTGAGATGCTTGGGGAGAGAAGATTCTACCCTTTACTAGAGGATAATAGTGGGCATATGGGCAATTACTGCAAGCCCCAAGGTCACACAGAAAATCCTTAGCAAAGATTGTAAATCCAGGTTGAAGTCCTGATGCATACCATCACCTCTCTTTGCTTCTTTTTTCTTTTTATTTAAATGTGAATATTTCAGAAAAGTTATGCAGTTCTGCATTAATCAAGCAGCATGTTTCAGCAAGTAGGATTTACGAAGGGTGAGGATTCAGAGATTATCAGTATTTCCCACACCTTATCTGCAAAGCAAGTCTTAATAGTAGGAAAACACAGCTTGAAGCCAGCTACAGCTGATTTCGGTGGGAATTGCTCAGCCCCCTGCTTCTCCATTTCAATGGGAGACAGCATGGGCTAACTGAACAAGTTATGAATGCTCTGTCAGCTTCTAAATGGGTGAGTTGTAAGAATGAAGCCAAAGCATTTCTTTGAACTTCTGTAAGCGTGTATTTCTCTCTCTTTTTTCATATTTTCTCCTTTCTTTTAATTTGCCAATATTTTCTCCTTTTTTTTTCTAATTAAATTGGCTGCAGTCCAAGAGAAAAGCATCCCAGTCCATATGTCACTGTGTTCATTGCAGGTGAGTGTGGTAAAAATACAGCAGCCTCTTCTATGTTTTTTCAGTAGGCTGTAATAAAACTGTGTTTATTAGTTATGTGATTAAACCAAAATATCGGCTTTGCTTTGTTTTAAGGAAAGCTAAAACCTAGTGTCTTGAATACACAATTAGCCTTCTTAAACAAGTAAAGGAATTTTTAAAATAAAATTTTCAAGGCTTTTTCCTCTGTCTTTCCCAAATGAGGCAACAGGCCTGAATTTCAGAGAGTCAATGAACTGCGAATAGGTTAATGTCTGGTTCACTTTCATTCCCTACTGCATAGCTGATTAGATATATGTTACTTTTCCAATAGATACAAATTATCTGGGAGAAAATGTATCACCAACATTATTATGTTTTTACCATGACTGGGAGGATTGTCTGACATTTAAAACTGGAGAGAAGAGTGCTTTCCACAGCCAGAGTTCTCTGAGGTAGATCCCAGCAGTGAACCAGGAGTGTTTCTTTATTGCACCCTCACTCCAAGGCAGTAGCAAAACCCCATGGATTTGTGGGAAGCAAAACATGACAATTTCATATCCCTTCTACTGGTACCAGTTTAAATCTGGATTTTAAATGCATTCACATGAGAAGATTATTTATGCAGCTATTTCCCCCCTTAGAGGGGTTGCCTCCTATAATCCTAGCACTTCATTGTTTCACAGAAGTTGCCTTCCTAGAACATGTCTTCACATTTTAAAAATCTGACCTTGCTTCTTACATTTCATATCCATACATCAGTGGCTTTTTTATATTGTTAACACCCTGGCAAATGTGCCTGCATGTATTTCTGCATATGGATGTGTAAAGGACTACATCCCAGATCTACTTTGATTTATTCATTATTCTCATTATTTTAGACCATAGGAAAGCCCATAAATACCTAAACTTACTGTCCTGGTCTGTAGCATGTCTCTGACAATGGCCAAGATTTGGGGAAATAAGGATCTTTACAGTGTTACTTCTCCAGACAAACCCTCAAAATGCTTCCAGTTTGAATCAGGGATATTTTTAAAGTAATTTTTTTAAAGTAATTTTAATTTTTTTCCACAAGGGATGACCTTGTGCAAAGCAGCTCTGTAGAGAAGGACCTGGGAGTCTTGGTGGACAACAAGTTGTCCATGAGCCAGCAGTGTACCCAAGAGAGCCAATGATATCCTGGGCTGTATTAGGAAGACCATTGCCAGCAGGTTGAAGAAAATGATGCCCCTCTACACTGTCTTGGTGAGGCACTTCTGGAGTTCTGTGTCCAGTTCGGGGCTCCTCAGGACAAAGAGATATGGAGCTCCTGGAGCAGGTTGATGACTAAAGGGCTGGAGCATGTCTCTTACGAAGAAAGGCTGAAGCATGTGGGCCTGTTCTGCCTTGAGAAGAGAAGACAGAGAGAGGGGATCTCATCAATGTATACAAGTATCTGAAGGGAGAATATCAGGAAGATACATCCAGGCTCTGCTTGGTGCTGCCAGACAATATGACAAGAGGCAACAGGCAGAAACTGATGCCCAGGAACTTCCACCTGAACAGGAGGAAAAATTTACATTGTGGGTGACTATGCACTGGAACAGGCTGCCCAGAGAGGGTGTGGAGTCTCCCTCACTGGAGATATTAGAGAACTGTCTGGACATAATCCTGTGCTGTGTGTTTTAGGAGGACCCTGAGTGAACAATGAAGTTGACCAGATGAGTCACTGTAGTCTCTTCCTATTCCATGATTCTGTCATTAGGACATTTTTATCTTTAATAATCTTTGATGAACCTGTTTTTCATGTTTTCTATTAATTTATCAGCTTTATTTTTAGAACTCATAAACATTTGGATTCTGTATTATCTCATGGTACCATTTTAAAAGGTTTAATTTTGGAAAGCTGCTTCTCTTTGATGCCTATTTATTGAGAAGATAAATAGAAAAAGGAAATTTGGGTTTCACATAGCAGTCAAGATGTTAATTCACCATGTGTTTATCAGGATTATATTGACATATTGCATTTTGCTTTCTACTTCCTTTTTTCCAATGGTTCTTATGATCTTGTTTAACTTTTTTTTTATACCTATTTAAAGCCTACTGATGTTCCATAGTGCCATCCGAAGAGTCTCAAGTAATTTCTTCTTGAATGGTAGCAGCTGATTTAGAGATTTTAAAATTATAGATGTAACTTACAGTTAAAGAGAATGTAAATGCCTTATTATGTAAATGTTTTATCTTCTGGCCATAAATAAAGGTATTGCTAGTATTTTGGTTACAGATTACTTCATTTTAGAGAGCATGTTTTATACAACTAATCAAGTTGGAACTGATATTCAACTAATATCATATTTTTATATAAAAATCTTGGCAGAAATCTTTCTTACTCACTTTTTCCAGGGAATCTTGGATGTAAATCTCTCCCTAAGAAATCTGTGATTCATATTTTGCTTCAAAAGCTATAAATAGCTCATTACATTTCCAGATTAAACTTGTCATTTGTTGCCAAAATGGAAGCAAGTGGTATAAATCAACAAACAATTGCTGTGTAGAACTTTTGATGTACTTCAAGTGGTAACTGTTCATATGTTTTACTCTTTTATATGTATTCTCAACCTGCAAATATTTGTCTTTGTCCTTATGTCTTGAAATTGAGTCTGTTTTGGAAATCACACATTTCATTATGTATTTAACAACTCCCTATATTAACATTGTCAGTATTTTTAACCTACTTCACATAGATAAATTCCACATTCTCCACTTGTTTGAATACTCAGTGTAGAGATATATTAATATTTGTTGAAGAAACATCTGAATGAGAGAATGGGTCTCTATACAACAGCCGTACTCTCTTTGAAATGGAGAAAAGAAACAAAACTGGAAATACATTCTTTTTCCATGCCTTCTTTTGATAACTACTTAGCCCAGATTATGTGGCAAGGTTTAGTTCATGTACCTCATTTTATGACTCTAATTCTTCTTTAAAAAAGTTAGAATTTTGTCTATTGAAACTGCCAGAAGCTGCCCTGTCCCTCAGGAACAGGGAAGTGTATTAATAACATGATTGTGTAGCAGCCCAGATATTTTATTTTGATTAAGTATCACACTGCCTATAAAATACAATTGTTGTCCTGTTGAAATTAATGATTTTCTCATTAACCTCTTATTATGCAGGCTATTATACATCTTGTTTTCACATGGTCTCCATACAGATGAATGGTCCCTTATAAATTCTATTTCAGATGAAATAAACAGCTGTGAATTTCAGCAACCTTAGATTTTCATAGAAATTTTCATCGGGTTTAACTGTGTTGGTTTCAAGATCCTAAATCGAAATTTTTTTTGACATAACTGTTATGAGGATGTGAAATTTTTAGTAAATATAAACAAAAGCCTAAAGACTTATTCTCTTATTAGCTCACATAAGGGTTACTTAATTTTGATGTTTTTTTCATTATCACCAATGCTTGCGTGTGTCTGTGTCTGCATGTTATGATCTCAATAATTTTTAGTTGCAATACAACAAAGACTCTTGACAACAGTTAACAGAGCACAAACAGCAAGATTAATAGATCTAGACTCACACAAGAAATTCAATTCCTGAAAACCACAGCCTTGTAGAGTAAGACAATTTAAAATAACAAATGAATAGGCAGTATTTGGAAAAAATCTGCAAATAGGATGGCGAAGGACGTGATTGTCCTGAGGAGCAACAGCGTGCAGCTCGCAACTTTTCTATTTTACCACCTTCAATCACTTCCAAGGGACTACTTCCTACATTCAATTGCTCCAGAGCTCTGTGGGGTAACAGTATGATTTCCTTCAGCATGTCCCTATTGTTTTGAGTAGGGGTGCTCTGAAGGGAAGGCACACATCAGGCTCTGAGCAGAACCCAGGAAAGAGAGTGGTATATATGTATATCCATGATATGTCAGCAAGAGGCCTCTTATGTACTGACTGTGACCTTCAAGCAGAGATCTATTCCAGTATTGTATATTTGTTTAACCTTCACTAGCATTCAAAAGAGCACTCCCTTTTATCTGATCAGAAACACAAGCTACTTTGTTTCAAAGGGATGCTACCTCCTTTACCTGAAATACATCTTTCCATTCTTGAATATAGAAGTCAAGGAAACACTAAATATTAAGGACAAATGATACAAATCAGAACAGTTTCAGATAAAAGCTAAGCTGGTACAAAAATGGATGCAAAATAATTTATATATTTAGGGCAATTTGTAAAAAAGGAGTTTACCTTTGAAGATTTAACAGCATAGAGCAGCTAAATTTTAGGCCTTGCTAGAGCGTTCTCTACTAAACTTGAAGGTAAGACCCTTAGAAATCAATTGTATACATATGCATACGTGTGCAGAGGCACACACAGAGACATGCCTTTTTTGTTTTAGTATGCATGCTTTCTGCCAGGAAAGTAAAACAAAAAAAGGTCTTTTTATGGACATTTCAGGACTGAGTTAGTTGTGGTCTTGAAGTTCAGTCAAAGTCAGAGGAATTCCTCTGTTTGTTTTTGACTAAATGTTACCTTTATGATTTATATTTTTAGCACTGTGTGAGAAAACCACTTTTCAGTTAGTGCTCCCTTTTTGGCAAACCATGCCCAGTCACAAGGACATGCCATGTTAGATAATGAAATATGTGCAATTTACATTCTGTAACACTAGTACAACTTAGCATTGCTCACCATGACAGGGAAAAAAAATAAGGCTGATAAAATCCAAGAGACATTTACTTTGGGTTGTGTGAGGAACTTGACACTGTTAACAGGAAAAGGATTATAGATTAATGTTTATCAAGTAATTCTTCTTTAGTAGTTTAGGTATGACTGATACCCAGTTCCCAGCATACTCCTTGGGAATATGATGTAAATAGTATGGATAGGCTACCACAAATTAAAATATTTCCAAAAATTACTATTCCTAAAGTCATGTTTCATATAATTAAGCAAGTAGATTTCCTATATTCCTAACCTGTCTCTGATGAAAATAAGCATCAACAGCTTGTTTTTAATTACCCATATTACTATACTGTTTTTAAGATCTGTTCATATCTATAGATATGGTACCGCAAAAAGACGTAGCCTGTATCAAAAACTCCTGGGATGATGTGCAGTGCATCCCTTTCAATTCAGCATATCCCATGATTCTATGATTCTATATTGGCTGGGCATCAATGTGCTTTCATATTCTGATCAAAGCTATGAGTTTTGACCAAAATAATTATCCTCAGGGATAAATATTGACATTAACATTGTTCAACATTTTCTTCTATGCTCTGGACCTTGGGAAAGAATCCACCCTTCACAAGTCTGTGGGTGACACCAAATTGCTGCCTTACAGAGGAAAGTTAACATGAAGGAGGAATTTTCCCATTAGGAATTGCTAAGGGACTTCAGAAAAGTCCTGCACTTGGAGGAGAATGGCCCCATGAAATTGTCCAGGCTGAGCAACATCTCTGCAGAGACAGAACCTGGTGCTGTGTGAGCAACAAATTGAACATGGATCAACAGTGTGTTTCATTGTGAATCCTAACCAGCTACAGTGTCAAAAGTATTGCTGGCACGTTGAAGGAAACTATTAGTCCCCTGTATGACTCTGCATCAAGAATGGTTCACTTTTGAAACAGAAATATCAGCAAATAGAGATGACTGTCAAAGTGCCACCAAGATGTCTGGGAAGTGGAAGAGAGGTCATACAAGGTCTACTTGAGGAATATGGTTTGTTCAGCTCCAGAAGAAATGTATCAGAGAGTCCAATAATCTATTGGTGAGAGGTTAAAAATCGGATGTTGGCAGACTATTCTTGAAAGTACACAACAACAAGCTGAGTGGTGCTTCTGGCACATCCTAAAGGATGGGATGCTGTCCAGAGGGTCCAAGACAGGCTAGAGTGGATACACAGGAATCTCATATGGTTTAACAAGACGAAGTGCAAGGTCCTGCACCTGCGTTGGGCAATCCCCCATACCAACACAGGCTGGAAGATGAATTGATGTGAAGTCTGAGGAGAACTTGGGGTGCTGATGGATGAGAGACTGGACATGACCAGCAATGTGCACTTGCAGCCCAGAAAGCCAGGCATGTTCTGGGCTGCATCCAAAGCTCTGTGGGCAGCAGGGCGAGGGAGGGGATTCTGCCCTCTGTTTTCCTCTGTTGACACTCCACATGCAGGGCTGCATCCAGATCTGGGGTCCCAGCACAAGAAGGACATGGAGCTGTTGGAGAAAATCCAGAGGAAGCCTCCAAGCTGATCAAAGGGATAGAGCACGTCTGCTATAAGAAAAGGCTGAGAAGATTTGGTTTGTTCAGTCTGGAAAACAGAAGCCTTCAGAGTGGCCTAACTGCCGCTTTCTGGTATTTGAAGGGAACTTGAAGGAAAGATGAGGCAAGACTATTTACAAGAGCAAGGAAAAAGGGGAATGAGTTCAAACTGAAAGAGTAGGTTTAGATAAAATATTAGGAAAAATTCTTTACTGTGAGGGTGGTGGAGCACTGGAACAGGTTGTTCAGTGAAGTTGAGGATGCCCCATCCCTCGAGATGTTCAAGGTCATGTTAGATTTGGCTCAGAACAACCCAGTCTAGTTGAAGGTGTCCCTTCAGGGACAATCCCCCTGAAGTGGGATGGAACTAGATGATCTTCAAACCATACCATTCTATGATTCAAAAAAAAAAAAAAAAAAAGAAAATGGTCAAAAACCATAACAGAGAAATTCTAACAGTCTGTGAAGAAAAAATATTCTCATGAGACTGCTTCAACACAAGAACAGGGACACTGTGAAATCTTAATAGAGATTTTCCTAATTTGTCTGAATTTTTGAAACCAGCTCTCCTTTGAGCAGGTTGTTGTACTTACGACCCCAGAAGTTCCTTCCAACCAATTTTTTGATAATGCTGTGATTTTCTCCCTAGATCTGGGAAACATTTTGTTATAAAATCTGAAATTTTTAATGTTCAACAGAAGTCATCAGGTTTGCTAGAAGATTCCTGAATAATTTTTCATAGCTGGTGATACATAGGAGATCATCCTTTAATTGATTTTCTGCTCTGGCTTAACTTTTAAAACAGTGTCAAGGGCAGTGAATATATGAAATCTACCAGTGTCCATCATTATGGAATGTGGAAAAAAAAAAAAGGTGTAGAAATAATCAGTTGATTACTCATTTTCTTACAATGGAAATTAAAACTAAAAGCCAGGAGAAGACATTACTCTGATTCAATACACTACATTAAAAATTATGTGCAAAAGGTATGTGAGTTAAGACACTAGAGGAATCATATGCCCAAACAGCATATCTAAAATTAGATCAAATTATTCCAAATATTCATTTCCAGATGGAAGATCATATGAAAAGACAGTTGTGAATGAAATAAAATAATTATTTGCATGTAAGCAGTGCATTCTCTTCAAAGGAACAATTGCCAGTTAATTACAGGTTGTGAACTATTTTATACATCATGGAATGATTCATGAGGGTATTAAGGGAAGATTTCATGGTTAGGGGCAGACATTGAGATTCTCAGATGATGTGAATCAGTCCTTCTCTTTTTGCTTCTCTCCATATACACCTCTGTATTCCATCAGAAAATCTAGTAAACAAATACCAAATATACAGCTTTACAGTTAGAATATCATGTACTTGTATTTAATTTTTGAATATGATAGCAAATTGAATTTAATTCTGCCATTGAAACCAGCTCTGCAGGTCTGCATCATTAAGTAGAGGAACTGGATTTTTTTTCCTCTTGGCTATAAACAATTCTCCGAGTCTTTGCAAATACAGTGACAACAAAAAATGGCAGCCTGAAGCTATTCCACAGCGAACTGTGATCTTGTCAGATCTTATCAGCTCAGACAAGTTGGTCCTGGTCTGTAGCTGGGGCGACTGCAGCAGGGAAAAAATGACTTAAGGGGTGCTCCTATCTTTGGAGTTTCAGCCTGGTACTGCTACAGCAAATGGTTTCAATCTTTACTGCATGTTTTTGAGCTGATTTTTTTCTTGATTCAAGTTGTGCCTTCCTTTCCCGAGTTTGAGAACACTGACTTCCAGCTTTCTCTGTGGGTGAGAAGGCAGAAAGATGGAATTCCAACTCTGCATTTCTGATACACTAGGCAATATGCTATTTTTGTATGGTTTTATGGCTGCATACTCTTGCCACAGAAATAATTTAGCAAAATACCTCTTTCTCTCTAATTGAGAAAGAATTTTTGAGTGACAATGATGGACATGAAAATAAAAAGAAGATTAGGTGACAGAAAATTCTATGTAAAGAAGAAGTATGGACAGAGTAAAAAAGCAAAATGTATGAACAAATATATCAAGATCTTTTTAATCTGAATTCTTACTTAAAATCCATTAAAAGGGGAATTCACTCTTCTTTGTGTACTCTTGTCTCCATTACACACATGGTTTGATGTGTGATGAAGGACCTAATATAACAGGGTATGCTGGGATTTGAAATGGAAAAAATGCCACCTGGTTGATAATGCAGGAGGCAAGAAAAGAAAAAAACATTCACAAATCACAGAAAGAAAAATAAGAAAACCAAGTGATAAAGAAAGAAGAAAAATAAATATGAATTAAAAGAAAGAAGAAAATATTTGAAAAATAATGAAACAAGGCAACCCAGTCTTGTATTAGCAAACCCCAGCTGAAATGTTGAAGAACATCAATAATATGCATAAGTTTTCTGTAGCTAGTGTCTTTAAAGTTTTTCTGCTTCCAAAGATTTCCCTTAGTTTGGTATTCCTCATGACTCCATAAAAACAAAAAAGCCACCTAGTAATTAGACCAAAGGTACATGTAGCACACCTCTTTCCTTTAGTAACACCCAGAAGTTGATAATTCAACACCAGCATAAAAACCCTTGATTTGAAAATATTTATTGAAATCCAAAATAATATGTTACCATAGTACAGAATAGAGGACTACTTGAATTTTGTTCCTGTTCTCATTCTCTCTTGAGGAGAGCTGGGGCACTTTATTTTCTGGAGCATCTTAACTCTTTAGTGTGTAGCTCAGAACGAAAAGGTCTGTTTCCTCAGCATCTCACTTTAATAATTTCCATCATTCTGAGGCAATGTGCTTCCTGTGAAAAGGTGTGGAGATAGAAGCAACTTTTGTGATAGGACTAGTTCTTTTCAATACTGAAGTCTGCAATTTTTCGCTGCCTTTACTGTATGGAGGATGTTCAGAATACATCTCTGTGAGGATAAAACATAATACACTACTTTCAGAACACACATAAGTCAAAAAAACATTCTCAGTTTATGTTTCATTTACTAACGGAACCCTGAATAAAATTCTTATTCAGATTCATTATAGCAAAGAATAAGAGTAAAGGAAAAGAGAAAGAGAGAAAGAGAAAGAATGAGAGAACTGTAGAATCACAGATTATGCTGAGTTGGAAGGAACCTACCTGGATCATCAAGTTCAGCTCCCGGCCCTGCACAGCACCATCCCCAAGAGTCACACCATGTGCCCGAGAGTGTTGCCCAAACCCTTGAAGTCTGTCAGGCTGGTGCTGTGACCACTTCCCTGGGAGCCTGTTCAGTGCCCAGCCACCCTCTGAGTGAAGAACATTCTCCTGATATCCAACCTTAACCTCTCTGACACAACTTCAGGCCATTCCCTTGGGTTCTATCACTGGTCACCACAGAGCGGAGATCAATGCCTGCACCTCCTCTTTCCCTCATGAGGACGAATTAATAGCAGTGAGGTTTCCCCTCAGACTCCTCTGCTCCAGGCTGAACAGACCAAATGCGCTCAGGTTCCCCTCAAGGCCTTTCTCCATTCTCATGGCCCTCCTCTGGACACTCTTTAATAGCCTAATGTCTTTTTTTATATTACCATGCCCAAAACTGCCCACAGCACTCGAGGTCAGGCTGCCCCAGTGCAGAGCAGAGCAGGACAATCCCCTTCCTTGCCCAGCTGCTGATGCTGTGCCTGATGCACCCCAACACAACTGATGCTCCTGGCGGCCAGGGCACTGCTGACTCATGTTCAACTTGCATCGACCAGTACCCCAAGGTCCTTTTCTGCAGCACTGCTCTACAGCCTCTCATTCCCCAGTCTGTCCATACATCCAGGGTTTCCCCATCCCAGGTGCAGATTCCATCACTTTCCCTTGTTGAAGGTGATTGCCCAGTCCTCTAATTTGTCAAGGTGTCTCTGCAGGGTCTCCCTGACTCTATGGAGTCAACAGCTCCTCCCAGTTTTGTATCAGCTGTGAACTTGCTTACTATCCCTTCTAGTCCTGCATCCAAGTAGTTTTTGTAGATGTTGAAGAGAACAGGGGCAAGGATGGAGCCCTCAGAGCCCCACTAATGACAGGTCACCATCTGATGTCACCCCATTCACCGTAACCCTTTGTGCCCCACTCATGAGCCAGTTGCTCACCCATCCCATGATGTGTTTATTCAGCTGTGGCTGGACATTTTGCCCAGAAGGATCCTGTGAGAGACAGTATTGAAAGCTTTACTGAATCCAAAAAGATTACACCAAAGAGCACTTTCTATAAACTTCTTCACAATATGGGGGAATCAATACATAACAAAAAATATATCACTTAGAAAAATAGCATGTGCTTTCTGTAAGAAAATTTTGCTAAAAACAAATAAATTTTCAAAGAAATCTATGCTATTCATAGGAGCCTGCAAATCCTGAAAAAAAAAAAAAAGATGTATTAAAAAAATCAAGATCCTTTGCTCAGAAGGTTCAAGAAGAATACTGTGAGGTCCTGTCCAGTCCCACTATGTTACAAGCCAGAAACCACAGAAATCTTTGAGAGTGGTTTCCCAGAGAAAAGAGAACCATAATCTGCTCTTTCTGAGGCACCACACTTTCTTTTTTTTGATACAGTACTGCTCCTTTTTAGATATATTTGTTGGTAGAGCTCATTGATTTCTCCTGAGATTTCTATCCAACAGCACCTTGGTAAGTCTATAAGGTGAAGCATTGGATATACTGCTGTTTTTATTTCATGACCTGGAAGACCTGTCCCAGGTTTAGAAAGCAATCCTAAACCATCAGGGCTCAGTCTGCATTGTTATGCATGTAAGCCTTTAGAAATGTTGAAGGAGTATCCTTGCAATTCATGTAAGTGTCAGTCATTAATGTCAGCAAATGTAATTGAAGGATGCTGTTCAATTCTCTGAGACTTTTTCATTGCTTTAAATATGTGGCACATATATATCAAATCTTAATATATATCAAATCATAATACCTGCCAAGAAGTACTTTGCTTTGTGAAAGAAAAACATATCTTTATTCCTTTAAGAGTTTGTCTCTCAGATTGTCTTCAGTACAGCCATCATGAGGAATAAGAAAAAGGAGTATCTCTTTTATTGTATGAAAATTTAAGTTCCTTTGGTTTACTGCAACCATGCTCAAGTGTTACAATATCGATTATTTAAATATCTGTTGCTGCTCTGAGTATTTTCCTGCTGACTGGCAGATTCCATTGCTTTATCTGCTGAGGAATTCAGATTTGTTAAAGTTATGAGAAACAGCACTGTGTACAAATCATCAATCTCCCTCCATTGTTAGCACTAAGATGTTATGGGGACAGCTGGCATTTCCTTGACACGTTGTACGATGTCCCCAAATTCTCTCATCTTTCTAGACTTGACAGAAAGAAAATTAATCGTGCAGACAGCGATTTATCATTTTGAGGATTATCCAGGCAGCCCAATAACCCTGAAAGAACTACATGGGCTGCTCGCCATCGTAATCTGCGCACGGATTCCGCAGGGGCATGAGGACCAAAGTGGTTTTTGGTGGCTCGCACGGGGTTCATCGGGATCCGAGAGCAGCGGGCGCCGGAGCAGCAGCCGTGCGGGCGCGGCCGGCGCTGCCTTCAGATGGCAGCAGCGCTCTTCGGCTGCGCTCGGCATCCCCAGCAGGGGGGAGAGTTTGTGCAGAACTTCTGTAGCACGGTGGGGAACCACACAGAAGCAAAAACTTTTGTATCGTAATTTTGTCTTTAATCTAACGGTAGCCTCGTATTTTTTTAGCAGGAAATAGCTACTGTTAAGGTATGACAACCTCTTTAAAAGCTGAAATATCGGAAGAGATAGAAAGAATGATACCGCAGAAATGAATTATAAATCACATCTTCAAAAGAGACCTTGCATTTCACTGTATTAATTTGCTGTTTCTTTTTTAGATAGATACACAAGGCTTAATATTAGCCTTAACATATTGAGCACTTGATTTTAAATTAGGATTGTGGAATTAAAGTTAAATTAATGTAAGAAAACATATCTGTTAAAAAACATTCATTAAAGAAAATCAGCTCTTCAGCTTGGAAAAAAATTAAAATTTTTAGAACCAGAGTGAGACAACTAATTTTATTCTCCACGTGTTTGTCAGGTGTGCAAAGAGAGCCTGGATGCCTATCCAGTAGTAAATATAAAATGAGTGTAAGTCTCTTACACTGAGGAAAATTTGTGAAATTTTATGAAGCTTTTCCTAGTGCCTGCTGTTTTCTGTGTTACATTCTTTAGGGAGAGCGAGTTTGTGGACCCAGTTCCTATTCCTCCACCAGTCCCAATGGGTTATGGCACATAAGTGCTTTATGGCTGCATTTATGTTTATTTCATTAAGCCCTCTGTGAACAAACACAAATCTAATGGTAGGTCCCAAAGGAATGGAGAATTATTTCCTTCTTTAAGTTGTTCAGGAAGGCACAGTAAGTCCCAGTATATAATTCTAAGGCAGGGACTTAGCTGTAATTTACCTCTGTAAAACTGGAAGCTTGATGGGTGTCTGTCTGCCCCCTACCATTAAAAAACAGTCCCACATGTTAGTTTCTTCAGATTGGACTATCTAAGAACAGGGAGAAAAACAGACGTAAATCCTGGTGCTTGATTTAATCTCAAGTGCTTTGGGGGTGATGGAAGCACCTATTATCCCTTTTAAGTTATTCACTTGTTAATTTAATCCATGACATTGATCTCATTTGTGTCAAGTCTGCATAATGAAATCAGACTATTAGTTTAATTTTTCAATCAGTAATTTGCATACTAGGGATTCAATCTGCCTTTCTTACATAGTGAGACTAGGAGAGGCCTGAACCACTCAGCAGTGATGTAGACCACCATATAGATCAAAACCACCCCACATTTATATAAAAAAAATATGAACCAGAACATATTTATGTGCGTGTCATCCAGCTGACATAGGCAAAAGTGTTAAGTGCTTTAACTGTAAATTATAGCTCTGATTTTCTATAGAACTGTGCACAGCCTGTGTCCTGTAATCTGTGAATTTCTCATTGTTGTCCTCTCTTCCCTCATCCTAGCAGTGCAGTCTTTAAAAGAATGCTATAGAAAACAGTGTGTTGCTCATTTCTTCCTTTGTATTCATCTCAAATGAATATCTGTTTGTGCAGCCAGTATGTGCATATTTTCCTGCAAATATAATGTAATTTTGATTTGAACAAACAGCTGTCTCAGCCCCTCTTTGACATTGAGTGCTAAACACTCACATCCCATCCTGCTTAGAAATTATGAAGATAGGGATGTGGAGAAAAGGCAGCAGCTAACATGGCTTATGCAAAATCTATGGTTGCATTGGCAGAATTGCTGCCCAGAATGGGATGGTGACACAAAGGATCACTATTCTGTTCTTATGTTTGTCATACATTGTGACTTAAACCAAACAAAAGGGATGCTCAAAACATTCTCTTCTGGAGATGTTTCATTTTGTACAAGTTAATAAGAAGACTACTAAACATTAGTGAAACTACAGGCTACTGTTGATATTCAGGAACTCAGCTGAGAGATATCTTAGCTAGAAGTCTGGTCCTGGGTGCAGCTCATTTTTAGGCATCTGTTCAAAGTGATTGACCAGGTTTTTTAGAAGGATTTGGAGAAGACAGAATTACAAATCTCAAGGTAGATGGCACATGGTTCTGAGGATTTACCTCTTTATTTTCTTGCAAAATTCCCCAAATAAAACATGCTCTGTCCAAAAAAAAAAGGAAATTGAGCTAGTGAAGGGGTTGGAGCACAAGTCTGATGAGGAGCAGCTGAAGGAGCTGGGACTGTTCAGCCTGGAGAAAAGGAGGTTCAGGAGAGACCTTATCACATTCTGCAACTCCCTGAAAGGAGGCTGTAGCCAGGTGGGTGTTGTTCTCTTCTCCCAGCTTTAATTTTCTTTTAGTTTCACAGTGTGATTTTATTTCTTTATCTACTTGTTTGTATTTTATTTTTGATTAAACCAAATGAGACTACCCTCATCAGTCATTTTTTTACAAATGGACTGCTCTTCCTGAATCCAAAATGTACCCTGTACTTTTGGAACAGGAGATAGTCATTGACATCACACACATAAATCTGTAGGATGATTTGGGAATGAAAAAATAATATTATAAATATCTAAACCACCTATTGTTTAAAATTTTATTATCAAAATAGTGTATTAGGTATTTTGTCATGAGTGATTTTTAAATGGAATCTTTACTTCTTCCTATAAATGTTTAATAACCTTAAATGAGTCCGGTTATCTCTTGAGCTAGGTTATCTCTTGACTGAGTTTCTGGAATTCATAATGTTAAAATACATACTGTAAAACCAGTGCTTTATTTGTATGGATGAAATGATCACAAGCCACAGCTAAGCTTCCCAACCTGACAGCATATATGTCAGGTTGTTAAAAATGTCTGCATGATAATGTGAACCAAAGAATTCCACATCAAGCTTTTAGAAAAGCCTTCAATATTGGGAAATAAATATGTGGTAGGCATGGAAATTACATTTATAGTTAATGAGACAACTATAGAATAATTCAGTTTGGGAATTGAAAATAATTTTTCAAGGATTGATTTAAATGAGTTAAAGCAAGAATACTCAGAATAAATGCTAAAATGTGAGTAACATTGTGTGTACTTTCAGACATTCTGCTATTTTGGCATTGCAGTGCTGCATCTAAATTACAAATGAGCTCAAGGGCAGGGTATAAGAGCAAAGACTGCATGTAATTTATGTGGGTTAAAGAATACACTTTATATGCAGAACTAAGGATTTATTGTTGATTAATTAAAGTGAAGGAGATATTATTAACTCAGTCACAATTAATTGCTAAAACAACTTATAATGACAGAATTGAAACTGATAAAGACAAACACTTTAGTATCAACCCTCTTCCCTGGTGTTAGGCTCACCCCTGAAGCCTGCCCAGCATGCTAAGCTCAAAGGCACTAGTCTTCCCCAGGAAGAAGACATGCAAGTTGTCAACATCCTGGCTCATTTGGCAATAAACACCTTTTATTGATGGAGGATTTCTTCCTTCTTGCTCTTCAGTGAACTTAAAACTCTGTTTATATGTTTGCTGACCATTTACTTACTTCATCTTTATTTGCAGATCCCCATTTTCACTTACTGTTGAGATTCATTATGTATGTGATTATACTGCATATTCATTCTTCACTTCTTTGTTTTCCTCAAAACCATTTTGTCATTCCCAGTTCATAAGGCTTCATGCCTTCAGTGAATTGCAACTGAATATTTGTGGCACATTTTTGTGGCCCTGGGCTGACCAGTATCATGTTTATGAGGCCTAAATCACGATTTTTACTCATACTGTCAGCATCTCAAGCTCTTGATTTTCTTCAATAGCCTTCAAACTGTGGTTTCCTGATAAAAATTAATATTTTGTTACCACAAAATAATCTGAGAAACATCCTTTCTGGAGTGACACTGAATAGGTCAGTCTGCGAAAAAATAACCTACTGATCCATTTCAGATATATATCTATCCATAGATATTACAGGTACAGAAATGATAATGTAGTTACTGCATGTTATTAATGTCTAAAGGCTACATTGACATCTCTGATATCAAATTTCTTTGCTCCAGCATAGTGCTTACATGCTAACTGTAACTGCCATTCTAAAATCTATTATACTATTCTAATATCTGCTGCTCAGCTGTGATCTCATGGCAGCAGTTCCAAGTGTATCCTCGGGTACATCGCTGTTGTCCTTCCAGTTACCCATACATTCAGCCATAAATTCCTGTATAAACAACTAATCTTCATATATGCATGTGTGTTAGTGTGTCCTTCCGAAGAACTTGTACTTGAAATATGAACAAAAAATTAAAGGTAATATTTTTTGTATAAAAGTTCCCAAAGTTCTCCTGGCTTTCAAGATTTGTGGAGTAGAATCATAACCAGTGAATCAGGAGGCATGGATAGATGTGTCACTTTTCCAGAGGCCTCTCCATTAGATCCTGGCAGGCAGCATGTTGTTTTGTTGTCTGTTGCCACTTCCCTGCCTTTGTCATGTGCTGTTGAAAATAAAAATCACTGCCACACACACAGAGTGAGAAACACATCCTTTCTCAAATGAAGTTCAATATTAGTGAAATGATTGTTTTCATTCTGTTTAACTCTGCTGCATGATGAGCTTTCACACTTTCAGCAAGCTAATGCAAATAGGTTGAATTAGCAGTTGCTGATGAAGTTTTCAGCTTTACATGTATTTTGTGAAATCGGATCTATTCTGTCTCTGTGCTTTAGGGAGCATTAAATGTGTGTCATGTAATCACAGATGAGCTGCTACTTAACCACTGGGGAAACTGCATCTCCTGGCCTAGAAACTCCAGGCTACAAACAGACAAATATCTAACACAAAGAGCCACTTGAGAATTGCTCTCACTGGATAAGGCATTTTATTTTCAAAATCCTAATATCTCCATGAGAAAATGAAGTGATGAAATTATGAAGTGATCACAACTAAAGAAATAATATCTGTGGCTTGTGGAGTGAACAAGATTTACCAACAGTCTTGCATCTTTCTCATTTCAGCTTTGAAGAAAATACCAGTTGGTGGCATATTTTGAAGTGGAAGTTCTATATTTGTAGTTCCCAATTCCTTAAAATTTTGTTATTTCTTTTAAGAATGCTCTATTAAATTGTGTTGGTTTTCTTTAAAGCTAAAGTGCTGTCCTTTATGCCCTCCATGGGAGTTTGACACAATAAGAAGGACTTTGGGATGAAATATTTCAATGGCACAAGAAAGGGGCAGAGGTAAAAATGAAACAATCTGCTGTTAGGAACAGAGAGTTAAAAATCTGAAAAGTTCACAGACAGATTCTAGTCCTGGTGCTATGGTACCTGTTGTCTAGCTTTGATCAAATAACTTCCATTTTTTGCCATTTTACCCATCTATGTTAGAGCAAATGTCCCCAGTTTTCCCTCACAGGATGATAATGCATGACTAGTTTGATACTCAAATAATACTATTATTTAGTATGTGTTATAAAAGTTTTCAATCATATGCATATGTTCAAACATCATAGTACGTTGCACACTCAATTTCAAAAAGGTTAGTTTTTGATAGCTCTAACTTTTTAAAATGTCAAATAACCACCCTGAAGATTTTTTTGGTGACAGTTGTAGCAAGAATGAAATGTTCTGCACAATCTGTTCTCTATTTGAAAGTAAATGTGTTGGAAAACAATTATTGGAAGATGGCAATGTTTTTTTTCAAGAATCAGTTTGAAAAAGGAAATTCTACAAACAGTTCAATGGAATCTTGGAGGAAGGGATTTGAACAAAGTAAAATAATTTTTACAGTTGAAATTAAGTATATCAAGTGTTTTACATAATAATATTTTATAATTGATTTATGATTACTGAAAAGAGGAGCTTATGAAGACATCTTTAAAGGACCTTTTAATCCAGTTGTTCTAATAGAATCTGCTAAAACAATTAATAATGCATATAGTACTTTCCTATGTTGTAATTTTTCTTTCCTAGTTAATGGATACTGCTTTCAATTTTGTGTTCAATTACTGTGATTAATTAAGATTTTTTGTCCCTTATTTCTATTATCAGATTAAATGTCATAGGTGTTTCACTTTGGGGTAATTAAACATCCTTTTAATAAGGAAAACTAATTTTTGTTTGCTTGTTTTTCCTCATAAATATCCTTCTTATCCTACTTCTTTTCTCATGGAGAAAGCCAAGAGGGAGATATGGGAATGCAAATGCTTCAGGATTTACCTTCTCTTTTTTTTTTCTCTTCATATGAACCAGAAAGGGAAGGAATTAGAGGATGATATCTTTCTTTTCTTCTACTCTATGTCTAACAATGCTTCACAAAGAAGGAAACATTATTTCCTATCAAACAAGATTCTGTAATATTTTTTGTCATTAACTCATTCTGTATTTTTTAAGCAAGAAATACAGGGTACTTACAGGTCTTGTCTTCTCTGTTCATGCATTGTACTGGAATTGAGACTCCTCTATATAATTTCACTGAAATTGGGTGAGGGATGACCAGACCTATTTTTCACGAGAAGCGAAGGCGCAATTGTTTTGCTTGTTGCATTCTCAGGATGCAAAGTGCACCATGAATCGTTTTAGAATTTCCTTATAGGCAATGTTTGAAAAAGGCATTTTTTCTGGATCTTTCTGTGATTCCTAATGCTCTTTGTCAGCAGCAACCATCTGCTTCACAGCAATGGTACTATCCTCTCTTCCTAGGGAGGTGAAAATGCAAAGCTTTAATATACACTACTCATGGCCACCTCTTGACTACACTGTAAATTACTTTCATGGGGTAAGACTGTCCCCTGAACATGCTTATGGCAGCATCAACGTTTCTTCTTTAAATTGCTTATAATAATCTTCCATGAAGTTACAGAAACCTGTGCCCGTATACAGAAATTCATCTTAAATTTTAATACTTCCATTTATAAATAAATCCAAATAACATTACATTTATCTTCTTTATAGCAGATACTGTCACAATGGAAATGGTTATTGACTCAAAGATGGACCCTCCAGCAAGTGAAAAAAAATTGAGTCAGACTCTAAAAATGTGCAAACCGATTCCAAATCCTTAAGTAAATCTTCACATGGCTAATATTAGAAGATCTTAAATATGTTATGACAACATACAATGCTTCAGGAATGTAATAGCTGGACATAGTTTCTCTTTATATATAATCATCTGTGGGATTAATGACTGAACACATTTATGCATAAAACATCATGATTTATACATATAACATCATATTATTTAAACATATAAAAAGATAACCAGCATAACAGTTAAACTGAGAATAACCAATATCAAACTTCTATGAATTATTTATATACAAAATTGAGAAGTGGAATTGAGCATTGCAACCATGGTTCCATTGGCATTTACATTTTGATACAAAGTTACTTTTTCCCTCTGGGGTTGGTAGACCCCAGCCCATTTGCTTACTCACTTCCCTAGAGGGTTGACAGGGAGAATCAGATAGGAAAAAAAAAAACCAAAAAGGAAAAGACTCATGGATCAAGAAAAAGACAGCTTAATACTTGGGGAAAAAATCTTAAAACCACTTGCCACTTCCACAGGCAGACAAACCTGTGCCCAGAGAATCTGTGAGCAATGCCTAGATTGGAACATCCCTCCCTTCCTAACACCCTCTCCCATTTTATTGCCAAGCATGGCTATTATGGCACAGAAATGTTTCATGTTAGTTGCCCTGCTTATGTCCCTGTCTGAACTTTTATCCTCCCCTAAACAGACGACTCCAAGGAATGGAGTCAACTGGAGCTAAATTTTGAATATTCTGTTTGAATACATTGATTGCTGAAGGTATCTCAATGATTAATTTTTTCACTGCTAAAATTAGAGGTGGGAATGAATTTCATCCTGACAACTATTTTGCCTTAATTTCTCAATACTACAAAAATACGATAAGAACTTCTGCAGTTACTTCTGCGTTTCAGTCAGTGATCCTATTATGGTAATTTTCAATTACCGAATATGAGCTACAACACAGATGCAAACCATGCACCGTATTTCAAAATGTGACTGGATGGATTAATAAATTCAAGTTCTATTAATCTGATGTTTTTTAAAAATTAAATTTTTTCAGACTTAATAGAAATCACCACAGGTGAAATAAAATTGTGGGATTCAAAACTGTGGTATTACACAGGCATGTAGGAAATCAGACAGAATTGTGAATCACACTTTAGAAATGCTTTTTTTTCTGATGCTGAAATCTTGCATTTCAAATTAACAATCCCTTGAAAGCTGACAGCTGCATCAATGGGTACTTTGAAACAGATGCGGATCGTTATAAAGGTCTAAGAACCTTTTCTTTTTCTTTTTTTGTGTTCTGATAAATTAATAAATTAACCAGAATATATAAATTAGGGAACAAATAAGGCACTCTTTCTAATGCTATAAACAGACTGTGACCTAAAACATTTGTTCAGCACTCTATTTTGTTAACAACATCAGATTCAGATCACTGGTTCATATTACCTGGAGACAGAAAGAAAATTGGTTGAACTAATTAGGAAATTTGCAAGACAGGTAATTCATGTTTAAGACTCCAGGAAACATACACCATGTTTCATAATAAGAGCTGAATTGCCTAGCTGATATACAGCCAACGTGTAAATAAAACTTTTATTTTTACAATAGAGGTGCAAAAGAAATTCAGATGGAAATAAGGAATCTCATGTATCAAATCAGAGACTATTCACAGAATAATTTCATTTTTCAGGGCTTAACATGTATCCAATTTATATAACTCTGGTTTTGCATAAAACCAAGAAAGCTTATAGGAAAAATTACTTTTGAACAAAAGGAATCAAGCAGTTGGAAATTTTTTCCTATGTTGACTAAATTTTTCTGTAGATTTCATTTTTTATAGTGTAATTATGGTAGGGAAGGACTTGAACACTTAGATGATGGTGGGCATATTTGGTCACTATCTAAAATAAAACCCTTTCAATTTGAAGGGAAGGTGAATTGCCCGTCATATGATTCCAGTGTAATATGAGATGTGACACTTTTTAAGTTTTATCACTTAAAAATTATGAAAGTCAACTATAAATCTAACCAACTTCCAGTAAAACTATTATCTTCACTCATACCAAAGGCAGGTTTTTCACTGACATAAGCAAAAGTTAGACAAAGCTCCAGCAGGCAGTTGTGCTAAACTGAATTCAAGAGTACATTGTAGAGCACATAATTTTTAAAATATGGTAAAACATCAAGTACATTTGTGTATTCAGTAAAAAACCCATATCACTACATTAATATATATTTTTTTCCACTATGGAAATAGTTTAGTGTACATATAGAAAAATCATTGCTATCACTTATTCATCCCTATGCCTCTGAATTACTTTCCTGTTACTTGTTGCCTTTCTCCTCTGAAGCAGTTTTTATCTACTTTTCTAAATTCCACAAATGTGGAATGTGAGCATATTTGATAATAGAAGAAGAAAGAAGAAGAAGTAATTTGGTAATAGAAGAAAAAACAAGTAGAGATGGATCATTCATAGATATTTAATGATAATACTTCTTTCCTTAGCCTTGAATTTCTGGACATATTATTAATTTATTCTTATACTAGATAAAAATGGCCAGATCTGCAGCAGGCTTATAGAATAACTTATTATTGATTTGAGGTTTGACTGATGAATTGCTGAAGAATCCCTTTATGCCACCACTGAAATTATTGTTTGTTACCTTTTCACTTTGAAAAATGTGTATGCTAGTTCTACTAATATCTCCAGTAGAAGGGTAGTTTGTAAGCTTTCTATCCTTAAAAATTCTGCAAAGTATTTCCATCATTTTATTTTTCCTTTGCATGATTTATGAATTAATTTTAATGGTATTAAATGGATGGACAGACATTCCTGACATAGTTAATAAAGGCACTTCTGTAACAATCTTTTTATCTCTTATTTTCACGGGGCAATAAAATCCTACACAAATCCTAGATTTGTTCATACAGATAAACAAAATTGGGATGTCCTGTTTGTCTGTAACTCACAGAAAAGCCTAGCTCATAAGACATAACTTTGTGGTCTTATCCATGTCTGGCCTTATTTTGTTTACCTCCTGTACTAGGTTGACTATATGATGCTTTCATCCCCAATCGTCTGTTCTGTTTATGCTGAATAATAAGTTTTGCACCTTTAAGACTGGTTCCTGAGAGTGAAGGGGGAGAAGAAGCGCGCAGTTTGTTCTCAGACACTGCACTCACTCCTCCACATTCCTGCTCCTGGACTGCGTTGTCTGCGGAGGGACAGACAGCGGGACAGAGCTCTCCTTTGTTTTAGTTAGTTAGTT
>JAYDZK010000056.1:17291202-17303490 GCA_034509185.1 Euphonia xanthogaster | reverse complement strand
TCTTCTTTCTTCTTTCTTCTTTCTTCTTTCTTCTTTCTTCTTTCTTCTTTCTTCTTTCTTCTTTCTTCTTTCTTCTTCATTTGAATTATTAAACTCTTATCTCAATGTAGAGGTTTTACTTTTCTCATTCTCCTTGCCATCTCACCATGGAGGGGGTGGTGGTGAGCAAGCAGCTGTGTTGTACTTAGTTGCCAGCTGCAGTTAAAACACAGCATGTATATATGTCTAAATTCAAAAAGTTAATCACCAGACTAATTTAACATTAGGAAATGTTATTGACTAACATTTCACTACTCTGTGAAAATATATAATTTATGTGTCTGAACCTGTTCTAAAAGTATAGCCTACATTTTCTGAGTAAAGACCAATGATATCACATTGAAACATCTTCCTCCAGTGCTGGCAAAGAAAACTATTATACTCCACTCTTTCCTTGATGATAACTTGCTGACAATGACTTTTCCCCCTCATTCTTACATAATAATTTGACAAACAGTCATGCATACAGCCTCATATGAATGTGTGTGAATACAGATAGATCCCTGTACATTTCATATACAAAATAGCTAAGCTGAGCAACTAGAAAAATTTTAAGTGTTGACATTTTTTGATACATTGAAAAAAGTGGAAGTTCTTTTGTTAATTTCATTGCTTATTTTATTTTCAACATCTTTTCTTCAGATTTATCCCTTCTCCCTTTTCCCATTTTCTAGAATATAAAAATGTATATTAGTCATTCTTAAATATATGTTAATGAATTTTATAGGCATGCTGGATGGAACTTGTATAAACAGGCCAGGAAATCTGAGGCTAGAGCCAAGGCAGACTCATGCCAAAACATTAGTCGATCCATTGGAACTGATTATACACATACAAAAGGGAGAATGCGTGAAGTGATATATAAGGTCACTGTGACAGCCAGAAGGTAATGCCAAAATATTCCTACTAGCTTGGCTCATTCACATGTATGGGCACAGAGCTGATTCAGAGCCAAACACTCTGCATGAGCCAAACTTAACTTCCTTGGCTTGCCCACCTTCAAAGCACAGCTGTCATGGCAAAAACAACCCATCAGACACGAATTCATTTTGCTAGTTTTCATCTGCCATGACTTTGTAAGATGCAGCCACCAAGGGCAGAGTGCTTTGCTGCTGCTGCTGCTGTTCTGAGAGTTGTCTGCACTACTGAAAAAACCTGTTGGACTCACATTACCTACTGCAATGAGGTGTCTGCTTCTGAATAATAAACATGATCTTAATGAGGTCTAGGCACCTCTGACCATGATTTTGAGAATGTGAGTAGTGATTTTGATTGTGCAACATGCTGGGGCCCATCTGGAAGCACCTGAGTGGTCTGATTTGAAAAAAACCACAGTCGTCTTGGCGAAGGATCAATTAAAACCAGCATTGAATGGGACCTTCCAAAGCCAGGGTTGTCAAAATCATTAGTAGATTTTTAACTATCTTAGTCTAATTAGTTTGAGTAAGGGACAGTGGAAACACATTGACAAAAGGTATTCCAAAGATATAATAGTTATTTTCTATTTAACGTTTGCCTTTGCTTGATATCCATAAACTGCTCCCTCCTAATTTCACCCTCACATCCCATCCAGCCACAAAATGTTGTCTTAGGCTTCTTCTCATCTCTGATGTGATCCTAAATTACATAGGTTCAACTGAGATCAGTTCACACGGGTGATTTAGATGGTGTAAAACCCAGAAAATTCAGTGATCTGCTTTGGAGTTTTGTTCCTTGCATGAATTTTGTGTTTGTATTGTTAACATAGAAATGAAGTGAAAAGCACAGAGTTTAGCATAAGCTTACTGTTAAATATAGATATAGACATTGCTCTTAATTGTCACTTACACCATCTCTATCAAATATTAATAATTTTAGGAGAATGTATACTATTACTGTATTAAGAGAACAGACATTGACTGTATTTTCAAGCCAGATAGAGTAAAAAAAGCTGATGGCCAAGCAACATACTCTTAAATTTTTCTGGGTTTTCTCATCTTTGTCCTCCTACACTAATTTCATGGAGGTCTTTGTAGGGGTTCTGAGAAAATTTTCTGGATAGGAAAAAAGGTACAAAACTTCTCTTAATATATATCATATGGTTTTCTCTCAAGTGCATTTTTTTCCTTCTCTTCAAGGAAAAAATGAAAGATTAATTTATTATAGAATGTGATTTGATTTTACTGCCATTAATTAATCCTTGGGTTATGATTAATTGATTAATACATTTCTTATTTATGCAAGACTCCTGAAGTATTAACACATACTCTACAAACAATCCATTTTCAGATTCCTGAAGTAAAATCTTCAATAGTGATTGAAGTTAACACTTGACTGCCTCAGGATTTTTTTATTGAGACCAAAACATAAACTCTGGTACATGAAAACTATCACAGAAGACTATGTGAAAAAAATTTTGTTAGATATAATGATATTTAGATATTTTATCATCAGTTTTTGGGGGCCAATTTGTCTTGAAACTGCTGCCTTATTTTAACATCATGCCAAAAGTTCATGAGGCACAAATTTAGAAATATTGTTAAAAATTACATTTTCACATATTCCAAATGTAGTTTTATTGGAATCTATGGAAATAATTCAACAGGAAATCATAAAATCATATAATGCTTTGAGTTGGAAGGAACCTTTAAAGTTTGTCTTCTCCAACTCCATCCTTATGCACAGGGACATTTTTCAATTGATCATGCCACACACCTGTCCCATCCACCTTCACCTCAAACACTTCCAGGGATTGAGTATTCACAGGGCAACCTGCTTGAGTGTCTCACCACCTCACAGTGAAGTAATTTACTGGGGTTTAACTGTGTGTGAAACAATGCCTTTTGTCATCATTCCAAGGCAGCTCGTCCCTGCTAGATGGAAATGATGTTGTCATAGTACCTGAAAATTCATAAAAGAGCATTCACTGAACTTGCAATAGAACACATTCTCATGCTGATGTATAGTGAGCCTTTACTGTTCATGTTACTAACAGACTTTTCCAAAAGTTTTCCAACATGAAATTTTCCTACTTGAGAGACAAGTGGAAAAATAAAGATTCAACATTAGATAAAGTTTTAGTAAGGAAAACCTCCAATCACTTGAAGCCACAGCCATATTTTTCCCCTGTATGCAGTCACAAAAGAAATCAGAAGAGTTTTTAGAGCTTTTGTTTTAGAAAAAAATCAATATCTTAAAAGTGATTCCTAAACTAAAAATATATCTTAGTAAAATTTAATGTCACTGTAGAGAGGCTTGGCCAGTGGATTCCACCATTTGCTTAAAGTGTAACAATGGGGTGAAACAGAGGATGATGCTTAAACACAGCATGTGTGGTTATTAAGGCCACATCAAAGACAAGAAAGAGGAGTTTTCAGTGTGATTGTATCCAGGATTAGACATTTTGGTCACTGGGTTTGCTAAACTAGAACACACTTTTTTAACATGTTCCCTTCTTTGCTCCACTTGGAGGCAATGCTGTCCCTGTTGTCCCAGGATTCATAACGTGACAGATCTGTCACTTTGACATACTGTATACTAGGAAAAGGAGGCAGTCAGACTTCAAGTATGAATCTTTCACTATAGATAATTATGAAGAAATTATGCTTCAAAAACTAATTTAGTTTCTTAAATAGGAACTGTACTTTTTTAGTTTAGCTCCAGACAAAAAATCCGCAACAATTCCAAAGCTCTTTCCCAGTAAGTGAAAGGTTGAAAAAGGTTTTTATGTGAAATATTTTAATCATCACTGATATGCATTAGCCCCATAGCAATTAGTGTTTAAATTAGCAAAGAAGTAATTTGAAGATACTGAGGATAGCTATCTATGCTTTTGAATTTTCTCCTTTAAACATTTTTTTCTGAAATAAGAGTGTGTTCTGAAACTTGGCAAAATAAAAACTGAATAGCTGTTGTACTGTATATATTAAATAAATGCATCTTTTATAAGGTGAAATTTTATCCCCTGGCTTGATATCAAATGCTGTTTTCTGTTCTCAATAACAAATGAAGACAGAAAATACACACAAGCAAACAATTCAAGTCTGGTGGGATTTTAGTAGGTGACTAAAGATCTGGCATTATATTTTACTTTCTACTGTGACTGTACAGCCTCTATGAATGTTTTCACTAGGCTTTCATGAAGGGGAGAAATGGGACTTTTAGCACTGGATTTTTATTTTTTTATTTTATCGCCATCTGCTGCAATTGCTAAGGAAAAGTCAAAACTGCATTCCAGCAAATATCATTGTCCTGTCCAAATAGTCCAATGAAAACAAGAATGAATCTTCATCAAAAGGATCAACACTTTACATGAAAACATTTGATCCTGGTGTATTCAAAATTCTGGAGAAAATGGGTTTATTTTGGTTGTACCAAGAAAGTCAGCAGATCAAACTCCTAGGCAATTTATAACTCCCTCACATTACCAATGAGTGCAGATTTCTCTCTGAAAAATAACTTTTCTAGCTAATTATTTAAAGTTATCAATTGATGTAAGGATGATGTTTTGCAAAGAATTAATCACCTAAAAATCACAATAAACTACTCCCATGACATTAATTGTGAAGTAAGCTTAAGAAAAAAGTAGAAAATACTGACTCTTTGTCATGAGAAAACAGGCTAAGATATGTTCAGGCTCTTGAAGTGACAAAGGTACACCCAGTAAGTGTTTGAAATAATTGTGTTCAGTTAATGAGGACCGGTACAAGAATTACCGGTTAACAAGGATGTTCTTGGTCCTGGTCTAAGACTGACATGTATATGCCTGGGACAATCCCTCTTGAGCCCTGCCTCATCAATTTTTAGAACTTTTCTGTTCACATAGACCCTGTTCACCACTTACTTCAGAATTCTCTGAATTCTCTTTGCTAAGTTGGAACCCTCCCTAGATGACAGGTCAGGGAAACAGACAGGGACCTTCTTCCTCTGCAGCAAGAAAGCTCCCACTACCATAACTGCTTTTTATTCACTTCTGGGTTTCTTACTCAATCAGCACAACTCAGCTGCTTCATTTGACAGACTTCACTCAGAACTTCAGTCTTGCTGTAGAGCCGCTCCCTCTTCCTGAACCACTCCTGGGTCAAGGGCATCAAAACTACAGGGTCAGTTCTATCAACTACCAGAGGCAGGTATGTGGTACATCACTGCCATTCATGAGAATGCAAAAACCAATCTGAGCAGACCTGCTAATCCCCCACATTCTTAATTTTCCTCTTTTCCCAAACTGAAGTACAAAATGATCATAACCTGCTAGCTATGCTAAAGGTGCCTGATTTTCCCTGATCAAGGTTAGAAAAAACAAAAGCTACAAGCCCTTTGTGATCAAGGACAGCTGGGATCTTCTTAAATACCTCCAGAGCCTCTACAAAGGCTGACAGATGTTAAGGCTGCTGTGGCAATCCTTACCTGGGAGCAGTGATACCTTCAGATTCCTCAGAGGATTCCTGGGAGCTTCTCAAGAATCTTTGATAAAATCAGGAGGGTAAAGAAAATCTCAAACCAGAGCCCAGAAAATCCTGTCAAACAGTTGTATCTCCTTTGTGGTATAAACCTTAACTCTCTTCTATGGAATAAATATAAAATGCAATAAAATGTAGATTACACTGAAAAGAAATCAAGAGAAGTTGATTTACCTTCTCAGCTCTGCTTTCTCTTCTCAGAGAAATGTTGCAATTCTAGGCAGATTTGCAATATAATTGGATTTCTAATTAATATGTTATTCTGATTATGTTTTGTTTTTAACATATAGTCAAAATACTGGTTTTATATGAAATTATGGTTTTGGCTTTTTTTTTTTTTAGTGGTATGAAAAAGGGAGGAAATTGGAAATATTTTGTGGTGTGATTGTATATAAGCATTTACATAGGCAAGCAGTCTTTTTTTTTTTTTAATTTTTGGTCAGAATGAAGCATTCTAATGCATTTGCTAGAAACCAGATATTTTGCTTTACTGATGATGAATTAATCAGTATCTTCCATTTGTACATTAATCTGTTTAAGTTGGATTCATTGTTGTCATAGCATGAAAGCAACAAAAGACAAAGAGAATAGCCTGAGAAATGGGGGAGTGGTTATAGTGTTCATTATTTTGAGGGAATGCATCTGATGATTGTCCTAGTGGAATGAAAAAATCGTGTTCTGCCAAAAAATTCTCTAACAGGCTTCCTGCAGTGAGTTTGGAGTCAGAAAGAATCCCTTTGCTACATACAGAATTCTTCTCCTTGGGCAGAGAATGAGAGCATGGATTATATATGACAGGTACATGGATGCATTGCTTCATCTTCTTGAGGGGGCTCAGATACAGCAATGAGAAAAATGAACACAGGAGCTTACATAGCATAGCCTTTCCTCACAATCTGATATCAGAATAGTTAATGACTACCAGAGAAAGGAGGGAAGCCTATATACTAGAAACCTAGTTTCCAAGAAGATAAATTAAATTGTGATGAAGAAAAATTGGAAAGCAGACTGATTTGTAATTTATTACATATCTACCAAAAATGAAACTACAGAAAATGAAAGTAGACACATTAGAAATATAAAATAGAATTTGTATAGAATTTACAGTAGCACAAACAAACTGATACAGGCATGAACATTCTTTCTCTTCTAATGTATTTTCCATGTAATCAAAACACAGTGTGATTAAAAGCAAGCTTACACTTATTTTTATTTGTCGTAGATGTAGTCCCACAATGAATATATATGACTCACAAAAAATATACATGTATAAAATATGAATATATGAAATATTCTTTCTATATGAATATAGAAAGTTAAACTTTTTTAACAAGCCTCCATTATGTATATAATATGACAGCAAAATAAATTCATTCAGATGGAACATATTAGAAGTCTTGAATGAAAAAAAATTCCATAGTGTTTTCTGGCAGAAAAGAGTGGAGTACTGTGTTTAATTTACAGAAAGAGTCCACAAACTTTGGTAACAGTTAAAGGTGGTATTTTATTTATGACACCAAGTGTTATTGAGACCTGAAAGCTCACCTATTGACAATGTTAGCATATTTCGACAACAATTATTGTAAAATTGAATTATTTACCTAATGAATTAAAACTACAAATGGTTCAGGGCTGAGCCTAAAGGGTAATGTAGAGACTATATTAAAAAAAAAGAAAAAAAAAAGAAAAAGATACTGTGTGAGGAAAAGGTATAAAACAAAACTCAGTTTCCCTTTAATCTTTATAAATACTTATAAATTATATCTTTATGTATATATTTATGCTCCTATTTATACTGGATGGGAAGAGGAAGATATTATAAACTCCGTTCACAGCATCCTGAATCCTGCAGATAGAAATGCCTAAAATCATCCTGGTACAAGTGCACAAGTATGGCTAAAATCTCATTTACCTGTTTTTGGACCTCACGTGTGGCAGCAAACTGAAGTTTGGGATTCAAAGAGCAAAACTTTTTCTTACATCTACAAACATATGCTACTCTTTATAAAAAGGTTCATGCTTTAATTCAGAAAGTTTGTGGGAAAAGAAAATGTAAGTTTTCATATAAAACTTCATGGCTACAGAGGAAAACCTGCATTTGCTTCTTTCTTGGACCAGAAGATGAGTTCCTCTCCTGCAGAATGCTCAGACAATATCTGGAAATAATGCAGTCAGGGTTTGTGCAATTTATGCATCCTTCCTGAAAAAGATGTTACTCTGCAAATAATTAATGAGAGGAACTTAATAAAGTAGAACTAGTGATTTATACTTCACAGTCTAATAGCCAAGATGCATTGCTAAAGAAAAAATGAGATTGTGGTTATGGACAACATTTCTGTAGAATGTATCTGATTTTATTTTGCAGCCTTAAAAATAATCAGAACAAAGAGCAGGCAACATTCTAAACATTAGGCATTGGATCCCATGTTTTCTTTCTCTCTATAATAGCTGGCATTCTGTTTTACTATATATAAATTTGAATGGACTTCATAATCCACCATCATGACTTTGAAATATTCTATTATTTGTTGCTTCATAACCAGGTTCTTCAGTGAATTCATGCCTATTATTTTAAATCCATGCTACCAGTTCTCCTCTTCAGTTGAGATTTGCCTTCCAAATCCATTCTTGAGCACCAGCTCATTTTCTCTATCAATAATTATATAATTTTTTTTACACAATTTCTTTCACAGTTCATCAGTTTTTCATTTCCCTTTATTCTGGATGTCCAGCCATGGTGTGTTTATCTTAAGACTGTAGATGCAGAGGTGTATCATTCCCCCTCTACAGTATCCTTTTATGTCCACCAAGACATCAGTAATTTGTCTATCCAGGAAATATTTCTAAAATTTAACATCTAACATTTAATATATCAAACTTAAAAAAACCCAACCAGAAATGGTTTAATAATTTTGGCTTGCTGTGGAGAAAATTAATTCAGTAACAAACAGGAACAAGGGCAGAGATCCAAGGTGGTCCAATTGCAGCATATCAGTAAATTTTCACAAGTAATAGTTTTTAGCTTTTGACCCCTTTTTCCTAATTATGAAGCAAATATAAGTATAATATAATAAACATAATATAAATAACCCCAGATCACAGAGCTGTTAGGGTTGGAAAGGCCTTCTGCAGATCACCCAGTCCAACCCCCTGCCAAGGCAGGGTCACCTGGAACAGATTACACAGGAACACATCCAGGTGGGTTTGGAATGTCTCCAAGGAGGGAGACTTCATGACACCCCTGGTCAGCCTTTTCCAGTGCTCTGCCACCCTCAATGTAAAGTTCTTCCTTGTGTTTCAGTGGAAATTCAGAGAAAATTCAGAGGAATTTCCAATCAGAGGAAATTCTTCTTCTGTTTCAGTTTATGGACATGTTACTCATCCTGTCACTGGGTAGCACCTAAAAGAGTCTGGCACCATCCTCTTGGCACCTGCCTTTGTGCTATTTACATGCATTAAAATTCCCTCTCAGTCTTCTCTAGACTAAATCCTTGTTATCAAACAAGATAACCATGACCATTGGCTTAAAATCACCAATATTTTAATTTACTATGGGAGAGAACCAAGAGGTCACACTAAGTCAGCTTATGGTTCAATGAGAGAGTGATTTCATTACCCATAGCAACTCAAAGTTTTTCTAGTTTGTGATATTGTGCCTACTGCTCAAAATACATTGGCTTCAAAAAGGACATACTGTAACATTAGCTCTACAAAAACCAGCCTTCAAATAATTAGAGCATTTTATTAGAACCAGGTCTTCTATCTTCGGAAATGATGGATGCTCAGAACTTAGGTTTCTGAGGAAAGATGAGGTATGATTACACCACCGTTTGGCTTTCAGGAAAATAGTATCAGACATCCTGAGAGTTACCACAGAATCATTACACTTGAGAGCAAATATATGAACATTAGATTTAATAATCAGCTCAGGGCATAATGTTTTCAGTCCGAGTTGCTTTGAAGACAGTTCTTGATGAATCCTGACTCACAAGATGTGCTCTGTCTTGCAGTGTATTTCCATGACAATATATAAAGAAATCACAACCAATTTTCCCCTGAGGCTTTGTGATCTGAAAGGCTAAGTGGCAATGCCTTTGGTCTGCAAATCATTACCTGGACACAGGACTGCAAGGCCATAGATATTATCCTGTTTTAAAAAGACATACACATGAAAAAGCTTTTTCAAAAGCTGGTGTGTAGACTAATAGTGTTCAAACACTAAAGAAACATCAAAGCATAGAGTGGGTCTGGGAGGTTATTCTATATTCAGATTAATATTGCAGACATCAGAGATTTCAAATGAGAATCTGCTGTTTTCCTGTTGCACTGAAATTAACAAAATTGCACAGCTTTCGGGTGGTAAATATTAACTGATGACATCTTTAAGACATCAAAGCAGTGTATGGAAAAATGAGAAGTTTGCTGGAAGAGGATAACAAAGAAAATTTACTTAAACAATTATATTCTAACCTGTATTGCTTCAAAAAGTATAATAACTATGTAAATAGCAAGGGGATAGAATTTGTGTGTTTGCTTTTAATATGCTTTTAAGAATGATATCCAGCTTCTTTAATAATTTTAAAAATCAAGTTATGGTAGAATTGAAATACTTTTCCATTACCATGTGATGAAAAGTAAAAAAAGAAAAAATATTCTGATCTTACAACAAATGAACAAAAAGAAAAAGACATCTAAAATTTTATTCTTGAAAATAAGCTACAAAGTTGTGAGATTTTTAACAGGGAAAAAAATTTCTGAATTCAAATACATTCAATAGTGCTCCTTTTTATCTCTCAAATTCTATATGCAAATTTATTCCTGCAGCAATTAACCTTGACGATAAACTGTTTTCTAAATCACATAGTTTTGATATATACTCTTGATTTCAATACTATATAGTAAAGATGAAAATTGTAAGCTATTGTCTAGAAGTTTTCATAGTATCCTTTTAAACATTTGAAAGTCTCCATTAAAATCCGAATTAAAATTTCTTTAACAGAAGCTGTTGATTCTTATATTCCCCCATTGAAAAACATGTTTTGCAGATCACTAACACTGGTCAGAGTTCAATGCCTGGTCCTGAGGCTGCCTGGTCAGTCACAATTGCTAAACGTGCCTGCTCTGAGAGAGTGTAGCCATTTCTGAGCTGCTCACAGGAATTGGCTTCTGGCTTAGAAATGAACATTTTACCATGGCTCTAAGAAGCAAATTCAGTCCATCCTGGATCCTTGAGTCTTAATTAATCTTTTAAAACCTAGCTTCACACAATTGTTTGCCACACTGTGAGTTCATATAAACTAATTATGATTATATACAGTGTTACATGAGTATAAGAATATTTATCCACTGAAAGAATTTTTTATTGGCATTATATTAATGTTTTAAGGTAAAAATTTTAATAAGACCATAATTTTTGGGCTATGAGCCTGATAAACACAAATACTACTACTACTACTACAACTACTACTAGATGTTCATCTATAACTTAACTACGCATCTCCATTGTAGAACTTTCCTCATGTTTATTATTTTGAATGTTGTCTAAAACCCACTAGAACAACTGAGAAGAATCTCCAGTCTTTAGAATGCTTTCTACATATTATACTGGTTTTTGATTTTTAAAAAATGCTTACACAAATACACTTTAGGTACTGGTGTACTTTAGTTTAATGACCCTTAAACTTCAAATAAAAATGAAGATATTCTACTACTTTGATTATTGTATTTATCTTATCGTGGTATGTTCTTGAACCACCAAATGGTTACATTTCACATTTATTTACAGAAATATAAATGAAGATACTGGCTTCAAGAGAGTGGAGAATAATAAATCTTCATAGTGAACATTTCAAGAATAAAGTCTTAGTTCATATTTTAGAAGCATGGCTAGAGTGCCAGGTGTGGAGAGAATGAGAGTGGCTAGGTACTTATGTTCAGCATTTCGTACTCACTAGAATTTACAAAGTGAAACTGAGGTTAATAAAACTCCTTTTTCCATAACTATGAACACAATTAATTGCCTAAATCCACACAATTCACAACAACATAAAAAGGGACAATCAAAACTAAACATATTTACTGCTGAAGAGACGGAAGAGAAAATCTTATCCTACAAAAGAGGATGTGCTATTCCTTCTTTCGTTCATTGAAATGCTGTTTTGGCAGTAGGAAGCAGATCACAGTACAGGAGCCTCTCTGCTTGCAGAACCATGATGCAAGTACAAACTAGAATGTGTGTATTAGCATATTTTTGACACCTCAGGGGCTCTACAATTTTTTATGATTGAATAGATATTAAACGGAGTTTTCTGCTCAGTTTGAAAAGCAGCATCCCACACCTCTGGTTATCAATTATCTCATGCTTCTCATGCATCCATCACTGCAGTAGCTCAGTACCAGTCAGAGCAAACTTCTTTCTGACATAATGATCATGGTTGTTTTATTGAATTCTATTGTGCTCTCTAGTTTTCTTAGTCATCAACATAGAAAAAATAACGCTGTTTTATGGTTTCATGGACACATTTAGAATAATTTTTCATTGGCCTGACAGTGTTTGAGTAAGGAAATACCCAGAATTTGAAGCATGCTGGCAATGGCATCTACACAAACATTGAAAGGAAAATGCTCTCAACATTTTGAAGGCATCTAGACTCTCATATTTTGTTTTCTTGAAAGCTAACTCAGTTATCCTGAGGAAAAATGTATACAGTTGGTATTTACATTTTGTTTCTTGAAGATATCTGTTCCTGAAGTAAGGGGGGGGGGGGGGGGGGTGTGGGTGAGGGGGTGGAGGGAGGTGGAGAAAAATCTC
>JAYDZK010000056.1:17223369-17291102 GCA_034509185.1 Euphonia xanthogaster | reverse complement strand
GGGTGGGAGGGAGGTGGAGAAGAATATCACACTAATGTTATATTGAAACATTAGCATTGTCTGAATAAATTCTAATATGCAGAATCTTGTCTCTGAATTATAAGGTGGACTTGTCTCCTACAAGTAAAGGAACCAGCAAAACCTTTCAGATCACTATTATAATGAGCAGTCCCTTCATAAAAGTACATTAGAACAATTCTATCTTTCTGCCACAGTTCATATCTCCAGAGCAACCTAATATATCAGTCGCTACAATATTCTGTACAATTCCTGCAGGGTCATTTTACAGACATTCAATGAGAATGGCTAAAGGCATGAAAATTATAATGTATAATCCGGAGACAACAGAGTCATGATGATCACAGTGGTATGCTTGCTTACAAAGGGCCATACCTGATGACAACTAAATGCACTGGACTGTATCTTCAGTTTGTAATCCCTTCTTACAGTCTTTTGACAGCCTCAACTATAAGCTGCACATTTTTTGTTGTGTTGGTGTTTATTTCTTGCAGGAGTTTTTTAGCTGGCACTACTCCTTCTCATTACCAAAATCATAGAAAGACTGTTTTCAATCCCTTGCTTTTAATCTTTATTCGATTTCCATAACCAATACACCTAAACAAGATGGATTATAAACGTACTGTAAAGTTTTTATTCATGTCACCTTTACACAGTGATAGCAGCTGCTCTGTGGTGCAAAGAATACATCAGTTTATCAAATGATGAAACTTCCCCAACTACTACTGATATCAACACCAATATCTATTTCCTGATTTATATTACTGATCAAATAATCTTCTTTCAGTGACATTAGATTTTCTTGTCCTGAGAAATACATTTAAAATGGATTTTACTTCATCAGAGAAATATGATTTCAGCTGTTTCCCTGTCTCCTCCTACTGTTGCGGATTTTATACCGGTTCTCCCTAACACAAATAGGAAATGTGGCAGTCAGAATCAAAGCTAGTATATGTCATGTTCTTTTTACTAAAGGAAAGTTTAAAAGGGTTGGAACTTTTAAGTATGTCTCTATGACACAGAAGCTGTCATATTTAAAAGAATTTTGAAGGCAGTTAATTACAGTTTACATGTGTAGAATTGAAATAACAGAGTAATAAAAAGGAAAGAGGTCTCAGAAAAAGTATGGAGACATGGAGTTTGGGTAAAAAAATCAGCGGTTCATATGCATGGTCTACAAGATCTGGGATTTTCAGAATTTTTTCTGGATAAACCAGTGGAGAACACTAAAATGTGTTTTCCTCTGAATGCAAAGAGTCCAGGGAACAACCACCCATGGTGCTGTCAGAGTGAAGGTTGTGCTTGATGGGGAGGGGGAATTGCAGCAATTTTTAACCATCTGGAACAGCTGGTAGGCTGTTTCTGGGATTTGGCTATATAAGCAGCAATTCCATGCCCAAGGGTCCATCGGTGGCCACCACAAAATTTTTTTTTTAGGATAACTAGAAAACCAACATGTGGGCTAAGACTCTTCTTGCACATTTTTTTCTTTACTTTCCACCCTCATGTGCAGCATGTGCTTCTCTTCAAGAGCTTTTATCTGTGCTAAGATAGAGAATAATGGTCTGGGGATGCTTGAGGTCACATCACTGCATACCAGGAAGCAGACCAGGAGAAGGACAGCTCAGGGATTTTTTTATTCCTCTTAACACTAGCTATGTTTTTTCATCTGATTATTAATTCTTCAAGGAGACACAAGTCTAGCTCTATAGGTGAGGTACATGAAAAATGATACCGGCTAAGAAGATTTTTTGTCACACTGATAACTTGTGTTAATTTAGTGTGTAGGTAAATGACTGCCACAAAGAAATCAAAGATCTTGCAGCCTTACATGATTGGGGGAATCTGTATTATGAGAATTTTAAATCAAATAAATGGCTCTATCTCCCAGCGGGCTGTCCCTGGGCTTCCCTTCAATAATTTATTAGTTCCAGAGTTTTTGGCTGAAGAACCACTTCTTTGTCCTACGTGTTTGACTGTACTGAATAAATCACTGCTGCCACAGCATCTGAGACTTGGCAAAACCTGTCAGATATACAGTAAAGATACAACTTTGTTCTGGATAACTCATTAGAGCTGTCCTGCCCCTCCCTGAATGCACAGATTTCGCTAGATTAAATAAGAGAAATAATTTGATCTACAGAGGTGGGGTTGCACACACTCCTGCATGATATCAAAGTTTGTCTGTAAAAAGAAAGGAGCAAGAGAAAAAGATTTAAAATGGTGTTAATGTAATAGTTCATACATTTCAATCTGAAAATTTCAAAATTTGTTTCTTCCCTTTAATTTAAAAAAATAAACTCTCTTGGTATATGTTTTAATGTCTCTGGTGTTACGCTACTTTGTGAATTTGTTCTCCCTCACTTCAATCTATCCATGATCAAGACTCATTTCTGTCAACAAGCAGGATATTACCTGAGACAAAGAGCTGTATTTTAGTTTGATAAGCTAGTGTTTTCTCTTTCCATGGTTAAGGTAATATCTTAAATTGCCTAAGAAGAGGTCAGGAGAATTCTGGCTCCATCCATCTATGGTTCTATCCCAACAGATCACAAGGACTAAAGCTCTGTCTGCAAAGGACTTTTGTTATGTTAGTACTCCACAATTTTAGAAAGATGCATGCCAAAATCTACTGGATTAAACTGTTTATTAAAATCCTCTTATTTTCCCCATATTAGCTGCATTGCAAAAGTTATTGAAATTTTGCTGAACTTCATTCAACACGAATGATGGTGATTCTATTGCAAACGTATGTATTAGTGTGCTCAGCTTTAGTCATAGCCTTTGAGCATCATAGTGATGGATTTTTTCTTGTATGAATAATTCACGGGAATGGATGATATCAGAGAAGTGAGGCATCCAAAAGTTTCAGAAAAACAAGTTGATTTTAGAAGGCCAGCCTCCCCACAATCTTTCCAGTAGGGAAACATTAAACAAAAGTGGGTTTCGCCTCTCTTTTACAAGATTGAAAGTAGTGTTTGCCCATTCATGTTTGAATTACATATCTTCAAAGAACTATTTTTTAAGAATAGTTGTGGTGTTTAATGGCTAGTGAAAACATTACATTTTTGCAAAATTCAATATACACCTAAAAATATTTATATATCTATCTATATATCTATAGCTATAGCTACATCTATTTTACAGTAGCACACCTTTGAAATTTAGTACAAGGTTTTACAGTTAGTCAAAAGCAGTCCTGGGGCCCTCTAAATTTTGAAAGCCTGAAATTTGATCTAATGGGTGAGAAGGAATGAGAAATTTCGAATGAACAGATGGAAAAGTGCAAAAAATCTAATTTCATAATAAGCCAGAGAAGTAACATAGACACTGTGAAGAAAGTAAGCCAAAGCAGTAAAACTCCTGCAAGAAACCCAATAAAAACTTTTCAAATAAATGTACATAAATGATAACCTTTTCAAAAAAGATAATGTGGTTTCTATTTCCACCACAGTTGATAGGTTCAGAAAACCCAGGTATTTTTTATTCTCTTTTGTGGCTATAAAATAACCCTGTCAGCTAAGTTTACATGTTTGACTATCAAAATGGACATTTATAAGCTGGAAAATATTTAAACAGTATCTTTACCTGCTTTATTGCCATAATAGGGATGATTTTTTTAAACTATATTTGAATATTATGGTGGTGCTTTAGCTACTCATTTATCTTTAAACTAAAAAGGAACAATAAAGGTGCAAACTCCACTTAGCTCTATTCTCTTCCCATGGGCTTATTTGCAAGTTCTATTATTTGCAATTTTAATAGGCTTCCCTGGTTCAATCCTCTTTGGGGAAAAAAAAAAAGTCATCAGCAGAAAGAAGCAAAAGCATAATTTCTTCTTTTGACAGCACAAGTTATGAGTACTGGAGCTGCTTAAGCTCAGCAGAGACTCTCAAGAGAAAATAGAAGTTTCAATCTCCCAGCTTTTTGCACATTTCACTAAAGGCTCACAGATGGTAGCTCAGGGACTATGATGCAGAAGGATGGGGACTACTTTGATGGAAAGGTGCAACCTTGTGAACGATTTATGTGAGTGCTGCTATATCCTCCACATTGTATTCTGTTGGTAAGGATGTCAAAATATGATTTCCACCTTCCTAGAATGGTGAGAGTTCAAAGAGTTAATGTGGAGGCCATCAGTGGTCAATTTGTCTTAGGATTTTATGAGCTGGATAGTGGTAGAAGCATCTCTCTCTACAGCCTAGTTTAATCTCGCGCCATCCATATTCTTCTAGTACAGAGTTTTGGTGAGATAGTGTAGGGATGAGACATCTTTTCCATTATTTGGATGATCTGAAGAAATGCACTAGAGAGGATCACAGTGTCAGATAAATTGATTTGTCTTTGAGGGACGTTTTGAATGATATAATTTGGGGAAAGAAGAAAGGGGAATAATAGAGCAATGGAGGAGAAAGAAGTGCTTTATCCTCCTGTTTCAAGGAAGACGTAGTGTTCTTCAAATTTTCTATAACTACCAAAGGTTTAAAAGTACAAGTAAAGAAAGTTAGAACAGCAGTCTTAGAGGAGGTATTAAATTATCCCACTGGCGAAACTTGTAGAAATCTTTGGGTTGAATAGTTTGATCCATTTTGTAAAAATATATTGTCTTCAGTCAAAAGAAATGCTAAGTCTTCAGGGGCACTGCTGATTATATTGGGATTGCAGAAAATTGTCTTGTAGGCAGGTAACTTGTAGTTCATTTTCTTTTTTTCACTTGGCATATCTCCTTCTTTTTTTTCAATGTTCAATGTTCAATGACCTTAAGCAGTCAACTAGGCTTTTAAAACTTCCACTGCTTCTTAATCACATACATGAAGTTTCTGGCAGCCAGCAACCCAGTTTTGAGTTCCCTTCCATTTACCATCCTTTCAGCTATTTAGAAACCTATGGCAATTTTATGCTGAGAGAAATGCTGTGATAGAAGAGCTATTTCATACATTTTAAATTAAAAAAGTGTGGTTCAATTTAATGAATTTAATGAATGCCATATTTTGAAGTGAAAATAAATTTTCACCAACGTATAAAAGGGCAGCAAACAATTAACAGATATGAACATTTAAAATTGTGGTCTCTTCTTAAGAAACTACTCATGACTTCATATTCTACTGTTTTGGATTCCTTTCCCTTCCAGCTGTGGTGTCTTTCAAGTTTCAGTGAAATATATTTCAATGTTTTATTATCATTATAAGGACAGATATGAGACTTTCAAACTAGAATTATGAAGTACTTTCCTAACACTTATTTTCAGCATTTGTGTGTGGTTTTCTTCATTTTATACATATTTTAAATAAATTTAGAAAATAATTCTAAATAGGTTTCTAAAAATTGCATACTCTATTTTTTGGGACAGTTTGTATATTTTATTAGGTTCCTTAGAAAAATCTAAATATTTAGAAAATAAGTATCTCTGACTTGGAAAAAATTCTGATTGATATTATACTTAAGTTATATGATATATGCAAGACTTTGATTGTTAATATTACATGAAAAATCAAAATTTTTATAGGTCCTGTGAAAATGTAATGGATATTGACCATGGATTCACTGTGTGGACTATAAATTTTGATGATTTTGATGATATTTCACTGAAGTAATTAATTAATTTCTGATAGCTGGACTATGTTATTTCAAGGTTTCTGATTAAGATGGTATATCTTTCAATTCTAGGCATAAGAGAATGATATTTTGTCTCCTTTACTGAAGCTCCTGGCCTGAAACTTGCTCCCTCCAATACCTATATTTAATGTTGTGTCTCCATTTGCTTCACTAGGATTACTTACTGTAAGAAGTCTAAGCAATGCTAGAGATATTTTCAGAATCAAGGGCTGAGAGCATTGGAGGTTTTACTCATTAGAGACTAAGTTAGTTCTTTTTTATCTTAACAGAAAAGTCATGAAGCTGCTGAGAGCAACCATTGGTTCTGACCTCAGGGAAACAGGCATATTTGTTTATACCCTGTAGTGTTAATGTAGAACACATCAAAAACTACTCTTTTAGATTTTTTAATCCCAGTAAAAACAAGAGATCAGGGACAGATAATCTTAGCAGTGGAGAAACATCACTCAAAAGAAATACAAGATGCACGAGGAAAAGGGTGATTATAATTCAAGTTAAAATGTTTGTTTATGCTCAAGCTGAATAAAGTATCTGTGGTAAATTAGAGACTCATACTCTCTTAAAATTCTGATTAGTAACAACAACAGGATAGAATTTTATCCTGGATGAATCTCCTCTTAATTACTGTGAGTAATGATCCTTCATGTTTTAAAATAAGTGAGTGTGGGTTTTTTTTTCTGACAGCTGTTGAATTCATTACCTGTATTCTAATGAGTTTTAAAGCTAATTCCTCAACTAGCTCATCTTAAAAAGTCCTAAACAGTGGGAAGACTTTGTAAAAATATGAATGAGATAGAAAACAAGATAGAAAAATCCAAAAGTCAGGCTTATCGGGCAGTTAAATTCTCATATTTTGTTCTATAAACACTTTTATTGTGATTGAGTGATTATATTACTTTGTTTTCTGTTTCAGAGTGTCTAGATAACATCTGAAATATTCTGTGAAATACCTTATTAATCCAGAGTTTTATCTATGTCTTTCTAAAGTGCATGTATTGCAGTCTAGATTAAAGACAGTTAGTTAAAGAAAGGAAGGTGATAAGACATGCAATATTTCCCAATACATGGAAAATTGGGATCCATATGGAAGTAAACATATTGTCTGAGTACAATGTCTTGCTGCTCAAATTCACAAGACTTCCACATGTATTTTTGTTTAGCTTTAAAGATTGCCTATTGAAACAGTTTGTTCTAATTAAAATAAGCAATGATATAATTAACTTTTCTCTGGTTGTATTTCATAGTGAAGACTTCCATCTCTGGAAGAATTAATTGTGCATTTTCAAAAGAAAGATCCTTTGAATGAAACTGAAAATTTACCAGGCAGATGTGGAGGTGTTTGAGGATTTTTTAATGTATGAGCCTGTGCCCTTAAAGTTATGAGGAGAGGTTTTTAAATGGACTTAATGTCCTCATTGCATGTTGGACAATAGACAGTGTTTGCTGGGTTTGTTGTCATCCCTGTTGTTGTGAAGACAACAAGTTGAAGAAATTTCTAGAGGTTGTCAGCTCCATGAGAGTTCTATTGGATTGCTGTAGAGAGAATGTGATGAAAAATGAGTTATTAATACAAAATCCCTGTCCATCAGGATAAGACTGGATTGCTAATCACTGCAACTTGTCTGACACAATCAAAGCCCTCCTGGCTTGATGTAGATTTATGATGACTTTGATCAGGTATACGATTTTCAAGAAAGCCTTAAGGAAACTCAGATGACAATGAATTTGTTGTGCATCTATTATAATAAAGCAAAAAGTGTCTTTAGAGACAAAAGGAATATTTTGTGAGAATAAATTTCTGCTATAATTTTTCACTAAGCATAGGTTCCCCCTGTAGCCAGAGACTGATATAGAGATGAATAAACTAATGCAAGATGTTCAGCCACAAAATTAAGAATTTTTAAAATTTGCTTCACTAGCTATGATTTCTAAAATGTTTGTTTCAAGGAAAACTTCAGCTCATTATTCTCTATTGACTGGTGCTGATATGTTTCCTAAGTTCTTTTCACATTCCCTTGTGGACTGCGGAACTCAAGTCTTATAAACAAGTGCACAGAAATCAAGCTCAGGATTTTTTTTCTTTTTAATCAATGCCACTCAAAACAATGACATCAGACAAGAGGATGTGTTAAGGTAACTGTAAACCTGTTTTGTGTTCTGCCACTCATGGTTTATATCAGGATCTGGCAGACTTTAGGCACTGTGAAGAGAGAGTCACCAGATTGCATTACAAATGATATCACTGCCCAGAGATTGTAAAGCTCTGTCCCAGGTATTGTTCCCTTTCCAGGCCTACTTGGAGTTCATTTGCTAAGCCATTGGCCATAGGCACTTCAGAAAGCTTTTTTTTTTTTTGGCGGGTAGTGAAGAGAAGGGCAAAATTCTGACAAAATTCTTTGATGATTGCTTTTCCTTCAGTGGCAGCCTCTAACTCTACCTTCATATACAAAACCCAGAGGTTTGGGATTTTTTTTTTCCTTCAGATTCCACAGTAATGTTTTAATATTAAAATGTGTTTCCAAACCCTCATTGCATTTTCTCTAACAGTAGAAGGGAAGCAACAAGGCTAGCTTTAGACTTTATGAGAGTAAAAAAAGAAAGACTCATTCAAAGGATGACCCTTAGTGATGATTAGGCTCCTGCTCTCAATAACTCTCTGAAAGGATTAGGGCAAGTAGATTACAGACACCTTTGTAACATACACTCTTATCAGGGAGTTACAAAGAATAAGTCTAGCAAAAAAAATCCCCATGTGGGAGATTACACCGGATTTTAACTACCAAGCTTTTTATCATAAAGTTAAGTAGTTAAGTAAGACTTGGCAATATATATTTCTAAAAACCCATGTGGATGAGTGAATAGCTGATATGAGCTCTTTTTGAGCTAGAAAATATCTATTTTATCTTACCTAAACCCCAACAACATGCTATTTCTTCCTAAACTTCTTTTGTTGGCTGATGTTATCTTTGATGTGAGAATAAATCATGCGATTTTTTTCCTTACACAATATAAATTTACGTGGAAATAAGACAGTGAAACAATACTTATTATGTGTGGTTATCTTCCAAAAGTCCAATATAAGTGCTAAACAATTCACTTCACTAAAAATATGCTTTTAAAAACAACACATCAAGAAATCTCAGGTCAGTTTTGGAGTACAGCAGATAGCTGTAAGGGAGAAAGGTCACTGAGCACTCAGATAATTAAGACTTGTGGAATTGTTAATCAAGAACAACTACAATTAAGATTTAATATAATAGAGGCAGAACTGGAAAGATGTGCTGGTTTTGGCTGGGTTAGAATGAATTTTCTTCCCAACAGCTGTGGTTTGGGAGTTGTATTTTGAATTTGTGCTGAACACAGAGTTGATAACACAGAGACGTTTTTGTTATTGCTGAGCAGGTCTTGCACAGACCCATGATCTTTTCTGCTTTTTGCACTGCCACTGGTGCAAGAATAACTGGTGAAGAAGTTGTGTGTGTGGGGGAGGCTGGGAGGAGACACAGAGGGACAGTTAACCCAAACTGACCAGAGGGATATTCTGGACCATATGATATCATACTTGATATATAAAGTGGGAGGGAAGAGAAAGGGACATTTGGAGTGATGGTGTTTGTCTTCCCAAGACACCATCACGTGTGCTGGAGCCCTGCTCTCCTGGAGAAGGCTGAGCACCTGTCTGCCCATGGAAAGTGGTGAATGAATTCCTTGTTTTGCTTTGCTCGTATGTGGCTTTTGCTTTTTCTACTAAACTGGTTTTTATCCCTACTCTGAAATGTTCCTATCTTTTACCCTTCCAATTCTCTCCCTGATCCCACTTGTGGGTGAATGAGTGAGCAGCTGTGTGGGGCTTGGCTGCTGGATGTGATAAAACCACAACAAAAAACATAAACACTTTTGAGTTTTGGAGGAGGAAAAGATTGTTAAAGTTTATTCCTTCCCAAAAACTAATTGCAGTCTAAAATGTGACAGACACAATGGAGTTGCCAAATTGTTGTTTTCTTGAAAAAGCAAGAAACCTGCTTTATCTCATGCTCTGTCGTATGTAAATTTTTAAGATACAGTATGGAAAGTAAGTGATACAGTATATTCTTGTGTGTATTCACAATTTTTGTGTATGTGAGTGTGTGTTTGGTTTTTTGCTGTTTAATGTACAACAGTCACAAAAAACTGCTACATAAAAAGCATGGTTATTACTGGCTTTGAAAACATGAGGAGAAAATGAGACAGCAACTTTGCATTTAGAATCATTAATGATATTTATTTGTTAATAATGATATCACTTGTTTTGAAAGTTTTGAGTATTGACAATTTTGTGGGAGCTGGTAGTTCCTAGAACCAATAAACCCCAAAATATAAATTTCCTCACAATGTATACCGTGGAATCTAATAAAATTCTTCCTAATTCATTACTGCCTGGATTTTTTTGACTTTTGTCCTGTTTTAACAAAGCTGAACTTGATTAAGTTCAGTTCAAGTCATCTTTAAATATCCCTGCCAGTTGCAGGGGCAGTTAGTGGACAGACAACACTGCCCTTGCTTAGCAATTTTATGTCTCATCTTCCTGGTGGAGTTAGTCAATTAATTTGATTTAAGTGATACAGTAAGATTGTAATATAAAAATCCTGTTGATTATACAGGGACTTGTATATACGATGATAAAATTGGGATCCATTATATATCTATTACTAAATGAAAATTCAAAATATTTTCTGAACTGTGTAACATTTTAAATGACATTATTATTCTTGCAAGATTTAGTCTGAATGAAATTTGTGTTGGTAGTTCAATGTATTTTTACCCAAGTCCACAAGCTAGGAAACCATTGTAATTCTTCCTTGGCCAGTATTATTTAATGCCTAATTTATGAGGATTTTTTTCTGTATAGTTTTTCCCTGGCAGCCTATAGCTTCCATTTAACTCTTTGCAGTCAGTCCTTATTAATGGGAAAATTTTGACTGAGACATATGAAAGCTAGCTATTATATTCTCTGCAGAAACATTTTATAGATCTTCAGGGAAAATATCCCTATATCTCAGTGTTATTGAGATTTTATTGACTATACTTCTTACTCCTTTCAGTTTTTTACCAAGGTTTTTAAAAATAATGAAATGCTTAAGTAGATTTTAAAATAATGAAACGCTTAAGAAAATCTATAAATAGATTTTCTTGCTCTTTTTGAGCAAGAAAAACTATTTATAATGAACTTATTTGCTCTGAATTTGAAAGTTTTCTGAGAATGGAGTAAAAATTTTAAAACCTGCTCTCACAACCCTTTTCCCCTCGAAAGATAATCTTCCAAAGCTTGGTTATGATTTTAAGAGAAAAAATTAAGACAGTAGCTGCTGCCTGGCAAGCCTATTAGAAACATAGCACTAATTAGAGAGAGAGAGAGAGATGACTGTACAGTGCTCAAATACTTCTGTGTGGTTGTGTGCATAGAAGATGTTCAAAATGTTAAGATTGATGCCCCGGTGAGCAAATAGATGTTCAGTGAGTTGACAAAATGAGTCAGATGATATTTAGCTGTTCCTGCCCCAGTAAGGCAATAACATAGATGATAATTGTAGAATTTTTAAAAATCCACAGTAGACTGCCATCTACCAGTCATAATTGATGAGGTGTCAATTGACATAATTTTCCCACCATGTTCGCAGAAATAATTGTGACTAGAGTAATGCAATTGGCAAATCCTCTGTCGAGCAAGGGCCGTCCATCCGTCCATGTACCTTCCTATCTAGGTTAAAGGCACACCATGCTAGATCAAAAAATCTCTTGTTGCCTGGTACAGTATTATTTTGAAATAGAGTGGGAAACCACTATGGAATGCACAACACTTTTTTATTGAGCAGGGTTCAAGGAAGGTGGAATAACTTTTGCTGTTCACCATTTATTATTCTGTTGCTTTGCAAACAAAAGAAACCACCTATAAATTGTCTGATAAAGGAGCTGAATGAAAGCCTTTTTTCACCATAGCTTCCACATCAATCATCATGTCATATTTCCAGTTATGTTCTGTCATAAATTACAATCACAATAAATCTTGCCAAATTTTAACAAATAGAGCTATGTCTCATAATAAGAACATATTGGTTAAAAAAAATATCCTACTATCCTTAGGAAAAAATCCAGCGATGCTCCAAAATACACGAAATCTTTGTTAACAAATGTGAACTGAACCAAATGTGGCTTAACGCCAGCCAGGAACTAAGCCTCTTTAGCCTCTCTCAACCAGCAGGATCAGGGAAAGAATTGGAAGAGTAAAAGTGAGAAAGCTTGAAGTTCTGAATAAAGTCAGTTTAATAGGTAAGGCAAAGGCTGTGCAAACGAGCAAAGGAAAATAAGGAATTAAGTCACTACCTCCCATGGGCAGACAAGTGTTCAGCCATGTTGGAACACAGCCATCCCCAAGAAGGCAGGGCTCCATCGTGCATAACGGTGACTTGAAAGTGTGGTGGTTTTCAACATGAATTTGGGGTTTTTTATAATTTATATTTATATGTCTATGACATGGTGAGCAATAGGGGACTATTAATTTACTGTGCAGCATATGGAATAATTTTATTCTAATAATTTTACTGTTTTCATTTCATTTCTGTGTATTAGAAGTAATAGTGAAAATTAGCAAAATAGTATTGCAAAGGCAAACAGAGGCACCTTCACAATTTCTGAAAATTGAGAAGCTCCAAATAAACTGCTGCTATCTTTGATTAGTCTATTGTACACTCAAATAATTCAATTCCTCTCATCTTTCATTGACTGTGTTTTATCTGTATTTAGCTGTGTCAGTGTGGCATGATCCAGAGCAATGGGTGGTTGCTGTCGTTGATAAAAAGGTATCCACCAATTTTTGAAAAGAGAGGAGAGGTACACAGTAAAGAACAAGCATTTTTTCAATGCTTGTAAACAAGAAGTACTTGATATGAATTAGTTTATAACAAGTCACAGTGGTTTTCTATTATGTAGTTTGAAAATGAATATTTTTACAAGATTGACACTATTTATTGCATGAACAAAACTATGTTTAAATTATGCCTATAATATCCAGAGAGAGATCTGTTCTGACAAAATTCTTACTCTCATTTTCCAATCTCAGTAAATTTATTGCAAAGTCAAATATTTCTGATATCTTCATGTGAGAGGAAATGAGTGTCAAGGTTACACCGAGCAACAGTAACTCAGGGGGTTTTGTTTGTTTGTTGTAATATTTGAGTCATATTGTTGCATCTTAGGTAAAAGAAATGGGCTGGATATGTGCAATACCTTGCAAAGAAATAACAAATATGCTTGAGATGATACTTAGTTAACTTTTCCTTTCATTTTGTTATTTAGTCCTTATTTTATGGTCCTAGAAACCAGTCATGACCATCCTTACCTGTCCTCCCCTCCCTCTTCTTCCTCCCTTTCTTACCACACCATCTAGTTTAATTTAAACTTTTCTGGTGTTTTATGTCTGGAACAGTTTCCCTTTCTCAGTCTAATACACCTTCCCCAGTTTCTCAAGTTCCTTATTAAATTACTTTTTAAAATAAGATTCCTTTCAGCTCTTTCACAGTCTCCCTTAGTAACACCAACAGGGAGATAGCTCAAATTCATTAGTGTTAAAACAAAAATTGATAAGACTCATAAGTGCTCTCATCTATTGAATGCAGCTGTCTCATAATACCATGAAGAGTTTTGTGTGTTTGGCCAAAGAAAGTCCTCATCGATGTAATATGAAATGCAATTCTCTTCAAAACAATTCAGTAAATTGTTATTCAGTGGAAAGGTGTGATGGGTTTGATTCTTCACATGAGAAATTCAGTGGAGCAGACTGCAGATGGCATTTCTCTGCCACCATCCAATGATGAATTCAATGAAATTCTTGATTCAAAAGACTTTGCCACAGAGTAAGGGGCCAAATTAATTTGTCTAAGGGATCAGGAAGATTGTCTTAATGTATATTGAAAAAGAAACATTCTGCTGAAGTGATGCATGTAATAGAGCTTTTCTGGACACAGCATTGGGCAAAAGTTATTAAAATTTAAATCAAAACAATTATCTCTTAATAAAGTAGATAAAAAGATCTTTAATATATTATTGTAGAAGATGCAATTATTTATTTCACTTGTTTACTGAAGTCTTTAGAGCAATCCAATATTAGATCAAATTATGTAGTCAGTCAAACATTTAGATTAATAACACTTATATTCATGATGAGGTACTTCTGTGGTCTGGGCTTGTAGTGTTTTGATATATTTTTATTTATTATACTCTGCTATTTAATAACTTCTAATGAAATATGAGTTTATTTCATTTTATGTAAGTAGTGTTTCTTCATGATGGCACCCAAGATAATTTTTTTTTTTGGAACAGATGTATACTTCATGTTGTTTTACTGTTTGTTAAATGAAACTTAGAGACATGACTCTACAATAAATTCTTTTGTATTTTCCAACTGAAATACAATAAATACATTGCTCAGACATTTGCCTTTAAGAGCATGGATCATTCACTGGGCTTTTGGTGATCTATTTATATATTTGGAATATGAACACAGAATTGTGAATTTGGGACAATACAATTCATGTGATGTACTATTTCCATTGCAAGAATGCAAAATAGAAAGCAAAATGCTTGTACTATAATTTAAATGTTCAGATGAGCCTCTATTTGTGTATTCAGATGCCCAAATTAATGCAAGCAAGACCATCAGTTTAGAAAAATCACTCTGTTTCACTTTCTGGATTTTCTTTACAGGAAATGCAGATTTTCAAAACTGTTTTTTCTCAAAGACTCAGAAACTAGTGTTTTTTTTTTTTCTTTATTCACAATGAAATTTCAAGCCCATACTTACCACTTTCTTTTGTACTTGAATCCATTGCACAGCATCATATTAACATGGCTTTTTCTTTCTTGCTGATTATTTAAGATTTTGAAATACCTTTGCCTTTTTTTTTTCCTTTTAGCTTTAAAAAACACCTCAGAAATCCTATTTCATCAAATTGAAATATCTTCAAGTAGTAAAGTGAGCCCAATATCTTATGAAACTGAATTCTTTGATCAAATATACATTTTATGCTGCTTTAAAAAATATATTTAAATGCAACAAAATAAAGTCAAAATTCAATGACAGCTTCATAAATTATATGTATTCCAAACCTGAAATGACATTTTACATTATATGCAAAAATTAATGGATTGTTATCCAGGAAAGACAAAAATTAATGGATTGTTACCCAGGAAAGACAAAGAAGATAGAAAATATTAATAACAACCTTTGTTATGGTCCTAAAATGGCTACAGATATATGAAGAAAAAGTCTAGAAGAAAAGTGGACCAACAGTAGTTTCTTTTAAAAAATTTTGTTGGGATTTTGAGGTAATTTCTACAGTGAAAATTACTTTGGAGCTGTCAGAGTAATACTGGATCCTATGTTAAGGGACAATTGACAGGAATCTCAATTGTTATTCTGGTTCCAAGGTCCCAATTTACTACACATGAGGATAATTTTCCTAGGGTTAGAGAGGGAATTTTGTTCTGTGTGAGGAAGGTGCAAATGGATCTAGGACATCAGCAGCCTTTGGGTCACTGACACAGTTTATACAATTAAAATTTTTGAAAGAAAATACAGCAGGTTCAAAAGCAGTAGCTATCTTTGAAGTTTGAAAGCCATGTCTTCCCATAGAAGTATGATAAATATGTGAAGTAATTAATGTTGTATGATATAAAAGCTTGACACAAATATAAAAAGAATTATGCTGTATTTAACACATTATGGCACAATAATTTACTTTTTACAGATTGTGTAGCGTTATTTAAGGAGATTAAATATTTTAATATTTTCTACAGTTTTTAAGAAACTTCTATAAAAGCATGTTGCAAAAGTGTGCTGAGATATGAGTCTCTCAATAGCCTCACTGTTTACATGACTTCTCTGGATTACTAAATAGTCACAAAATTAACATCTTTGATAGAACAGATTGAGAAAGGACACCTCTTCAACACTGTACACACTGGTGGTTACAGATTCCCATAAAAATGCATGTGATCTGTGATAAAAGCCTTTCATTTAGGCCAAGGCAAAATTTTGTGTATCAACTCTAAAAATTTTATTTGCCTTGTGAAATAATTGGCTCAGATTAGAGCAATAAACAAGGAAGAATCAGGACTCAATTCTGCCTGGAGGGTGTGGAACTTTCTGGACCACAGTGTAAACTTAAGTACATTAGCAAATAAAGGAATGGGTCTTATACTTAAATCATCATTTCCAAATTTGTACTTTAAGGAGATTTCTGTTCTAGGTGTGGAACTGCAGCACAGAGGCCCTCTCCAGGTGCCTTGAACAGAGTGCTCACTTCCAGGTGGTTTTCCTGATGGTCTTTTTTGCTGTTCTACCTGAGTCAAACATTGGGATACCTATGGGTGAAATCAGAGTGCCACTGGAAGCTCTAGTATATTTCTTTAGTCTTGGTTGGGTTTTTTTGAGTGAGAGAAAAACTATGAGATCTATACAATTTTAGATCTGAATAATTACTGGTAGTACTTTTACCTCTCTGTCCTTTTGCTAAAATCATGATATTTTGGGTCTCTGTGAAGCACAGTGTAATTAGTTTCTGTTGGATAATTTAACTTTTTTTTTTTTAATTTAATAAATCAGATACATAATAACATTTAGGGAAACATTGCCCTTATTTCAATTATTACTTCAAAGAAGAAGCTAGGAACTTTACGTTTTTCACCTAAGATGAATTCTGAAAGTAGCTATTGAAAGAAAATTACACAAGTGTTTCACCACAATGCATACTAAGTAATATTTAAAACACACAGGCAGTTGCATTACTATAGATATGTAATTAGTGCAGAGGAGACATATGATTAAGATGCATTTTTATTTATATAAAAATTTCAGTTTATAAGTTTTAGATGATAAACTGTGAGTAGGTTTAGATTGGATATTAGGTAGATATTCCTGACTGTTAGTGTGGTGAGACAGTGAAAGACATTTCCCAGAGATCTTGATATCCCATCCATGGAACAGTTCAAAGACAGGTTAGATGGAATCCTCAGGAACCTTGTCTAGTTAAAAGTGTTCCTGCCTTTGGCAGAGAGTTTGGAACTAGATTAATTTTAAGGTCCCTTCCAACACAAACCATTCCATGACTCTATGATTCTATGTTCCTGGTTTATATCTGAATTCAAGTTCTTCATTATTTAAACTCTGTTTCATCAGCTGGTAAAGAATAAAAATTGATGATAATTGCCCACTCAGCTTCATTATCTTGTCAAAGGTTCTGTGGGCAGTTGTCAAATATAACCAAAACATTACACATCAGTTTTGGGTATAATGCCAGTAATTATACAGCTTCAGTATGGCTTTCAGACTTTGAGCAAATGAACAGTAAGTCAGATTTTTATTCATTATTTCTACCTAATCCTTGTTGGGGGAAAAAAAAACACTACTGAGCTTTCCATGGTAATCTTGATTATTTAGCTAATGTGCATAATCTCCACAGCTTTCTTTGCAGCTGTCAAAATGGACAAGCCCTGATTTTCCATTGTTCAAGCTGACAGTCTGAAAGATGAATACTGCTCATCCTGATTCATAAAATACTCTTCCCTCTTTGTTCTAATAGCACTTGGCATGAAAAACATCGAAGAATGGAATGCCTTTCACCACTAGCAAACTCAGGGGGAAAACAAGTGACTAAAATTTATTGGATAGGTTCAACCAAATTAAAAAGCTTAAGAATTGCAGAATATCATGATTTTTTTTAATGTAAATGAAAAGTCAAGTTTTATTGGGAACAAGCAAGCAGGATTCTAGGATTTTTATTTCAGAACTCTTGATCTTTGGTGATTTAAAGTAATTTAGAGTGTGACATGTTCCTACTGTAGTTGTGTGAATTGTATTATGTTACATGGATATTTTAGGCTGCATTAAGTTTTTGGGTTTTTCATAAGATAAAAAATAAAAAAATCAGATCATTTTCAAATGTCATTTTCAAGTTTTCTGAAAATAGGATAGAAAAAGTACTTCCCGCTTCAGCCATTCATGAGAGAAAAGCAAAATTGCTGTTCAATAAAGAAATTCCTTAAAACTCAATGATATTTTCCGACACATCTCTGCATGTCCCATGAACTGTCATTTTCTTGTAAACATAATAATTTCTTGTTCACATGTTAGGTGAAAATTGATGTGCATTTATGGTACGTAAAGCAAAAAGGTAAGTTGTTTGATTATTTCAGTATTTTGTAGAAATATATAAATGGGCTGGCACTCACTCGAAAAAATGATTCACCATTTTGCCTCAGACAAAACAGATTTCTGTGACCTTTTATCTGCTAGAAAGTATAATTCATTATAGATGTCATCTTGTCCTAATTTCTCTTAAACACTCTTTATTTGATGGGCTAAACTTTCACAGAGAAATCTCTTATTTTCATGGATGAAAAACACTGTAGCTACATTTGCCACAGGTTATTGATTTGTGTCATGTGGCAAGGACAATATGGAACACTATTATATAGTTAGGGCAATAGATCTAATTCTTTGGGACTTACTTACCTGGCCAGTCTATACCAATACTGCATTTGATATTAAAAATGAGTTGCTTTGGTATCTTATTCATGAATTTTGAAGAGGTTCTCTCAGAGTCTTTACAGCTTGTAAAAATCCCATGAGTTCACTTGGAAGAAGTGCTAAGAGGCAGAAAAGTGTGCTCAGTTCTTGCAGGGGAATCAATGTCATTTTGAACACACCCATTTGAAAGAGGGAGTATTAATATTTTGACTTTTTTTAAAGTTTTAGACAGTTGTACTTCATCTTTGTAAGTGGTAATGATTAGTTCATAATCTGTGGGTTTTTTTCCCTTATGTTACTATATTTATAGAAATCCTATGCAAATGGTGGAGAGAAATCAGGAGAATGACCTCAAGATCAGCTGTCAGACTGCAATTTTGCTTTGAGGACTTAGTTTATGCAAACATCAGAGCTTCTCCCATGTTTACTGAAGCTTGGTATCATCCACATCAAAAAGACTCTCTTTAAAAGTAAAGTGTATAGTTCACTAATTGCCTGTTCTATTAATTTCTGTATGGTTTGACAGTGAACCCAAGATTCTTCTTGTTTATATAACCATTGTCAACAAAGCTGAGTTTATGCCCGTGGCATTACCTACGCAACTTCACAGCTTTCATATTTTGCCTTTAGTGAGATTTCTGAAGCACCTTTTTCCCTGTACTAAACAAACAATTCTTTGGGAAAAAGAAATAAGATCACTTGCTCTTAACAGCCTGTCCTGAAGAAATGACAGAAATATTAATGTCTTATGATGCCTCAAGATAAGCACTACTCAAAAAAATGTAATTCATATTTTATATTCTGAGTGAGAGAGACATAATGAATTCACCTGATTTAAAAATGTCAAAATCACTTTTACTATTGAAATAAGTAGTTAAGAGGTTGAATACAAGTTATGAATGATGAGGTGCTGGCTTTTATGAAACTGAATATAAGGACACCAATGCTTTTTTTTACTCTAGTATTGTGGACCAGTGTATGGGCAGAACAAATTCATAGTTTCCTTGTAAGTCGAGATGAGAAAGTAAACTGTAGTTTTCCCCTGTTCAGATAAAATCGGGAGTAATGACTTTTACAGCTGACTGCTTCTCCAAATTCATAGACCTGACATTTGAATTTCATATTGACAATAAGTTACAGAACAATAAAACCATTATAGACTGTGATACATACCAAATGGCTTATGAGATTTTGATTCAATAAAACAATTCCATGAAAGCAAGTAAACACAGAACATATTAACCTGTATTTTCAAGATACAGATGGTAGACTAAATATTTGTCTGAAAATTTAAATGTTAAAATAATTGATTTATTTATTTCTCTTTTATGAAATAGAAATCTATGTAGCACTAGACTGAAGATTCAGCTTATAACAGCTAATATGGAAAAGTTTTATATAATGCAAGGCTGACTCTGATTTACTAACAGATTTCTTATTTGCGATTATAGGTACCACTAAACATGTACTGCATGCAGCCAGCTTGGCAAACTTTAAGGATCATAATGTAGGAAGCAAAATTTCTATCACATTCTAAAAGAAAAAGAATGGAAAAAAAATATGGCTGCTGGAAGCCATGAAAGAAAAGACTGAGAAAGGTCAAAAAGGGGTTTAAAACCCACACTGGCTTTTGTAAGGCTTTTGTGAAACTGGTTTCCCTCAGATATTAGAGTAACACTTATAATATTGGTAGAAAATGTTGAGAGCTGTTCAGAGGTGAAGCGAAGAACATCAATTTGATTGAAGTTTAATGTTTGGAGATAATGAAGAATTATCGACCCCAACATACAAAAACCCAGTTCTTTTTAAAGTAGGTACACTGAGTGCTGAGAATTGAAGCTTATTCAGCCTGTGGTATTGGTATATGTCAAAATTACACAGTCCCAGGGAGGAATGGAAGCAGTTTTGACTGTTCCCAACTAAGACCAAAAAAAACAAACCAAACCAATCCAAACCAATCCAAACCAATCCAAACCAAACTGAACTAAACCAAACTAAACCATACTCAATCAAATCACAACAAAACCCCCCCAAAACCCCCCCAACCCCCAAAAAACCTAAACCATAAAACTTTTACCAAAGTGATTGCACTACTCTGTACTACCAAGTCCTTTCAAAACCATTTCTACTTGACTCTCACTAATTTCTTTCCATTGCTGACATTTCTTTAGAGTTACTTAAGTCCTTACTGCCTACAGAGATGATGAATATGATTGGAAAAAAATGACAGTAGAATGTGAGATTTGGGTCTATTTTTTCTGGTTTAATCAAGCACAGGCCTGAAGTAGTTATTAGCACAGACAAAATAAATTTGAAGATAGCACATTTTCCTGCAAATTAAAGCTTAAAAAGTGCCTATTTTAAAGTGCTACTACTGTGGAAAACTAGAGCTCATGACAGAGAAAATGCAAGATATTCCCTTTCATCATCAGTTACAAATTCTGCTGTCAGTTCAAACCAAAGGAAATTAATGGTTATAGAAAAAAGGGCAAAAAATGTTGGTTTAGAATTTTCTGTTTATGCTTAATGACGTGGGATGGTTAATGAAGACAAGAATGATACCAAAATTAAATTTTGTATAAAACACCTGTGAGTAATGCTTATCTGGTTGCTGAGACCAGGCTAAAGTATTTTGATTCTTATATTGTTTATTTTGCAATTTCACAGGTGAATTGCTGAAAACTGAAGTAGGAAAAAGGCATGCTTCAATTTGTCTTTGAGGATATTTTTTACTGACTTACTTCTCTTTGGCTACTTGGAGGGAAATCCAAGTATGGCAAAGAAAATAATTTTTATTGGCCACTTTTCTGGGCAAAATGTCTTTATTAATTAATCATCCTAATAAACAGATTTTATTCCTGGTAGTGATGGATCTTAATCATAGGCCTAATTTTTTCAATGGTGTGATATACTGTGGTTTTAATGTACTTAACTTCTGCCCTTAGCAAGAAACACTGAAGAAAACAATGTTGAACACCAATAAAAAACCCAAATCCCTTTCACTCTTGGTAGAACACTGACACACATGCCTAATCTTGCTTGTATTTATACCTCTATTAAATTTAAATTTAGACATATTGAATAAATGGGAAAATTTACCTCATTATGATCTCTGCATATTTAGAAGGGGGCAAAAACAAGAAGAGAGCTGCTTTATGTGCAGCAGGAAGAAATATTTCAAAGCTTTTGGGCTATTGTAACTAGAAAGGAAGATGTCTTTACAGGCCACAACCGCTTCAGTATTCCTGTCTACAAGACTGAAAATGAGGAGGCTGGAAGCCTTTTTAAAACCCAGAAGTTATGCAGATTGACTGAGTGGAAATCCTAGGAGTTTGTAACATGCTAGAAAATTTCACTGTGTCTGTGAAGGTGTTTGATAGAGTCCTGTTTGATAGATTTTTAAGAATGAGACATTACCACATTTCTCCTCTTCCAAGTTTACTCAGATGTGACACACAGTGAGGATAATACTCCCTGTTTCTGGGGGTATTTTCAACTTGTTGTGGTTTTACTAGAAGACATGCTTTATTTTCCAAATATTCTCTTCAGCAAGCTATTCCAAAATATTCACTTGCAGAAGACAGCAAATAGTTTTTAAAGTAAACAACATGCATTATAGTGCATATATTCTTATTCTAACTTGTTTTTTTTTATTCTTAGGGTGCTACAATTGGATATAAATGCATAAAATATTCAGAGTTATGCAGCATAAGCTGATATTAGAAAGTTTTTTGGCAACTGCTATGTTGTCTCAGATTTTAAAAGTCACTCTCAGGTTCTTTTTCTACTGTGACACAAGGATACTATGAAGTTAATTGGCAATAGAAAGAAATCCTATAAAATCCAAATATCATTTTATCATTGAAACAAAAATGACTTCAGCATGACCCTGTAAAGGAGTGTATTGATTTTCAACTTCTATTATTACTGTGCTTTACCTACCTATGATTCCAGGTCAGCTCAATTTTCAGAAAGGTCTGAAGTCAAATACAGATTTACTCTTCCCACAATAGCAAAAAAAGAAGTCTTAGGTGTGTACAAAAATTAGACTTAACACAGGGAAGAAATTATTATGATACCATTTCTATTTTTTCTTTTCTTCTTTTGGCATAATTTTATTGATTATTATAGGAGATAACTACAGGTATAGGAGCAGAAGCAGGGAAAAAGACAAGATCCATCGATCTGTACAGCATTGTAACTTTGTAGAGCATCCTTTAACCTCCATAGGTGCTTGAGAATATCAGCAGAAGTGTGAGAAATGGTATTTAATAAAGGAGAGGTGGAAAATACAGATTTTACCAATTTCCAGAAACTTATGATTGTATTGCCATCTCAGTGTTTATTTTATAATTCTGATTATACTGAAAATGTTACTGTGCTACATTAGAACCTAGACACCTCAATTAAGGTAAGATTCCCACTAGGCTAAATGCCAATATACAAATTTGAAGATATTAATAGAGGATAGGACAAAGAACATACCTATATTTACAAAGCAGAAGTTGCTGGGAAGTTCTAATAATTCCCTGATAAGTAAGCCTGAAAACACTTTAACAACAGTCAACAGAGAACTTGAACAACACAACAGGTTCTGCAGGCTTTATTAATAAATAAGAAGTCAGCTTCATGTAAAGAATTCTTTGTTTGATGTAAACATAGCCAGGTGAATCTATCATGTTGGAAATTGCTAAACATTTTTTTTCACTCTCTCTTAAATTCAAAGTATACCAGTAATTTTTCCTGCATGCAGAAATGTAGGATTATGCTGAGGCTGAGGCTAAATACAATTAATTTTAATGCTAAAATAAAGAGTTTACAGAATTTGAAGATATGAAAGTTACTGTCCTTTGAAAGTTCTTATTTTGTTGTAGCAACCATATGGGTCATCCAAGCAAAGAATTACTGTCAGAAGTGAACATGTGTGAACAATTATCAGTGATGCCAACAAGGGATTTATGATGTAGCTGTTCATTAGTATTTCATATGCCTCATTGCAAATGAGTAAAGGTGGTAAGAAGATTCCCCTACAGAATATCACGAAGTCTGTCTTCTCATACCCATAGATGGGATTGCACACATGCTGTGTTCTCCTTCTCTTGTCAGAACAGCATCTAACCTAAAAGGAAGTTATGTCACAAGTCAGGAAGCATATCAAATCCTTTAGGATTAGCACATAGGTAAAAGAGATTCTGTGGTAGCTCTAAGGGAATACATTTCCCTGTCCTGGATATTCCCCTAGAGAAAAGCATGCACATGCTTCTTTATGATCCTGTTATTAACATCAGTCCCCTAAAAAACTTGTGGAAAGTTCTGTGTGATTTTCAGCTGACAATAATGAGCCCAGCTTTACATCTGTAATTGGTGTTCCACACAGGCAAGTTCAGTTTAGGGTTGTGCAGGGGTCTGATTCAGGGCTGAGTCTTCCTGAGGTGTCAGCTGCTGCATCACTTGTGCCACTGCATGTGAAGGTGAAACACCCCTCCAGCACTGACCTTTCATCAGCTTGTGAGATGTAACAGCCAGAGCTGGCAGCACTGCTATCCTTATTAGAAAATGTCAATACATACCTTGCTGTTAGATTCAGAGTCTATTTGTACAACCTTTAATCAATATTAGACATGACATAGGTCAATGTAGTATCTTTGGCACCCAGATCCAAAAGCCTTTCTTCAAAAACTTTACAACACAAATCATAGGTCTAAATGTTTATCATTCCAAACATGAGGCAACCATGCTTTGAAAATGTCAGAAGGATCTATATCTTGTTTGCTTTTTTTCCTATCTCTGTGAAAGTTCTAGCTGCAATGATTTCTAATGGATGATTTTTTTGGTTATCAAACACAGCTATTATCCTTTAAAAAATAATCTTTGATGTTGGTCTGTTACTTACATCCTTATAAAACTCATAAAATAAAAATCCATTAGTTCCTGAAAGAGGCTGTTGTTTCTGATGAATCTATTATTTCATTTTTTTGGAGAGCCAGATACGTACTTTGGATTTTATAGACATTACATAAAAAATATCATGACACTGTCTAAAGAAGAAAAGTCTTTCCATTTCAAATATACACCTTAGGTACTAAAATTCAGGTACTTACATTGCAGGCCATATATAGGTTTTTCAAATGTTTAGGAAACAAAATTGTCTGTTATTATCGAAGAAATTAGAAGGTTTGAGTGCAGTCATTACAATGAGAAAAAGAATGTTGCGTTAACATGCCTCTACTAAAAGTTCATTACTTGTTTATTATTGTTTTTTTCACAAAGCTTTAAGCAGTGAGATTTGCTATAAATTGTTTTATGTGTTATGCTTGTTGTGTCTGTTTCTTTACTGGTCATACTGCACATGTAAGGGAGAGTAGTGCTCCTTTGAGGAAGGAGAACTGGCAAAAAAGACATAGGAAAGCTGTGGAGAGAAATTATGTGATTAATCTCTTCTGACTAGGTATCTGCAATGTGGTTATCTGCTTTTGAGCTTTTAGTCAGTGGAGAAAATAGGTACGCTGAGGATGTAGCTCATCTGACTTATTTATAGATAGATGTTTTAGGATAAAATAGATTGCTCCCCAAAAGAGCCTGTGTCTCCCTACCAGTTGTGAAAGAGAGCTAGACAGTTTAAAAGCATAAATCTATATAATAGATGCTTATGTTTTGTCAGATGAATCCTACTGATTGCCTGTAGTGAATGGAAAGAATGAGAAATTTATTTTATTCTAATAAAACTGTGCTCAGTGTTAGAGCAAAATGCTTATGGTAATCCAGATTGAATCTTTTTGCAATGTTAAATGTAATGGAAGAAAAGCAGTGTAACACTAAATTGGAAGAAATGCTGGTATAATATTAAGCATGCAATTGGTCCTACACAAAACAACAATGCAATCAATGGCATGTGTCTGAGAGGATTTTTTTGTGTACCACCCACACAGGAGTTTTCACAGCTGCAGAAATGAGATGGCTTCAAAAGGGAGGAAGGGGGGGAACTGTAAGAGATGACAGTCCAGTGTGTATCACACAGCTCATGCACTGCAGTGGTGTGGGAGCATGTCTTGCTTCAGAGTGCAATGCAGCATGGTCCAGACACTCCTGGGATAACCATGCTCAGTGCCAGCCAGGTGACAGGCAGCACGTACCACATCAGGCGTTGGCTTGCTCCCACAGCTCTCACTATAACAAGTTGAGTCAGCACTTACCACTGCACTCCAGGCACGTGCCTGTCCCAGTGAGGTTAGGGCAGATATCTCTAAGCTCCATCCCTCTGCAGTGCTACAAGGTGGACTGCAATTTGTGAGGAAGGCCAAAGTGCTAAACATCAATGACATAGCCAGCCACAAATGTTAAAAATCCGTGATTTATGTAAAACTCTATAAAAGTGGTTTCATGATACCTTATTTCTAGCATAAATGCATGTCAGCACTAGGAAAGCAAATTTTGTGGACTGGAAGATCTAGGCAGTCAAATTATATAAATCTCAAGTCGAGACAGGTGTGAGAAAATTCGACGTGATTCAAAGTTCATTCTTACACATTTTCTGCATTTTGAGTGAATCATGTTAACTCAAAATAGTTCCCAATTCTTTGCACAAAAGAATGAACAGAAGAGAATTTCCTACATACATAACTACACTGAGATTTTTATCATTGCATATACTATATACTGTATATGGATGCAGTCCTACACAACTTGCACTAGCTAACCCTGTCCTGAGGAGGAGGGTTGCTGCTGATGACCTTGAGAGGTACCTTCCAACATAAACAATTCTGTAATCATATTAATGGGTTTAAGTAGATTTTAAACCGAAGAGAATAGAAGAAAATCTGACTTAACACTTCATTGTTTTTCCTTTTTTTCCCCCTCAAATATATTAATCAGAATCAATTATAGTAGAAGAAATGACATGAAAAATACCTGCAAAGAAACTTCAATTAAAACCCCAGATTTTATCATAAATCACAGATTTCCAAAGTGAGACTTTGGATCAAGTTTACATTTGCATTTAATTTTAATTATTAACTCAATTCAAAACTTTGTTTTACATGACAGCCAAGGTGAATTCTCTTCTGAATCTCTGTGATCTTTCTCAACCTTGGCAGCATCCAGTTGTCATGTTCTAATTAATTTTAATTGTTAGATCAAGGAAAAGAATTTGCAAAGATTACTGGAAAAACAAAAGCCTAAAATGCAGCCATGGATTATGTAAAATCGTTCAGAAAATCTCACTGGTTCTTAGAAAGACAGCTGTGATTAATGCTCAGTTCCACTTGTAAAATTCACCAATAATGGTACTAATGACCTTATTGGGACCTATTCTTCTGATGAAACCTTCTTCTCATCACTTCCCTGCTAGAGCTGTGTGTCAGTCTGCTGTGAGAATGTGTGTGATCACAGGGAAAGTACAGCTCTTTCTTACTTTTGAATTCTAATAGGAAAGGGAACCAGGTGAGTCAGTTATGGTTCATTATGGGTGCCACAGAGGATGGAAAACAGAATTTCACAGTTTAAAAGTATTCAGGTTCAGACTCAGCTTGATACTGTGGGTAAACAGAGATAAGAAGGCAGTGGAATTGTCTCCTTCCAAACTTGTACAGTATGCCCATGCTAGAGCTGCTATCAGATCTGTGGCTGACGTAAATTGACACAGTATGAGAAATTCAGCAGTTTCAGTAACAGATATCAGATAGGGATGCATTCCAAAGGAGAACAGCACGCTGGAAGGTAGCACTAACAGCAGTCCTTGACGCTGCAAAAGTTAGCAAAGGTGAATTCCAGACTGAGACATAATATTGCAATTCCTCACTGACTGTTGGCTATTGATTTAAAAAAATAAATCAAAACACAGTTTTTACAGAATGCATTTTCTTTAAATAATTTTCATATGTTGTCACCCCATTCCTGGCACATTACCTTACTATTTATAAGCACTTCCTTCATTATCATGGTTCCAATTTATTGCAGTTCTCGTTATAATATTATTTTTCAAGTCACAGCTGAAGTTGCGAAAGGTATTAAAATCTGTATGTGGGTTTCATGCATGCAAACTTTGTGGTAAAAGTCCCACAGCAACATTCACTATATAAGCTCTAAAAAAACTTAACTCAAATCATGACATTAACTACAGAAAACAGGGTATATTTGTCTATTGCTGCTTATGTCTTGCCTTTGCAATCCTATTTCTTTCTCTTTTCACGCTGTTTGGGGATTTTTGTTTGGTTTATTTTGGATTTTTTAAAACATGGTTGCAACGTGCACTGCTCTAAAATATCTAATAAAAGTTAGGTAGTTTTTCCTGTTTGTTTGCTTTTCTTCTGTTAGATATTGTTAAGAAATTAATGTAATTATTAAGTATATAAAATCTCCACTTCGCTGATCAGATTTGCTAGCATTTTAAAATGACTTCCATATTCATGCAATAATAAGTTTGAAGCAGGGTTATGATTCCTTTTGCAAAGTTCTGTATTATTTTGATAGTGATTATGTCCTTAAATTAATGTGCTATATTATTTATGCTTTACTTTGTTGTCACAAACTAACACTTAATATCACAGTTAAGATGTATTTAATGTTCTTATAATAAGTTACTGTCCATTTGGACAACTGTCCCTCAATAAATGAAGTGGACAAGAAGACTTGTATCTCTTAGGAATTTTAATTCTAGTTACTAACAAAGAAGAAGAGAAATATTGTACTAAGCAAATTCTACAGTTTGATGATGAGTAGGCAAATGCTGTAGGTGACATAAAAATGTACCTCAGCTGAACATTAACACTCCTGGAGAAAGCCCTTCTATAAATTGTAAAGCTTATTATTTGTTGCATTTCCTAAACAATAATTAGTTTTAAGGATCATGTTTTCTATTTAAAATACATTCTCCCCCAAACTAGAACTCATAGGTATCACATAGCTTCAAACGTTTCTTAACTAGCCCATACAGCCCCTGTCTTAGCTCCTGGCTGAGTTAGGCAAAAAAGAACTCTCATACACACAATTGCTAGAAGACATAATTTTTCTAAATCTCACTAGAGAGCCAAAATAAGAAGGCAGAGAAAAGTCTGCAGTCGAACAAGCATCAACTGGGAGGAAAAAATGTATTCTTGGTAAGGGCCCAGGCCCTTATCCTGTGTTTCTAATGTAGATCCCTAACGCAGGCACTTGTAAATCCATTTTAGGTACTTTTCCTAGGGAAGAGATCAGGTCTTCTTAAAATTAACACCTATAAAGTCAAAGCTGTGAAATTAATAGGTCTCCCTGAAAACCTTTCTAGTCTAGTGTTCCAGGAGAAAGCTGGAGTTGCAAAAGATGGCTGACTTCATCTTCACACTGGAAAGCCTTAAAAACCCCAAAACATGCTCACAATATTGTCATAAATGCTCTCCTGAAAAGAGATGCAGGTGAGTTACCATTACTGATCATGGAAAGCAGAGCTTTCAGGGATGCAAGGCTTTGGGAGCTGATTGTGATCTCCCTCATATCTGTAGAACACAGTATATACACAGGAAATTGTACCTGACATTGAGATATATAAGACAATAAGTCAATACTGCTAAGCTTTTTTTCTTTTCTCCATGCAACATTCATTGTTGTTGTTGTTTGTTTTGCTATTTAATTTAATATACTTTCACAACTGTCATGGTTTAGGGCAAAAAAACCCCAGGTGTTTTTCTCTCTGCAACTCAATCGTTTTTCTTTACCACTAGTTTACTGAAGGAGCACTTTCAAGAGAGCAGATTTTTTAAAATGCATGTACTTGTGTGTGCTAGCACAGGCAGGACTCAGCAATAATCACAAAACCACAGCTGAAATGGGAAAAGGAATTTTATTTTCATTACCTCGCCAGTGAGATGATCCTGCAAGAAGCATCCAGGCAGAAGCACACAAGTGGGGACACAGGGACTGAGAGTGACTGCTCCTTTTGCCTGTCCATCAGGGACCCACACCACTGCAGTTACCCCTGTGTTCTGATCTTTTGTGCATCAGGGCAGGAGTCTCAAGCACAGGAGGGTATCTAAGCCTGTGAGGGGCCTGTGTTAGCTCCCTTCCTGTAAAACAAAAGGTTTATCCTCAAATAGTTTGCAGGTTTGTCTGTTATGCGTATATGAAGACCACAAAGAGTTCTCATATAGGAACATATTCCAGTTGTGGCCTTTGCCAAATGTTCCACATATATCTTCTTTGCTTTCTGTGCACTTTTTTAGGATGAAAAAAACAGCAGTCAATGCAGCAAAAATTCACAGTTTACCAAAACATATTTGAAATGTTTTTCAAGGTTAATATGATGATAGTGAAAAAGATGTTATCTTTCTTATCTCCTGTTTGTCCATTCCTGTCCACTCTAAAGATATTTCTATCAGCAAAAGGCAAAGATAAAGAATAAGAATAAGATTTTCTGAAGAGATGCTCTGAATTAAATACTCTGAACTGTGACACCTATGGGTATTACTTGGTCTTGTATGAGACATCGTTGGTACAGACCTTATCGACCATACTCAAGCAAAAACAAGCAAAAGGTGCATTTTATTTTGGAAGCACATTTTAAGTTTGAGAAAATAGTCTTATCTAATTTTTTATCAAGGGAAGCATTAAAACCATTGCTAAGTTGTAACTTCCTGTTATTATTCTATTCTAACTCTCATTGGAGTGGACTGCTTGCTACCAAGGGGTCCTCTGAGAGAAATCATAAGGGGAATTTTATGTCCTTGAAACTAGAGAGAATTCTGACAACTACTCTAGTAGTACCTCAGTATGTCCCCAGTTATCAGTGGAGTTATCTCAGGTCTGTATGGAGTTAGTGAAGTGCTGCCCAACCTCTACAAACTCTGCAAATCTGTGAGACTTTGCTCATGAGTGCATTTTCCAACACACATCCAGGTGCTGCATTAGGGACTTGAATGAAAACCAAACCAAAGAAGGAACACAGAGAAACAGATTTAGAGAATGAGAAGCAAAGGGTGTTCTACAGGTGGGGATTCCATGAAAGTTATCTATATAGCATTTCTGAAGTAGATGTCAATGAGCAACAAGAGAATTGGAAAGTACCTAAGTTCCACTCACCTGGCCATTCTAAGTAGGATTTTCTATATAATCCCTTGTACCAGGAAGAGGTGGCAGCTCTCTTTGTGCTTCAGACTGTGCAGAAACTATGCAGTCTGCCCTGAATATCTCCTATGTAGCATCAGGTCATCCTACTTTTGTTCAGTCAAGGCAAATAGAAATCTTTTGGTCAGCTCAGTTTATACTTGGTACAGTATGTTATTTAAAGTTTTATTTTTCTACTTGTAAGAAAAGCTGTATTATAAAGAAAATAGGTGGTGTGTAGCAAACTGATTCTTTCATAAGATGTTTTGAAGCTGCTTGGATGTTTGCCGTGTTCGAAATTGTTTGCAGAATGATAAATTAATGGGCAAAATATAAGTGAAAAAGGTCACAGATCTATTACGTGCAGATAGAAAGATCAACATAATTTTTGCTCAGTCTTAGGAAGATAAATGGTGCTGTTGACAAAAACAAAATATGTGAATGTCAACCCAAGTATTTAATTTGTGCAAAAAAAGGTAAAACTAAACCACACAGTTTTGATGGAAAGATACAGGGAAAATTTATTCAAAATTTTTTTATTAATTAACTGATAATAACATCATCCAGTTTTTGCATTACTATTTTGAGTTCTCTTGGAAAAGAATTTGGACCAGGATACTTATGAATCAACTGGGCATCAGCAGATCATCATATAAATGAAGACACCAGGAGCATGTGTAGGAGATAAGTATGTAAACATAATTGGATTCATACATCTACTGTAAGGAAATTCTAATTTTATTCCAGTTGAAAAACTTCTTAAACTTACTTAAGTGCAAAAAAACCCCTAATGCATAAAAAGCTTGGAAGGCAAACTCTTTTAGTGTGTTCTTTCCTTCAGTAAGTGCATTACTTTACGTAGAAATTACTGTTACCTGTATGTTTTTGTTGATTTTCTAATATCAGGAAGCAACATGAAAATCTGAAAACTTCCCTCTCTATGCTTTTTGTTTGTTTGGTGGGTTTGTTGGTTGATTTTATTTAGGTTTTTTTTTTTGGTTTTTTTTGGGGTTTTTTTGTTTGTTTGTTTTGTGTTTTTTTTTTTTTCCCAGAAGAAATAAAACAATGCAAGAGAAAAATTACCCAAGGTGTATATGTATATAAACATAAAATATTTGACTAGAAGGGAAGATATATTTTAGGAGAAGATGAATCCCATATGCTGTTTAACCCTGGTGTCCTGAAACTGCTGCACAACCTATCAAATTTGATGTTTGGCTTCTCACATTAAAGAAAATAACCATGAAGAGATATGAACATAGAGTTTGTAATAAGCCATTTTTTCCAGTTCTTTAAGATAAATGACATTTTTTATGCTCAAGGAGTACATTCCCAACACTGTGGGTTCCCTAAGGTGAATAAGATGCTGTAGTAAAGTTACAGCAATCAGAAATTTCATTTAATCATTTTAATTTTCTTTTCCATTGTAATTAGAGGGAAAAAAAAGTTTGAGAAAATCATTACGCTTTTCTTACCTTCCTTGATTCAGCCCATTTTACCTAAGACAGGGCAGTGTACTCACTAGACAGTGTATTTAATGGGTTTATGTGTGATTCAGTTCCCTCTTAGGCAGGAAGTGGTGGGTTTTCAATTTTCTAAGGAGTTTACAGTGTAAATTTACTAAGCTTTCTGCTTATGAAGGCAGGAATAAAGCAGAGGTAAATACAGGTACTCAGAACTGAAGGGAACAAAGGGGATGGGCTAGACTCAAAGCTCGGGAATGTGAGAAGAGGATTTGGTGCATTGTTATTTTCTCATCTGTTCCATAAGCTACGCTCTAAAATGGAGGGAGAGACATAGCGCAAAGCAGTTTATGGCTCTTCTGAGAACTTCCTTGCACAACTTGAACTCTTTTTGCACTGTCCATATTAATGAAGCAAGCAGTTAAACTGCAACAGGAAGCAGCTGCACTGCTGGGATATTTATTCTTCTATAAAGAAGTTCACAAGTCTATATTAGAACATAACAGTAATTGTGTTTGAGTCAAATAAGTACTAATGATTTCCTTCAGAAGTATTAATTCCACACATTTCTTTCTTAAAGAAAGGATTCAATCCACTAGGACTGCCAGTACTGGGATCTGGAGCCAGTGAGACCAGGCTTCAAGTTCATACAGCACTATGAGAAAGAATGTGATATTTTTAACCCAGTGAAATGATTTTCTGCTTGTTTTACAAAGAAAACAAGCTTACATATGTGTGTGTGCATGTATAAGTTCAATATATACTGAAAACTATAATGTAGATTCAAACACAGCTGAGAAACAAGTTAATTAAGAAAAAAACACCGACTTGGGCTGAAGTGGCCTAAGATTTTAATACATTATTTTTAAATATATTAACATTTGCTTATTTGTTTTGCTGTTGATAATAAAGTATTGATAATATCAACTGGGGCCAGTTGATTCTCAATTTGGAATCATGTTGCTATATCTATCATATGACTCACTTTTCTTTCAATTTTGTCTTTTGCAGAAGGAACAATGACAATCAAAACTCAGCTTTACTTTGACAATACCTTTCTCATTCTGTTCAGGAAGAGAAAGAAGCTGAAGAATATGTCACATGAGAATACTGACATCAGGAAAACTCAGCTATTAGATGGAACATACAGACAATTTTTCTCTGAATGTTTATTCACTCAATGTCAGAAGGAAAAGTAGGGCAAAATATTCAGTCTGAAGAGGAAACTTGTAAGACAGGAGCAAAAGTTAAAAAAAAAATAGTTACTTTATGTATCTAGAACAGAATAGTGGTGAATTTCCTCAAATCCATTTGGAAGCAAGCCTTGGCTTTCAGTGTTTGCTTTCTTGGTAAGCTTTTCAGGGGCTGTAAAATTGGCTAGACCTTGGGATTTGGTCTAGCAGCTGGCTTCACTTAGGAGGAGATAATTAGGAGTCAATGTGTATCCTTTTTTTCCTAGACTCTTATAGAGTAGGAATATTATGAGAGAAGCAAACCACCTTTTTTTTTTATTTTCTTCTCCTGTTTTTCCCAAGAAACCCTTTATGTTCTATGTGGTGTTTTTACAGAAACTGGGTATCTGTTTCTCATGTTGAGTAGCCTACAGAAATGTCAGATAATGATCAGACCATTGCCTATTATTTTGCACTGAGATCACACCTTTAATTGGAGGACATCCAAGAACTTGGGTATACATCCATTATCTGCATTTTTCTGCTTGTCAGCTCTAGGAATCAAAAAATGAAGTTTACCTGTGTTTCTTTCTCTTTTCTTTACAGGACAATATAACAGGCCTGTAATCCTGTGAGTGTGTATAAAGATAACTGAGAACCGGAATATTCAATTTGTCTGGTGTACAATAGTTACTGTGGACCTTGGCTATATCATCAGGGTCCCAGCTTGATTGAATTGAATATATTCACTGTAATTTTGGCCTGAAGTATATCAGTCTCATTCCTCCAGCTGCTCTGCTTGTAGTACCTGCACTCTGAACCCTGCAAATTATTGGTTGGCATTAAAAACATCAAAGTCCTTATCCTTGTGTCCAGTTTTTGGCTATGACCATAGACTTTATACCATCTTCCTGCTCAGTGCCTGGTTTTCTCTGTGGTATAGGTCTTCCAGATGCACTGCTGAGCTCCATATAAACCACAGACAGAGAATAAATACTTCTTGAAACCAAACTCCTGGCGTTTGAATTAAATAAAGAGTAGATGTCCGTTACTGAAAACCAGGTTTTGGAATATTTTAAGCCCCTGCATTTGAAGCACTAATACTTGAAAATATTATCTGTTATTTGACAGGATTAGTTAAGCTTTTATTCTTTTCTTTCAATGTTTGTTTTTTTTTTTTCCAGATGGGTTTGCAGGTGTGGTGGTGGCTACTTGCTAAAAGAAAGACAGATCTGTGGTGGCAAGGCCTGAAATGCAACTTGGGTATTCAATAGTGCGTTCTCCAAGCCTTAGGATTCCTTGTAGTACGCTCAGAAACTCCATTTGAATTTAGCCATTGGCAAAAACATTTGCAGATGTGGAAATTGCATTTTAATTAGTTTGTATGACTACACAAGGTAGGTTTGTAGCAGGAGTTACCATAATTACTAGCAGCAAAATTGATCTAATAATGGCCATATGGGCATTTTTCTGTAATTATCATTATTATCTAATCAGCTTCTGAACGGTCAAAGAGGACTTCTGGGGCCAGATTATTCTCTTGTTGAGAGATAAATGAATGGAAGTGCACTGATGTATTCTTCCCCGGACCATTTTGATCAACAGCAGACACTGGCCTCATTAGTGCTTTGAGAAATTCCTAGCTGAAAAAAATCAAAAACAAACCCAAACCCAAGTGTTGCCCCAATTTTTTCATTGCTTTTTACTACTCAGTATAGCAGCAACAGCTGCCTCTATCAGAGAGAAGTCAGTTTCTCTGAACTGCATTACACAGAGCTCAGGGCGATGTGGGACAAAAGTCACTTCAGAATTTGAGTTCTCAGGTGAGCTGACAGTCCTTGAGGTGGGCTAGGAAGGAAAAGGATGCTGCAGAGGGAGCTCAGTGCATGGCATGTCACCCCTCCACATACAATTCCTAGAGATGTTCAGGGCCATGAAACTACCTGACAGTTGCCAATATAGTTAGGATGATCCTTTAATGTTCTGCTTCACTCTTTCCACCTGTCAGCTTTTTCTGCACGTGATATGCTGTAATAAGAAATGTACCATCTCCCTAGAAACCAAATTGATACAGAGCTTCTCTTGCCTTTGATGCAAAGATGTCAACATTGCTTCAGGAAGCACTATTTTCTAAAATTAGTTTCAAATGTATGTTACATTTTTATTTAGGAAAATGTCCTTTTGACATAAGAGATGTAAAAAAGAAATGTTCTTTTTCTTTTACCCTGATATTTGCTTATGTTTAAAATCCATCCTTTTTGAATTCATTTTTTATTCATTATTTCTTAATGAAATAAATTCTGTCTGAGCAAAACATCTTTATTAAAATCCTTGTATGGACCTCAGATTTTCTTTGTTTCATTGAGATCTGTTACTTAGCTTTCCTCAAAATACTTGCAGGTTTTGGATTAATATTAAAATCCCACTATGGAGACAGAAATCTACACTGGCTGCTGTTCCATAAATATGCAAAGAATTGTACTCTCCTACACTTTTCCTAAACTACACTAGATTATAGGACAAGAGACTGATTTCTTTTTTCACACCTGCAGCATTGAACGCCTGCTCATCATTGAACTTCTGTATTTTTTGTAGGTTTAGTTTCTTGCTGAGTGTATGCCTGAAGCATAAAAAAAAAGTACACTTTTTTTTTTCCCTGACAGTATACCCATGCACTTACCTGAGAAATCAAGTGAAAATACATCTGGGATTATTTTTAACTGGTCTTGATACAATTGCAAGTGTTTCCAGCAAACAGAGCCAGAATAGTAGCTAAAAAGATTCTATCACCTTAAAAAAAGTAAAAAAAAAAAATTGTTCAAAAGGAATATGCTTTTAGTTTGGCTTCTCTTTTTTTCTTTCTAATTCCTTTTATATGCAACAATTCTAATTTTTCTCATCCTTACTGATCATGGCTATTGTTTTACCTCATTCCTTTTCTCATAACCAAACAAAATAACCTCATTCAATGTATCTGCTTGAATTTTTTAAGTTTTTTCACAGGCTATAAACGTTGTGCTTTTGAAAACTGAAATATTGTCAGTGAGATTGATAGAATACAGTCTTATTTTTTAGCTTTTGCAGATTTGTAATTAAAATTTAAATGCAGATTGTAAATTCATCCTCTTAATTTTAAAGGGTTATTTGAGATGGATTGATATATTTTTCATTCTCATTTATTCATTTCATATGAAGAATCAAAGCTATGAGCCTTATGTTACTAGCTGCCATGATAAACTGGGAGAGCTGGATCCTCTAAAGTCAGGGTCATCTAGCTGTCAGTATTTTGATTTAAAAGACATAAAAGTTTTCTGCTGTGCCAGGGCTTAGCAACCTCAACAGAATTTTACAAGCTCAAAAATCTCCTCAGTGTGACAAATCTGTAAAAAGATAAATTAAGGTAACATGGTGAGTTCTAATACTGCAAAATTTTACATACATAGGTCAGCCTCTACAAGGCATAAATACTGTGAATAGTTTTATCCATATATTTGAGAATAAGTAAGGAGCTACTACATGCAGTCTTTTGCAGACCTGGTGCTACCACTCCACTTTCTAAATGCTCATTTACAATGGTAAAATTTATTTTAATTTAAAATAATTTAAATACTATATTACTGTGACTTTTTTCTGGCCTAAGCACAGTACCTCTTGTATTTAATCAAATAACTTATAATTGTAAAATTAATATAAACGTCCTTAAGCATCATTATGTGTCACTATCCCCTGGGGTAATAGATCATAGTATTTTCACAGTTACAATCCTTCCAATAATGAGACAAAGGCATAAATAAAAACTTAATCTCTTCATACAAGCAGTTGGATCTTGAATTAAGAAAAGACGTAAGAACACATAAGTATCTGTTAAATCTGGTAGACATGACAGAAAAAGCTTGCTTTTAAACATTTACTCTGTATATGCTTACAATAATATATATTTTTAGGTGATATTTTGGCAAATGATAACAAGAAGTAAGTCATGTTAAATGCAGGCAATTAACAGATTATCTTCTTTCAAGAGGACCACTTTCCTAGAGAAAATGGAAATTACAAATGATAGTAAGTACTCATCCAGGTACATAATTATTAAATCAGTTCCTGTCTTCCAACAGAGCATAATTACTGCATACATATATGAGTGTATGGGGGAGGAGCTATTACAAAGCGTAAGCCAGAAAAAAACTCCAAATTATCCATTATGTCCTGGTACATTGCTATTCTCTTTAAAAACATTTAAAAAATCTTGGAAAAAGCCAGTGCTACAGAACTGCCTGAAGGCCCCAATTATATATCCATTAGTAGTTTTCTCAAAGAAAATAAGAAACTTGGAAAAAAAATTAAAACTATCTAAGGCTTTTTTATGAGTCAAACTGGCATTTAGACAGATTAAAAGCTATAGGTAGACCTACAAGTGCTTGGCAAAAGAGTGGCACATACAGCACTGCAAAGACTGAAATTCTCCTATTGAGTGCTTTTGGAGATCTTAGCATCAAAATGTTAACAATCATCAGCTTCTTAAATAGTATATGGACTAAATCCAATTATGTGATCTACTATTATCAAAGATCATAGAGTCATACAAGCTACTCTAGAAAAATCAACTCTGTTTTATCCACACCAAGCACACTCTTTTGCAGGAGCTTAGCATACCCTGTTCCTTACATAAACATTCCACAAAAATAGTTACAGAGACAGGACTTTCAGAAACCTTTCCAAAGAAGATGCAGTGCCTTATGAAATGTATAGGTGGTATGCATCCAGACCTAGTCTGGAGTAGTGGTACCACTCTCAAAAAAGATCAGATGTGCCTGGCTTTTAATAATTCTTATGCTAATAAGAAATGATCCTTTCAAAAATCTTTTTTTTGCTGCTGAATCCAAACCTCTCACTTTTGATGCCTGAACCTATTCAAGGATTAATTCTCGAACGGGAATGACAATGTCAGCTTCTAGTCTCTGTCTCACATTTAAGCTCCACAAAACTATGTGTGTATTCATCCTTGTAAATCACCTGTTTGCAGTCATGCCTTCCCTGGAGTACACAGGAAGTCTAGCACGTCCAAAACATCAGGAGCTGCTGGTGTAGGCAATCTCAGCACTTCTAAACTATATTGGGTGAACAGTATCTGTTATTGAAAATGTTCTACCTGGAAAGCATTTTTTCACCTCAGGAAGAAATCTGCATGCAGGGTGGCTGCCTCAGGTAACTGATGGGAACACTTCCAGCTTAAGCAAAGGGCAGGTTTTATTTTTGCAGCACAAGATTCTTCAACACATCTTCCAGCTGTTGCAGTGACCTGATGCATTTCTTTTCATCAGTAAAAAAAAAAAAAAAGGAGCATCTACTCATGCTGTGAATGAAATGGTGATCACATTGTTTTCTAAAAGGTGTTTGTTCCCCTACAATTGAGCTTATCATATATAGAAATTTCTGTTGCATAAAACATAAAGAAGAGGCTGCTAGGAGTCCTGTATCTTGGAAAGCTGTGTGGTGAAATAATTGGGCAAGAATGTTCATCTTCTCATCTTTATGCATGGATCAATACAGCATATTTAAACATTAAAAATCTTATGAAAAAGCCTGCAATAACAAAGTATAATGCAAAATTATTAACTGAAAGTATAGAGATGTAAAAACAGATGTGTAGAAGGCTCATTTGATTTATAAAGAAGCTCTTCTTCACGGAGGGTTTTGCAGGTTTTACAGTTAAATTAGTAAGTTTGAAAACTTTTAAAACATGGCTTCCTACCAGTAGGTTTTTCAGAGACAGGACATCCAGATGGCACTTGGAAAACACAATGATGAATCAAGCTTTTAGAATGCAATATTCATCACATTATCAGATACAGCAATTTTTGCCAACACCTGGTAATCAACAAATTATTCTTGCAGTAGAGCCATTAAATGGACTAAATAGAAACTGTGGGATACCTGTTAGCGAGTTCTTCAGCTGCAGAGAATGTCTGGTTTTCTTTTCTTTCATATTTATGAATCTCAACACACAAACCCACCTGAATAATGTACTTCACAAGAATTATTTAACAGAATAATCCACTGAAGACAAATTTCAGGGGGAAAATTGTTTTTTGCAGGAGCACATTTCAGGTGAATATTTCTGAACATAAATAGGAAGCAAGTAAGCGTTTAGCTCTTGCTTATATTTATGCTTCTTGAAAAATGTCCCTTTGATTTTAAAATTTCCTTATTAATCTTTCAATTGTGATCTATACGAGCACAATAATAGAGTATTTCTATCAAATGCAAAATAGTAAATAAGGTTTTGTACTGATATGTAAAAGGTTTTTTACCCTTGTCAACAGTTGTGTCATATGAAATAGTTTAAATTCATATTTTAATCTACTGTCTTTATAATTTTGTTAAAAAAATTATCTGAGTGTGATTTAGATCTCTTTTTATGGAATTTTAATTTAACCCCTTTGGTTAAAAATAGCATATTTCAGGTCAGATTGATCAGTTTATTATAGTCGCACAATATATAGAATACTTGTGGACAAAACTACTTGATATTGTAGATTTTCTCAGTGTCTCATAATTGGATGTGAATTTCACCTCTCAGAACTTTATCAAGATACCAGTTTTCCATTACAAAAAAAAAAAATTGCTGCTGTCAAGTACTAAATTGCACCTCAGTTTGTAGACAAAGTACAGATAGCAATTTTATTTCCATCATATGAGGCTTCACAGACCCCCTTTCCAGACCGTCTGAACAGGGTGCCCTCCCATCAGGGTAGACACAACCTGAAGCATCCAGTATGTACGTGTTGGAATGCAAATGGCTCCATGCAAGTCCTCCATAGTGCCTCCAAATCTAGTATATCAGCTGGACAGAGCAAATGTAACAGAAATATGATAAGAGGCAAAGAAGAAAGACTCAGCAGTGTGGAAAGAAAAAAAAAAAACCAACAAAACCAAACCAAACCAAAAGAAAAAAATAACCCAAAGCCCTAAAAACCCAGCCAGCCTACCCAAGAAGATAAACATGTGGTTGTGCTTTCCTTCCAGTGTCCTGGAAGAGTAAACAGAATATACATATTCTTTTAACAGCTTCCTGCTACTTAAAATTGATTTGCTTGAAGGAGACAATCAACTATTATTTTTTCTTCTCAAACCAGATTTAGCTAACCCTTCTGAATTCTTTTCTTCCCTTTATGTCCAGATACCCTTCCGTTTTCTTAGAAACAGATTCCTCAGTGAACAGGAGAACCGACATTTTGTCAAATCTTGTCCAGCTACACCATTTTTTTAGAAGCTGTGGGATAGAAATACACAGAAATCTTGACTCTGAAAAAGGTTAAATTTGGCCCACGTACAAAACAAGTATTGTTGTTTGACATAGTACTATGGCTGTTGATTTCTGGTTTTCTTTCTAGTTGGAGATTATAGCAAAGGAACACCTTATCAAGCATAAACTATTCCATAACTCACGGTTAATCTGAAGTTTTCTTCATTTGATTTTTAAACTAATATACTTTCAGAGGACCTTTGTTCTCCACAAAAGAAATATCCATTCCTCTAATATGTCAGCAGCCATTAGGTTTTTATTTTTCTTCCTTTCAACTAACTATTCTGTAACTGCTGCAACAGCTGAATAATTCCCATAATTCAATGTAACTCTACCTGTAATGTAACTGATATTAAGACAGACAATATTGATAGACAATTAATATATTTTATCTTTGAACAAAATGAATCAATCTAAAAATTCCACTTCTCTCAGCTGATTATTAAAGGAATTTAGATGCAAAACTAAGGAAAAATATCTAAACTTCTAAAGTTTACCACTGAATAGATTGCATCCAACCATAAATCTTTGGGATAGAGATTGAGCTAAAAAAGAAATAACAGAGTTAAAAATATACTAAGAAAGAGTATGAGATACTGCCAAATAATATAATCACAAGGTACCCTCATATACCTTACTTCAGTTATTTAATTCAGTTATTTAATTCAACTTTTAAAATTCAGCTCAAGCTAGCAGATTAGAAACATAATGTATCTGTTTGCTTTCTAGCCTACTGCTATTATGATTAAAACATTAGGCATGCAGAACTTTTCTTCTTGACATAAGACTTATACATGATTATTTTAAACAGTCTGGAAGTAGTGTTTCCCTTTACAGAAGAGTAAGGAAAATTATGGTGGGTATGACCAACATACAAAGAGATGTAGAATTCCAGGTACATGCTTCTAGCTCTCTTCTGCTAATTGGGGTAACAAAAAAAAAATTGTCTTGAATCAGATAGTGCCAAATATTTGCCACCAACTTCAAATGAGCTGGGTAACACATCCATAGGAATGACAATATTTCAATTTATGTAGATGCTAAGGAAGTCTATGCAGATTATTAATTTTTAAATTGTTAATTTATACTTTTCAAGGTTAGGAATTGCCCACTTCCCTCATATTATACTGCTTCTCAACTGGAAGAATTTCATCTTCCTCTGCAGCATCTGGTGCTAACTGCTGCTAGACAGAATGTTGGACTGGTAGGGCATTGGTTTGTTATGCTGTAGCCCCCAATATGTTGAGATACCATTGGCTAAAATATGAAAGCAATCAATTCAAGAAAACAGCTTAAGAAAATAATTGCTGCATTTCTAACTGAAATAGACTTACTGGAAAATGACATTTAAATAAGTGTTTATACACTCTGTTGCCTAATCTGACTGAGATGCGAGAATGGCCCAATGTATAATTTAAATAAAGAGAGGAGGTATGGTAACAAACAATATTGCAACATGTTTAATTTATGTCTTTGAATCATTAAAACACAATATTGCACCTGGTGTTTATTTCAACCAAGACTGAAAATCTTCCACCTACTTTCTTTGCTGTTTCAGTTATACAGCTCATTGATTCTTAAATTTTAGAAGATCAATCACTGAGTTATTGATTTAAAAGAGGTAGAAAAATCAAAGCTGAATGAACATATCTGACTTGTTCATAATGCATGGTCAGTGTTGGGGAAGAAAAATTGTGAAATAACCTGGTGGTGGAGAAACAGTTGGACTGTGACTTGAATAAAAGAGATTACGCTGGCAACAAATCAATGATAGAGCAACGCATTCCATTTCATACCTTTTGAAATAGACAGATGCAGAAAGGTAGTGTGGATGATACAATCCCATCAACATTCCATTTTCTAAGCTGGGCACAGGAATAAAATCCATACAGGTTCTGAAAGAAAATTACATGTTTAGATATGGAACTGCAATAGTTATCTATCTTCAAAACCAAGATTTGTTTGGAATTGTATGCTGCTGCTCACTACATTTGATGAAGATGTATTTTCACAGCAGAAAGATGGTACAATAGTAAAATACTTGCCAGAATTAATTACCTACAGGAAATAAGAAATGGCCTGCAACACTAGCAGGCTACATTTCTTCATTAAACAGAAAAAAAAGCCAGACTGTTTTTACTTTGAAATGTTTCTTCTCTTTCATTACTTTCACTCTAGCTCTTTAAAATTTTGTACCGACATAAACTTTGAGCAGGATTTTATTCAATGAGTATGAGATGAGTTAGAAATGAGTCAATAAACCATGAACATAACAGCTTAAAACACATGACCAATTCCTGCCCTAAAAACACCTTCACACCTTCACCCACTCTGGATCCACAAGTGTGGGGTAATAAGAATAATCTGAGTGACAGAAGGAGGAAAACCAGAAAGGTTTGGTCTCATTTAAGTTTGTTGTCATCCCTGTGAAAGTACTGCAGTAAATAAAAATGTAAGAACATGACTGAGAGAGTATCTGCCATAAGCAACATAAATTTACTATTTAAAACATAATATTCTGAATAGAGATATAAGAAATCCAGCAAATAGATTTTTTTTCTCTTTGGTAGAGGAAGCTTTCTTACATGGCTTAGAGCATTGCAGAGAAATTAGCAACAATATATTGCTAAATAACACATGTCAAATAGTTTGAGAAATGTTCAACAGCTAGGTATTTGAAAGGAAGAGCTGACTTAAATGTTTTCTTTTCTTTACTTTGGTAAATGAGCAAAAGTGCCAAGACCTTTCATAAGATAAAAGTATTTTCCATCCCAAAGAAATAAAGAAAACAGTCTCCTGAAATCCCGTGTACTCCAAGGATTATTTCCTTAAAACAGAGTGGTAAAATAAATCGGAGGTGAGCTTGCAGAACCTCTAGTAAAACCTGCTTTACAGACAAATTGAAGAGTTACAAAAATTATATCAATACACCATTCAAGAACAGTCTGTTTCATGTTTTTCGGGGTTATGTGATTTGTTTGCTTTAGTTTGGTTTTGTTGGTGTTTAGTTTTGTTTGGGATTTTCATGTATATATATGTGTGTGTGTGTTTTTCCTTTTTTTCCTCGAGCAAGAGGAAAGGAAGGAAAATTTCTCAATTAGTAGAAATAATAGCTTGGAGTGAAGAGCATGGCACACAACCTAATTTCATTCTGACCCAAAGGCAGTAACATCTGGAGAATACCTTTTCTGTCAGAGATATTTCCTTTCAGAGACTTACAATCTTGAATGGCAAAGGAAAAATCTGCCATGAAGCTTCAGCTGAGCTAAAATGGTGGGAATAAGGGTTTTAATATTCATTGTCTGTTTTCCAAGGAACAGACATCAGTATTTGTCCCTGATTCTAGGAAATACTGCAGTGATGTCTTTGAGAAAATACAAACCAAGAGGTTTAATACTTTGCTATATTTTGCTACTTCTGATTTACATTGTCTATAACAATAATAAAATAAGAACCCCTATGAAATTACAGGCATTTTTGCATAATGTGGGGAAAAAATGTTCATTTCTAAGCAGTGAATATATCAAATACAATAGCATAAAATTCTTGCAGTTCAGTAGTTTTAGCTGTATCACCCTAAACTGAAATTTCTCAAAGGGAAAAAAGAGAGTGTTCCTGTAAAATCAAGGCTTTTCAGTTCAGATAGAGAAATCCCAAAATAGAAAAAAACTTTCCTTGAGACTTTTCTACTTTCTAATGATGTGGGCATCTCATCTAGTGGGAGAATAGCTCCTGATACCACACATTTCTGGATGAGCTTCCAAGTGGCTACATGCCAGGTACAGGAAGAAGCTTACAAAATAATAAAAAATAAACAATAAAGTAGCCTAGGCAAACTATAAGGAATTGCAAACACAGATTTGTAATGGGAAAATATCAAAACCTAACTATGGGCATCAGCATTTTTGTCGTTGAAAAGAATAAGAACATAAATGACAGCTGCTACAGCTAGAAATCATTCCCTATTGAATAACATTATATACCACTCTTATTATTTCTTCTTCACATGGAACTCAGTGTAACAATTTGGCTGACATTTTCTGTGTTATTAAATTTGACAGTTTGCAGGGACTGTCAATGAGTAAACCCTATACTTGCTCACAACTCCATACTGGGATCTGAAACAGGATTGGCGACCTTAGCCTGAGAAGTCAGGGCTACACAATGATGAAGTGCTCATTGTACTTTGGTAGCAGTTGGGAAAATCTGCCATTCTTCAGGAAGTCCTCATGCTATAATGTCTTTTTTTTCCACCATCTAGTGAAGGAAAATCAGAAAAACCTCTAGACCTGCTTTGCTCTGAACTGTGTAAACCCCACGTGATACAGCAGCAGAGGAAAAAATTCCCTCTTTGCTCTCTAAGATCTTTGAAGAGTTTTAACACTGACAATATAAAAAGGAATATTGCCATGCTTTTTAACAAGAAATATGATCACTCTGGACTTTTGATAAGCTAACTAAATAAAAAATAATTTTCATCTTGTTCCACCAGGTAGCTCTTTCCATGCCATTACAGCAATTTCCACCCTACTTACATATTGCATAATTTTTTTAATTAATTTTTTTATTCCTGTTACATGCTAATTTTCTTATTTACATCCTATTAACTGTTAGACATGCACAGAACATATTTAAAAATTAAAATGTGCTCTTTTTTCACTATTTAGTCTTTTTACTATTAATATAGCAATTGACTTAGTTATTGCAAGTAAAAAAAAATTATGAACACTTAAATATCTTTAAGTGATATTTTATTGTAGTTAATTTAGAAAATATACGCAGGGTTAGTCCTACAGTCAAAATGCTGGATCAAAAAACCACTTTTCTCATTTAGCTCTTTTTCTTCTTGTGTATTTTCTAATTTGTATTTGATTGCATTTACTTTTACTGCTATGAAACATTATCCTTCATTCAGGGGAGCACAGAAAAAGGATAAAAAAGTACTGTTCAGAAGGGCTTTAGCCATTAACCAATGGTTTCTCCCTGCTCTTCTGCTGACAGAAGTAGCAATGCCAGCAGTAGGGAAAAGAGTGCTAAGAATTCAACTGAAGTCCTCGCAAGTTATAATTCTCAAACTTGTAAGTGAAAAATGGATTGACTGTATTGGCATTCAGTGCAGTACCTAAATAACACACAACTACTATGCATTTCAAGGATGTCTCTGTTGGGGGCATGAAGGTGCATGTAAGCATTTATCACATGCTCAGGAAGAGTAAACCTTTGGAAGAATAAAAAGAGCCAAATCCTTTCAAGAGCTCATACTTTTTAGTAAGGTATGCTAACCACTCTTTGAATGAGAGAGAAATGCAAGAGAGAGTGGGAAATACACTAGGGAGTCAGGGACAGACTGAACAAGACCAGAAGAGTATGCAAAAGTGAGACCTGTTTGAGGACAAGAAAAGAAAAATCCAGTGACATAGAAATAGCCAAGGTTTCAGATAAGGCCATGTGCCATAACACTCTGCATCACATTTACTGAACTCTTTAATCTCTTGATTATGACAGCTGAATCTGATCAAACAAAAGATAAGGGAATGAGGAACAGGTCTGCAGAAGTCCACAAAGAGTGGGGCATCAACTGGAAAAGTTAAGAAAAAAGTACTTAACCCATTCTGGATTAGCCACCTTGAATCTTCCCCTGAATAGAAGCAGCTTAGGTAAAATCTATCTTGTCTTGTGGAAGAAAGGACTCCTTTCTTCCACAAGACAAGATAGATTTTACCAAAAACTAGCTGAATGGGAGGTTGCTATGTAAGATCACAGCACTGAGAACATTCAGCCTCTACAGCCTTCAAAGATTGCTGCTCCGTACAGCGCTGAACAATCCAGCCACTCTGCTCTGTACTGAAAAGACCCCATCAAAAGAATATAATCAGTCCCATGCATATGCTGACTGTCAAGTGGTTGGAAATTCACAAGATGTGGGAGTCCAGAAATGTGTGACTTCTGACAATAAAAGTCCTTTGCTGATTTGCATCACAGAAACAGATACACGCCTGGGTACTGAGAGGAAGCTGTGGAGAGGAGGGGTTGGGACCTCCTGCTACCAGGAAGTAAGAATGGCAGCAGCCTCAGTTCTGGGGGAATAGCGACTAGAGGCTGAAGGGGAGGCAGGTAAGGCAGTGAAAATGTGTGTGGAAGAACAGTGTGATGAACACAGCTCACAGACCTCCTCTTGTGAAAGCAACATGGGGTTTACAGAGACATGTAGGTGCTGCCATGGACAGATAGAGGGGCAGGTTCTGGCCAGCAAGGTCCCACTCTCAGCTCCTGGCTTCCTGTCCCTTCAGGAGCAACACCTGTCTTGGTAGTGCTCTGACATTGACATTAACATGATGGAAAGGTGAAGATGCAAAAAAGGGAAAGACGAGAAAGTGCAGAATGATGAAGCAAGTTGGTATAGAGAGAGTATAGAGAAAAACATGTAAGGGTGAAAAGAGAAAAATTTCAGAAAAAGACAAAAGGAGATAAAGTTTTGATTAGTTCATTTAGCACGTTATGAATTCAAGAAGCTGTTCTCTTAACAAACTCCTGATCTGATGATACAGCAGCAAGGCTGAAAGCTGAAGATATGGCAGGTAACAAACACCTCATTTTAAACATGTCACTGAATGGAAGAGTCAATTTATGCACTCTTAAATATAATTTCTTATATAAATAAAAATAACTTTTGAGTTTATGTCTGAATGTATTACTCTTGATTTGTGCTCAAACTTCCTTTTCAGTGTCAGCCATGACCATATACTTCTTTACCTCTCATATGGAAGCAAGCTGTATTGTAAAGAAGGTTATGATTTTATTAGGTCCTGTCTAAATATAAAGAGGTTTTAAAAACAGTTCCATGGCCTTTATTTGTATGATAAATAAACTAGACAGGTATCCAGGATGTCAAATTATTATACACAGACTCACAGCAATATTTGATTATTAATCTTTGCCACAACAAATCAAATTTCTCCAAGATAGCCAGATGTGTTTTTGCAAATGTATATTCTGGCTTGACTTAATAATCACAGATGCATTATTTCTTTATCCAGAATTTCAAGTTGTGTATATTTATTCTGAAAAGGCATGAACTGTACACGGCATTTAGCTTAGACTATTTGAAAGGTATCAACTGTTTAAATGACATTTTCACCTTCAGCAAATACATCTTTGCCTGCCAGAAATAGCGATGCTATCATGCTGCAGGCAATCTATGATACAGTCATGTCCCAAATAGGTGTCAACTCTTATTACATTCTCAAGTATAAATTCCACTTGTCAGTTCCCACATAGTTACAGATGTTTTAACATTTCCATTTTACCATGATTGCACCAAGGCTCAACCTCCAATGCTTTATGATCTATTTGTAGGACCTACTGTAGATTACCAGATTTGGGAGCACTATCTGTACTTTGTACAGATTTCAGCCACCTGGAAATTTTTATTTCCAAAAAATATTGAATTTACTAGTAATATATTGTCCAATTACCTGGAAGAATGAGAGTAATAATTTGTTATGTTTCTTTAGATTCTGGTTTACTTCATTATAAAGAAATAACTTGTTATTTGAAATTCAGATCTTAATTTTACTTTTCTGAAATATTTATTTCAGGAGAATTTATCAGTCAACTCATGCTATGATGATTAGTAAAGTTTCTGGCTAATTCCAAAACCCATACAATTTATTAGAAATATTTCTTAGAGACAATTATTTTGGAAAATAAAAGAGAGCTTGTATAACCATTCTATAGGGTGAAAAGAAGCAATAGAAAGTGACAAATTCCATTCTTCCCACAGGATGTCACTTGCTTGACCCTTTCCTGAACAATCTCTACAGTAGTTGTTATTTATTACTAAATAATCTAATACTGGTGTCACATGAAACAGCCTAGAATTTTATTATTTTGAGGTGACTAAATGCAACTTTTCCACAGAGCAGAAAAATAATAAAAAATAAAACAAAACAAATGCCAGCCACTATCCCCATCACCACCACCCCCCAACAACAAAACAAACACAAAAGAGAAAACAGGTGTCTTTGGTCAGTGCATCTTCTGAAGCACAGTGTAGCCACTTAAACAAGGATTAGTTCAATGGACCTAAAAAAATTTGGGGTTGTTTGGAGTTCTTTTAAAATATTTTTTTTTGTGGAGAAAACATCTCATCTGACAGGTGATAGGTCCAGCTAAATATGTAGGCATTTCATATTTTGACTGAATGAAAAGAAAAATACTATTTGGAGCACGAAGCAGGACCCTTGTTTGGCCTGAAGGGACTGCTCCTCTCCTGTGTGTTTCTGCATTGCCTTTTTATTGCCCCTGACCCAGCACAGGCATAGAGTCACACAAAGCAGCACAAATTGACATTAATCCCTTTCACTATCTACGAGAACCAGAGGGAAAAAAGTCACTTAAATAGTATCACTCTTCATAGGTAGTAAAGTAACTTGAGTGTAGTAAAAAGTGTGTCATCTCTTTCAAGACAGTCAGTGTCACCTCCAGGATGATTCTAGGTCATGGCTGTTTGAGGAGAGTTAGGAAACTTGAGGGATATTGCTGAACAATACCTCTGCATCTTCTACCATCAAATGAGAATACTCGAGAAGTTACATTTTTGCAATATATCCAGATACTGTCTGTAGAACGCAGTGTTTCACAAAAGAAAATTGGGCTCCAAACTTCCAAACCTGCAGCAAGATATATAAAGTTTCTAAAATGTACCATGATTATCATTAATACTTTGATATTCAACTTTTTATTTTTCATGTCACAATGATTATATGGCCTTGAAAAAAAATGCCTCATTGTAGTTGACTTTAAAAATACTTGTCATTGCATGTTTGAACTAAACGTTGATGATCACCTGCATCTAAGTTTTAGAGTTCTATAATTAGTGATATCAAACATGATGAATGTGATTAGCAGTAACAGGTATCATTTACTCATAAAGTAGGTAGTAAAATTATTGTGTGCTAAATCAGATGTTTAGTGATCAGAGAAGTTAAATTTATACTAGAACTCAGCACTGAAGTTTTCGATAAAACCTAAGTTTGAAACTAATAGCACTGAAATCTTAGACTGTCTCTAATTATTTTCAGAAGGCTTCTTGGTCAAAAAACAAGAAGGGTGTAATTATTAGCAGATAATGCTAATTCTTCTTTTTTTCATAAGGCACAGGCTTAATGTTCCAATATGTAGGTTTGCTAATTTAGAATGAACATATTTTCTCATAATTTAATTTTCCTACACATATATATTAAATTATCAATATTGAAAAAAAAAAGTGAAATATTGATAGAAAAAAAAAAAAAAGGAAGACAAAGGTGATAAAAAACCAAAACAGAAAAACCCAGTAAAATATCCAAGCTGTGATTCTCATTTTTCTTTTATTATTCAGCAATTCACTAGAAGTCTCTTGGTGCTATAAGGAGATGAGTTTAATGTACATGCAACTCCCAGAGAGAACAGTCCTTTTTTCAGGCAGATTTCTTAATAAAGTAGCAGATTTTCTAATGAAGTAATGGAAGATTTCAGGGTGTGACTTGCTTCATGAGCTGCATGTGTTGATGTGAGGGGAAGGAAATGTTTCCCCCTTCATAGGGCCTGTGCAGAGATAAGAGCCTTTGCACAAGAGCTGGGAGAATGCATCTACTGGCCAGCAGGAGAGTGAACTTTTACTGTAATAGATACTGCAGGCTTGTAAAAGACACTGGAGGCTTGTGATATCTGACAATAGAGTTCCCGTCTGCATATGTTAATTTTTTACATCTTGTTACAAGATTCAGACATGGCAGCAGACAAGGAAACATTAAATCTGTTGGGGAACCTGACTGCCTGGGCCAGTTGTGCCTAATCCCTGTCTGAAGTGAAGAATGCAAAGGGCAATGGTACTCAGATGTCCCCTTCTGCAGGGGAAGAAGGCTCCCTAATTCTTCTGTTTTGCAACTTGCCAAAGATTAACACAGAAATATCACATGGGCATATAGGGAAAGTAAAGCTTGCTAGAAGGGTGTAAAGAACAAAAAGAAGGACATAAACAGGTATGTCAGCTGTAAAAATGAAGTCCAATTAAAATAATTATTAAATTATGTCCATTTAAATCCAATTAAATTCAGTAATAAATTGTTATGCTTTCAAGAGAGGTGGTGAACTAATGGCAAAGGATACAGAAAATACAGAGATATTTAGTATGCTGTTTACCAGAGTTTTCTATTGCAAGGTGTACTGAGATTGTCAGTCAGAGACAAGAGCTGCTCCATGAGGAAAGACCAGCTGATAACCAAGGATATGGGCATGAGAGCACCTTCACTGATGGGGTTCATACTGAAGCAGGGCTGGATCTTTACTGACAAGTTCTGGCCTCACTTTGGTCATCATCAGACACGGCAAGATAAGAGTCGGCTTCAAGTTCTACCTGAAGCTGCAGACCAGTTTGCAGGTCAGAGCCGGCAGGGCTGAACACACAGGGCTGAGACTGAATGGTCAAGGCTGATGTCCCAGCTGATGTCCCAGATGAGACTGGTCGGGACAATAAACCCTAATCTTTCACTCCCAGCTTATCACAGGCGTTCCAGACCTCCATGCTTAGGAACAACATTTGGGTGAGAAAAGCAGGGCCTCCAGTAAAGGATGACCAAACTAAGGTGTTATAATGGACACGCACACATTCATCAGCCTGGGTGGGGTGTGGATACCAATGCAGTGTGTTGGATGTAACTTTGATGCCATTTCTCTGACCTTTGGGAACAGGTTAATGCTGAGTTTGTCAGATACACTGTGGACTAAGGTGTCCAGAAAAGAAAAAAGAGACAATGGTGTAAGATGCAGCAGGGGAAATTACAAAGTGCATTTCATAAAAGCAAAATCTTCATTATTGGAATGGCAAGCGCAGAGAGCTTGTGAAATCTCTAAATTTGGGGAGAACCTCAAGTGATCTGATCTAACTTTGAAACTAGCTCTGTTTTGAGCAGGAGGCTAGACAAAAAGATCCCCAGAAATCCTTTCCAAACTCTTTGTTCTATGATTCTAGTACAGAAGGGTTTCAATGATTTTCTGGCAAACATTTATTTTATGACTTTCTTATCCCAGCACAATAACTGAGAAAAAAAATTCATTTGAAAGTTGGCTAGTTGATTTCTTCATATATTTATTCAAAAGTGCAATCTATAATTTTAATTCAGTTGAGCACACCTAAGTCTTGTCAGAAATGAACAATAGTTCAGTACAGAGTTAGAAAATACTATTTCTCATTACCTAAATACTAGAACGAGAACAAATATTTCAAAGTTCAAATAAAAATGGTGATTATACAGTTAAATAAAGTGTTTTTTGCATCTCTAGGGTCGCCACAGTTAGTCTTTCTATTTTGGTCCTGAAGTTCCTTTTCAAAAGATACTCTAAAATAAAAAAAAATATTGAATTTAGCATCTGTAGGGTGGTGAAATATGAATAGACCAACCTCCATGTAGAAAGATTAAAAATACCTTTTAGGGGTTTTTTATTGTTTTTGTTTTGGGATTTTTTTGTTTTCATTCATAAAACTGGAATAAAACAGAAAAGGAATCATTCAGATACATACATTCTTCTTCATAATCACTTCATGATTTAAACTCTGACTGAAACTTTTCATAAACTTTTCTTCTAGTTCTGTGTGCCTAAATATGGATTAGGAATTTTAGTAGGAGACACAAACTGAAATCATTAGCTTTTTCCTGTCACTCTGTGTTTCCAGAATCCTTACCCCTAAGTTGTCTTCCCAGATATTACACTTTGAGATAGACACAACATTGGCTAATAAATATGAATATACCAGCAAAATTCTGTATTGACTTCTTGAAAAATTAAGGAATATGGGATTTTTGAAATGTCTATAAATATGCTATTAATTAACTCTTTTTATGCAGGTACTGATATCAGAACATTGTCAGGACACAAAGTTAAGTGTGAAAAGAACAATTTAAAAAAATATTTCTTTCTGAAGAAGAAAACAGTTGAATGAAACTATTAGGTTCATCCAAATAATGGTGGGTTTTTACTTGTTTTTGATCCATGGCTGATGGTGGGTTGTTTAATACACAACTTTCAGAGATGTAGATTGTCAGAATAATATATCTGTCTTCCTTATATGCTCTTTTCAGGAACAATTCTGAATTGACAAAGATTGATAGGTTTCTTTGCTAGCTTCTTTTTTTTTTTAAATCAGTCATTTGGCACTTGAAGAAAAGACAACTGCAAAGGAAAATTGTTTCAAGATTAAATACTATACAAAGAGATGAATTACTGATTGCATTTAACAATTACATATCTATAATTCACCCATGATCATAGGTCATTTTAGCATTATGTCACACTTATATTCTGATTTGAGAATATCAAAATATTTAATATATATAAAATACATATGTTTTATAAGTAAAAAATATCTTCACTATTCAGAAAGTAGGAAAACCTCACACAAAAAATGTATAAACTCATAGAGAAAGAAATACATTTTATATGAACTTATTGTATTCATAATGGCTGAAATGAAGATATTTAAATGTCATAGACAGATATATAAGATTAAAATATATATGAAATATTAGTAGAAAAAAATACTCTCTGTAGAGCAAACAGATCTTATCTTTAAAAATTCATATCAAGATAGGCAGATCCTTACACTGGGTTGACTATCTAATAACAATTAACTCTCCATCAAGCAAATTTCCTAGAAAATATATTATTATCCTATTCAGTCTTACTTTAGACTTTTGTTTATCTATTTGGGAGATAAAGAAAATGACAGTACAGTTTTAAATAAACATAAGGAAGCTTACTAGTGTATTATATATGGACACACAAATAACAACTTTTATTTTTTTTTAGAAAAGGTCTGAATCAGCAAGCTGTCTTATAATGCATTGCTGAGGCCAATATGAAAACACATTCAACAAGGGAATGTAAAGAACATGAAATATTTCAATTGTCCCCACTCTGTCATGACTGTACCAGCTTCTGCTGCAAAACTTTGTTCTGATCTTCAATGAAAATGCAGTTTTACCAGATTGACTTATGTAGAAAACACCCACAGATATAGTTGCACATTACAGCACATCAAACACTATGTCAAAAAAAGAGGAATAAAATTCCCTGTAGAATAATTCTCAACAGTGCTATTCATGTAGAAATGTACTGCTTGTTAATGTGCAATATTTTGTACTGATGCTTAAGCTAATATAAAGGGACAGAAATATATTTTCCTTGTATACAAATCTGAAATGTCACAAGTATGAGCCTTTAGCTGATCCAGCATACTGTGAGAATCAATCACAGTCATGTCTTTACAATCTCCCTTCTACTGTAAACATAGGTCCCAGCCAAATACCCTTCCCTCTTGCCTATTCAGCAATGTTACTGAAAATGCTATTCCTTCCATAGCCAGACTAATGATAATTAAACTTTTTTTTCATGAAATTTTGCAGCTGTGTTATAGCTGTCTTTTTAGTTATTCATCAGATACATTATGTTTCATTTACAATTCCATAGTTGCAATTCATCTAGCTACAGATTTCAGAGCCCTGTGGTCAATTCATGCAAAATATATTTTTTGTCAAATCACTCCTCATTAGCTGGGAAGTGTTGCAGAAAGGAAGAAACTGAGAATTAATCTTTGCTTGAACATTAATGTTGTACTACATTGTTTTTAATGTTTTAGGGTTTGTGTATTTTTGATTTAATATGAGCCAAAAAGATAAGCACTGTTGAACTTGCTAAACTATCTGGGTTTTGAAATTGTAGTTTTTGAAGTTGTGTTTTCCAATCACTTGGTCTTCTGTAAATATCCTGGGTGAAATAGGCTTCAATCTTTTTTCTTTGTTGGCTTCATACTATTGATCCAAGTTCCTAAGCATGACTTTTTGTTGCACAACTCAATCAGGACATTTTGAAAATTTCTAAGACAGAGAAATCTTTCCTAATTCCTCAATTTTTTTCTTTTTATTTTACCTCAAATTTGCCTTAAAAGTCTTATTTTTTGAGAATTCTACTTCCTGTAGTCCTTTAAACAAGGTAGCATGAGACACATCAGATCAGGTTAAAATCAGCTCTAGCTTTCAAAACTGAGTTGTTTTCTCTAATGGAATTAGCATGGATTTTTTTCTTTAAAATGGCTGTTTTAATGAAAGCATTTTTTCTTAAGGCTTCTTCTCCTAATGTCATTATTGAATAGAGCTTTGCCTGAATGAGTCTACTTTTCTGTTTATTGTTTGCTCTTTTTTATCAGCTAGGTTAAAGGCTACACATTCAGCATTTTATGCAAAACAATAGATTCAATGACATGAACATGTCAAGTACAAGCACGAACTACTTTTGTTACTAATCTTATTGAATATATATTGAAAATTAGGTCTTTTGCCACTCGGGAAATAATGAAATATTTCAGAAATTATATGCAACTTTTAGGAATGGTTGTATGAAAAAAGAACAAATATCCATCTAGAAAAGTACCCTCTGCTTACTGTGTTAAGTGGAAACATAGTTAGAAAATTATTATAAAAACAGGTTGTGTAAAGAACAATCTTTTCCCCAGCATACTCTCTCTCAGCTTCCAACAGCTTGCAGTATTGGCATCTCCTTAGTTAAAATTCCTATTTATAACTCGGCATTTAAAAGGTCTGTAAGGACTTTAAAGCCATAGATATCTCTAATTGCTTTTTGATTTAATTTGTACTTTTGACTTTCGTCCTGTGGCAATTTAATTCTGCAGTTTAATTTAGATAATAATAGCAGGATGGGCTTCAGCAAAATATTCCCTAAATCCCATTCTGAGATCTCCCTCAGCATGTTTTACTCACCTATAAAGAGTTGGTAGACATCCTATGATAACACAATGAGTTTCCTTTTTCCAATAGATTTGGTACATCAAAAGCCTGACCTTTTAATTTAACCCAGTTATATAAAGTATTTTGTGTCTGAATATAATCAGGACTAGATGAAAATATTTCTAAATAGAGCTGGTTTAAATGATCAAAAAATTTCAGAATTTAAATGATCAAAAAATTTCATAGTAGGGAATTTTAACTCCAGAATGGAATAATTGATTTTGATCCAGAAAGGGAAAGAAGGAAAATGTAACAAAATATTGAGAACATAAGCATGGGTGCCTAATGTCTTGCTTCCCATAAATGTAGAGATTGAAGGAAAGTCTCAGCCCAGGTAAGTATAATAACTGTAAAGAAATTTCTGTTTATTGTATTTACTATCTTTCTTAAAATAGATATTCAAAGGTCTTAGGTCAGTCCCTAATTATACTTTAGATATTCAGATATAATCTTTCCTTTCCATTGATTTCAAGAATTTGAAGATTAAGCTCTATACTGGCAATTTACTAATAAAAACTTGAGACTGAAGATGTTACCTACTAAAACTTCTTAACAGTCAAATTTTAATCCTTAAGAATTTTGTTGCTGTTGTTGTTGTTGTTGTTGTTAAGTATTTACTTATGTGTTAGAATGTGCTAGAGAATTAGTGTTGAATATGGAAATTTTAAGTGGAAAACAGAAAATAAAGTAGAAAATTAAATAACTACATGGAATTCATGCTCTTCCAAATATTTTTTTCAAAAAGCAGAAAGTAATGAGACAGTGTATGAAACTTAATAATGGAACAGTTTTTTAATTTTTTTAGCTCCAATATCATAGATTTAATCACAAAAGTAACTGTTGAAGCATGCTGGTGATCTTTTCTTGTGTTTCCTACATTTTTTATGTTGTCTCTTTTACTTTAAAATAACTCCCAAAGTCAAATTATTTTCTCACTAGTTTTTAGCTCTAAGTTCTGGGGTTTTTTTCTGAAATTTTTAATTTCTAAAGAAAGAAGACAAGTTCTAAAAGAATTTTCACTGGATGGAGAATATTTTTCTGTAACAAAAAGAAAATTCAGCATAAGATCTCTTCACCACAGTAACTGCTTATATAAAAGAAAAGCTTAATAGACTTTATTTACACCTTGGTTTTGCTGGGTTCATAGGTAGTATACATTTCTAATATATATTAGAAACAGGGAGATTTGTTTGTTCCTGGTTTCTAAAATCTAGAGCCCAGTACCAGGAGTGACTTCTTTCACTCCTAGACCAGGGCTCTGAAGAGCACCAATCTCAGAGCTGGCCTGGGCTCACCTCAGCCAAAGCTGGGCTGTTTTCAGCTCCACCCTCAGGACCAAACACCTGCTGTGTCCTGAGCCTGAGCCTGAGCTCTGCTGGTGCCTCCACAGGAAGGGTCTGGCAGAACCAGGGGGTTGTTGCCCGGATAAGAAGAGCCCCTGTGGCTGAGCCTGGGGAGCCTGCAGGGCCACGCTCACGCTAAGCTGGGAGCAGCCAGAAGGCAGGAACCATGGTGTGGAAATACAAAAATAAACCGAAGCACAACCAAACACTGAAAATGATGGGACCCTAACCAGCAACACTGCATTTCTCCCAGGATGATGGGACCCTAACCAGCAACACCGCATTTCTCCCAGGATGATGGGACTCTAACCAGCAACACCGCATTTCTCCCAGGATGATGGGACCCTAACCAGCAACACCGCATTTCTCCCAGGATGATGGGACCCTAACCAGCAACACTGCATTTCTCCCAGGATGATGGGACCCTAACCAGCAACACTGCATTTCTCCCAGGATGATGGGACTCTAACCAGCAACACCACATTTCTCCCAGGATGATGGGGCTCTAACCAGCAACACTGCATTTCTCCCAGGATGATGGGACCCTAACCAGCAACACCGCATTTCTCCCAGAGGGGACTCAGGATGTCGATGACTTGCCATGACAGCACAGCAGCACTTGCCTGGGGAAACCATAGGCATATTGGGAAGGTGAGCACAGTATCACCAAAATAGGATTTATTTTATAAAAGAGTGTGTCTTTTTAAGGATTCTAAGGGTAATAATACATAGCTTTTCCTGTACTAATTTGTTCTATAATTGTTACTATCATTGTAGCTGGACTGTTGCTTTTCATTTGGGTTTAATTTTTTTTTATTAGGCTGACAATACATTCTTGGCCGTACACCTGTGCTTTTTTCTTTCCCCTGTAACACTGCTTTGAATGTAAACCAACTCCTTAAAAAAATGGAGAACAACTAGGGAAATCAGACAAAGGGCTCAGAAGTATCCCAGAATTCAATAAAATAGACAGACTCTCTGACAGCATACTGTTAATATAATTAAAGCTAATTCTGTTATGGTTACCGTATTTCTAGTACTGTAGATCTCAAAATGAATCTCAAAGAAGGTGATCTCTACTTCTAAATGAGGAAAATGTCTCTAAATGTAGAATAAATTTTCCCTCTTATCATTTCTTTGAGGACTTAAAATACTTTAAATAACTTACACGTGGAAGATGTTGTGAGGGTATTGGTATTTTTGGAATGGATTTTATTGTGCTTTTAGCTGCCAGAGACTTTGAGATGAGCTCTCAGCAAGGAAGGAATTTTCACTTCTAGAAAAAAAACAGGCATGAAATCTGATCAAATTTGATTTTTGTTCCACCTTCTGTGTCTAGAAAGATACAGAAAGAAGGGCAGTAAACACTGGAAAATGTTTATCTTTAAATAGTAATTTGAAGAAGCATATCCTAATGGTGATGAAAACTGTGAAAGATCTTTATCTGCTATGGCATTGGATGATGTCAATAAGAAATGAATGAACAATTTTTGATGTTTTCAAAATAAAGAATTTTATAAACCTCATTACTGTCTTATCAGAAAATGCATCTGTGAAAACTATGTCTTGCCTCTCAAAGTTTCTATTTGTTGAAAATGCTTTTCATTGTAATAGAAAACAAACCTGAACTGCCTGCATAAACTGCTGACTGCTATGTCAATTTCTGAATGGAAACCTGGAAATATTTCCAGTAAGAATTTATTAAGCAGTGTCACACAGATAAAAAATATAAGTAGCTTATTGTGGCAATTAGTACAGGTACTGATCAGGAAGAACAATATGAGATGAAAATATTAATGAGCACATAAATTCAATGAGCTGATTATTTTACAGATCATACAAAACATAAAACTATGTAGAATGTTAATCTTTCTAATTGGTATTTTAAATTTATTTTTAATATATCCTGTACAGAATAGATTAATAGAAGCCTTAGATTTTAATTTTCCTTTCCTTTCAAGAATTTTTCTGTGGAAAAATTTTTCTGTGGAAAAATTCTCCATCCTTGCCAAAATACACAACATTCCGACAATATTAGCCTACAACCTGCTACTTTGTTTGGGTTCTGGGAAGAGAATTTTCAAAATAATTCCTGAAATTTATTCAAAAAATTTTTTTGTCCCAAAAATTATTTGATGACTCAAATGAAAAAAAAGAAAAGAGAACAAGAATACAGTCCAACAGACTGTGATTGACATTTTTAATTTAAGTATGCTAAAAATCTTCTGCTTGCTCACCATATTGAACATTGAATGTTTGACTTCTCCTCACAAAAGTGGCTGCATGAGACAATACTAAGGCTCCATTTCTTTTTTGTTCTCAAATAAGTTTCTTCTGCATCTTTTAAGTTGTTACCTCAAAGTGTGAAGCTTTGAGAAAACATTGTCCTGCATACAGGGAAGTCTCATGAAAAAAATGTGTTTTTCTAGGGAACAAAAGTCAGGAATCATTATCTTAGAACTCAGTCATGTGATGTCTTCCTGAGGTGGTACCTCACTGTTTTTTGCATTAACTGGTTGAACTACTTGCATAAATCCTAATAACTTTGTTTATAGATGTAGTCTACATAGTAAGAAATAGGAGATTTAATTTTACCCAAGAGACTTTATACAGTAACTGCTGTCAAAAATGGCATTTAAGAATAGTTTGATTTTGAATTGGAAGAAGATGGGAATAATATAATAAAGGGAGATGGTAACTGCTGGAATGAGTATAATAATATAATGAAATACTAGTTACTTTACTTTTAAATGCTGATACAATCTTCAGATTCTGCCTTCCAATTCTTAGTCTTCTCTTCTATTTTTTAATCCTATATGCTTTTGAAGAAGATAACCAACAAGACAATTCAACTCGTTGTTCTTGTAAACACAATTTCAGGTTCAAAAGATAATGCTCCAGAAAAAATGCATATGAGGATTTAATTTGCTACCAAGGATGGATCCTAAAAATTTCTTCCCCATGTATAATCTTTTTTCAAATACACAATTGGCATGCTTTGCTTTCTCTTTCATAAAATTTTTGAGACTGGCAATGTGCAGTCTCAATCAAAGTAATTCTTCTTCTTATGACTTTTCTTCTACAAGAAGAAGAATAAAATATAAAAGATTACTGCTAACTATCAGTTACTATTTACTTATTTCCAAGGACTCAAAAAAATCTGTCTATGTATATATATACATATGTAAATGCCCTAAAATATATTACTAGAGTCTAGTCACAATATAGACCAAGATGAACAGAAATGTTTAGCTTTTTAATTTCTATCTTCTAAACGTAAAGCAGCTTTGGGTTTTGTTTGGTTTTTTGGTTTTTTTTTAATAACGTATGACATTCTGCCAACCTCATAAGAAGAAAAAAAGAGTCGCTGAACTAGACATTAGGAATCATTAGCATAGTTCACTGTCACAAATCTGAAGTTGCTTTAAACATGCAAATCATTTTCAGGAAGAATCCAAGGAGACCCTTAAAACTAGGGCAAAATTAATGATGTTACACAGAAAGGCAGTAGTAATTATGTCCATTGGCTCGGCATCATTACAGTTCCTCAGTGCCTTCACAGCTTTATACAAATTATATAGCAACACTTGGCAGTGGAGAACATATAGCAGCACATCTTAGAGGTCTGTTTAAAAGTAATTAGCAACACTGATTAATGCCCAGGCTCTGAAAATACTATATCTTTCAAAAGCACAAAAGCTAGCTAATCTTGGTTTTACCCAAGCTTTAGAATATTCTTTTAGGCTTAGCTCTGAAGTAAAAGAAATTTGTGCACTTTTGATATCCGTCCTACCTCCTAAAATCTGAGGGAGTGTATTTGGGAGTAGACTTACCATAGTGTAGCATTAGCAAGTATACTACCTTAGTGGTGAACACTGAGACTCAGAAATGAAATTTATTCCCCCAATTTGCTTAGAAAGTCATTCGTCTGCTAACACACCCTGAGTACCACAGGTACAAAACAACTTTAGTTTTCAGTCCTCATGATCCTGCACTGTCAGTGTATTATTGTCACTGTTTCACCTTCGATCCCAAAATATGCACGTGCATGATTACTCCCAGGGGTCTTGCCTGAAAGACTTTCCTTCTATGATATACATAATAATCTAAAAGACTGTCTAAATATCTCAGGCCTTTGTGGCAACATGCCTCAAGCTATATACTGGACTGAGAGGACATTTGCAAGAATTTAGCTGGGTCTCGTGGTAAAGATTCAAAACTCCAGGATTCCTTACTTGCAGGTCAAATCATTGTGTTAGAACAGAGGCATGTGTTCTTAGTTTTCCATTCCAGCTTCATTATTTTCACACTTCTACTTGTACAAGAAATAGTTAATGTGTTTAATCAGATTCAATTGTGGATTTATGGTTAGAGAATTCTCCAAGAAAGGAGAAAAACATGTTTGGTTTCTTTCAGGTTGAAAAGAAAATAGGATATTTTAGGCCTCATGTAAGAATTGAACATTTAACCTTCTCCTGTGTACCTGAATAAAAACAACTTTCCTCCATTCACTGCATGTCTGAAATGTAATTATTCAATATGCCTGATCAATCAAGCAATAAAGTCATTTTAGACTGAGTTTTAACTGTTTAACTAACAGAGACCCTGTTTTTGGGAGTTTTTGCCCACAGGTCCTTTTCACTCCTGAACACTCCCATAAACAATATGATTTCATTCTTCCTCTGCCAAATGATGATCTATACAGGACAATTTGACTGGATTAAAAATTGTTAGGATAGCTGTGTTTTATTTGATTCAATTCTCAGCCAGAGCAGTACAGTAGTAGCAGTACTGCATGCCTATTCCTACAGATTTAGGGATGGATGATCAATGATGCTGAAAAATAATTAACAAAACATCCTCTCTGTCCCAGTTTAGATAGTATTTAGATAGTTCTCACCTTCCTTATACTTCTTGTATTACAAAATGGGGAAAAGGAAACCACCTTTGTATATTATCTTTATTTAAATTGAAGTTCATGTGAGCAACTAAAATTAAATATTGCTCTTTGCCAATATAAAAATACAGTGTCTCTTATTAATATATATGTTGACCAGATTGTGAAACAAATGGACTCGTTCTCAGTCAACAAGGATGAATTCCTAAAGGAAATCAATGATTTTCAATTTGAAAGAGTAAACACTTTCCTGTACTTTGGGCTGTGAACCTGAAGGGACACTATAAACTAATTTACTGTGGAGTTTATTAAATTAACAAATTAAAACTATTCATTTCCTTCATTGCACTATGTTTTTTGAAATAAGTTCCAAGAGCTGCCATGACAGCTTTGAAGTTCAGTTTTTTTGTGGTCATCTTTCACTTATGTTACTATCTTTGAGGTAAAATTATCTCTGCAGACAGTATTTTAGCCTTAGAAAAATATATTCTAAGGCAAAGCACTCCTGTGATCATTGGTCCTAAGTGAGATTTGGATCCACATTCACATAAGCTAAGCATAACATGAATTACTGCATTCTGCATTTCCATTCATGTTTAATAGAATTGTAGAATCACAGAATGGTTTGGGTTGGAAGGAAATTTAAAGATCTAGTTCCAACTCTCCTGCAATGGCAAGGATGCCTTTCACTAGACCAGGTTGTTCAGAGCTCCATCCAACCTGGCCTTGAACTCTTCCAGGGATGGAGCATCCACAGTCTCTCTGGGCAATGTGTTCTAGTGTCTCACCACCCTTATAGTACACAAATTTCTTGATAGTATCTAATCAAAACCTACTCTGTTTCAGTTTGAAGGCATTCCTTTGTCCTATCACTACAGATCCTGATGAAGTGTTCCTATCCAGCTTCCTTGTAAGCCTTCTTCAAATACTAAAAGGCTTCTAAAAGGTCTCCACAATACCTTCTCCTCTCCAAGCTGAACAATCCCAACTTTCTCAGCCAGTCTTCTAACCATTGATGTTCAGTGTCAGAAACCAAAAAATACTTCAATGTATGCAAAATTTAGCAGCTTCAGAAAATACTTGGGTGTCAGTGCTTAGAGACTGCAGGATGGCAGAACCAGTGCAATGTGTCATTTCTGAGTGTAATAAAAAACATTTTTGTTTTTGAAATTTACAATGCAAACAAGTCCTCTGTGGGATGCTGTACACTCAGAACAACAGGAGTTTGGAAGTAGGCACATGAGTAGCACAAGTACAATTCCTAATAAAAATGTAGGGGACATGAAACAAGTCAGTCTGAGCTCAGGACAGGCTCAAGTGACAGAGCATTGAAAGAACTGGGAGGTGTTAAATAGTTCTGGCAGAAAACCAAAATCACCCCAGCTTTCCATTTTACACCTTATCTGCCGTTGGCATGACTAGAAGTCCTGTACCTTCTGGGAACTTTTCTAATGTTCTCTAATCAGATTTAGATTAAACTTAAAAGTAAATATGAAGCTTTACATTTACAGAGAAAACTTATGTTCAGCTGTGCCCATTTTCCCTTTAAAACCATATGCAAAACAGTGTTTTCATATTTCAAGATTCTGATGCAATGTATAATTTAATAATTAAAGTGGGAAGAAGTCTTTATGAATAAAATTTCTGAAAGAGTTCAGTGAAAGCATGTGCATAGCTTTTTTTTGAAACCAGGTACCAGTATTTAATTTGTCATTATATATTCATGAAGTAACAGACTTTGTTCTGACAAATGAATTTGCTTAATCAGTAAAGAGCATTTCAGAAGACAGGTATATAATAAGTGGCTTAACAGATGCTGCTCATGTAGACTTTCCAGTGATATATGGGATTGTTACTTTATTTTGTTAAAACTACCAAATTGCTTTGCTAAAAACAAATTAGAGCAAGCATTACAGTTTCCTTTTCCATTTGTTGACTGCATGAAAGTGAAATGTTTTATAGCAAAATCACCTTATGTGCATGTGCATACAATTTTATCATCTGATGTGCAGTACATCTCAGAAACACACAGGTCAGTATACATTTAAATAATGATTTATTTTTACTGTGACTTCAGATCCTAGAGAATTTTAAAAGATGTCTCTATTAAGTTTGCACTCACTGAAAAGGAATGCCTTTAAAATTAAATAGTCAGAAATATTTCTGTGAAGAAAAACACAACAAAACTTTTCCATAAAAATGGAAAATTGTACATATAAACATTTGTGGACAGGAATGGGATTTTACATTAAAGTAGAAAGACTTTAAGCATTGGAATGACCACAGTTCTCTTTCATTTCTATGAAAAATGGTATATAAATACAAATACTACAAAGATAAAGCCATGTAAAGTTCAATATTACATTCCTTTCTGAACATATTTCTTAAGGACATAAATTTTGATTTAAATTTTTCTCTTTTTTTTTTAAGTTCTTAGATTTTTGATTATTGTAAATATGAACAGAACATTAGCTTTCCATACTAACCCCAGATAACAGGGTAAATCATTGTATATATAATTCTATTTTGTTCATTTAATGACTGATTGAAGTCCTAAAAAGAAATGATACAGAGAAATTTTGCTTTTGAAGCCAAACTGCAAATATCAAACCAATATGTTTTTCTTTATAATTTTTCCAAGGAGTCTAGTAAGATTCCAGTCCTTCAGAAATTAATGCCATTTTAGCCCCATTCTTCTATGAATACTTATATATGTAAAGTTTTGGAATAATAAGATGTAAAAAATGCTTAATAAACGAAGATTGCATAACATATTGCTGCAATTTCCTCAACACATTAAACAGATATGTAACAGAAAACTAATTTTTTTTTGAGAATGCGTAGTTCATATATTTAGTGGAGTATTTAATTTAAAAAAAGCAGAAAGAAGAATTAGTTATGAGGGATATGCATTTGGATGTATATTTTTTTTTGTTTTTAAAAGAAACAGATGAAGATGGATAATTTTTATTTATGCATTTAAATATGCAGAGAACTTTAGATCAAGTAAACTATTAAAAATTAATTCTTTTACCTTCAAGACATGTACTCTTTTTGCTTGTTTAAATGAGATCCTATACAACTGGCACCTGCAAGCTCTGTGTGAACTTTTGTCAGGACTTAAAATTTATACAAATTGTAAAATAATTTGTATAAATTGTTTTTTTCGTTTCAAGCATAAAAAACTTCCTCAAATACATTATGTTGGGGAAAAAATTGTTTGGAAGAAAGAATTACAAATTACCCCAAATAGGCAGGAAATATATTAGGAGTTTCCACAAAAAATCCAGATGTATGAAGTTGTCAGGGCTGAATGATCTCAGCTGCTGTTCCAGATGCATTAAGATCTGATAATAACTTCAGGAGCAGACTGATTTGGTTACAGATAAACACTTGGCAAAGAGAGAAGGAGGTCGGGTTTATAAAATTATGAAGATGGTGAATAACAAAAACAAGTAACATAGCAAATAATTGTCAGAACACTAACACCTCCAGGACAATTTAAACTATTAAGAGATAAAAAAAACCAAACAGATAAAGTATCTTGTAATATAAAAGGTCTTGAATTTCTATGATTTTTTTGCCACTGGAAGTTGTGAAGGCAGATAGAAGTCTATGGTTCACAAAAAGATTACATAAATCCAAGGATGACAAGTCTGTAAACACACTCTCAAGGGATTAGGTAGGAATGTTCTCACATGTGCAGTTGAGGATGCAGGAAATACCCTGGAGGACAGGAATTCATAAACTGTCCAGCTTTGTTTGTCTTTCCTAGGTATTATATATTTGTCATTGTATGTGGCAAGCAGCACCACGCAGTAGAGCATCTTTATGTCCCATGAGCAAAAAATATAAGGAAAGGAAAAGAAAAACCAAAATGGCCCAGTATGGTAGGAGAGCTTCTATGATCCAGACTGGCTGTACAGTTAGTGAACTGCTGGTCATATTTGTAATCACAATTTTTTAAAAAAAAATTCACAATCTTCTGGCCACCGGCCCTGCTCATGACAGTTGTGACAGGCAGTGAGAAATCAGTATATCAGTATTTACCAGAACAGAATGTGAGAGTTATCAGTGTATTATTGTTAAGAAAATGCATATTTTTTATTAAACTTTCAGGATTTACAGAGATTAAATATGTAAAAGGCTGGGTTTATTCCAAGGCACTTTTTACATGAATATAGCATATTCCCTTTGTTTACATTTTCAGTATTTATCACTAAAAAATATTATTCCTCATTTGTAAATGTATTTAACTATTGCTTCATTGCTACTTGAAGAAATTTGATCTCCATCGTTTTAAAACTGTTAAACTTCTCAGCTTGCCACTAAATCTCAAATGAAGGACCATGACATATTACCATCAAATTACACAGAAAAAAAATAACATGCAAGTTCAAATGATGGAGGCTGCAAAACATTACAAATATGCTTGCCCTCCTATAAATAAAACCTTACAGTTTAAGAAGAGTAACAGCACAAATGAGAGGTCATTGTGGCCAAGTTTTGGCAACCTGGTGACCAAAAATTACTGGTGAATTTAGGTGCTGTACTGTACCAAATACTGAAACAAACAAAACAGTCAGTCTTCATAGGGGCCAGAGGGCTGCAATTTCTCTGTAGTTCATAACATCTGCAAAAGTTTGTCACCATGAATATTTGGCCCACAGCTGACCACCAGTTCCCTTTCTATAGAAACCTTATTTTGCTGGGTTGGAAATGAAGAACACGGTTCTGCCTAGAGTGCTGGAATCAAGTCTACAACACTCTTACTAAGATCACCCTCATAAGAGGGAAATAAATCTGGATATTGAAGAACCTAAAACATGCTCTGACTGGGTCATTTTCCCTTTTCGAAATAACTTCGAGTAGACTCCATCTCTAAAGAAGTAATCAGTGTGCTTTAAATTTCAAATGCATTTGGAATCTGCTTAGCCATATAAAAAGCCAGGGTTTTATTGGATGCATTTACATTAAGAGAGTTTCCTAAGGTCTTTCTCTATACATATTATTTAGACAGCAAATTTTCTTCAGGAAAACTGCTTTAGAATGCTTTTTTATATTTTTTCCTTATTTTTTCCTTGTTTTGAACTAAGCAGATTTTAACCTATCAATATATCTTTTTTCTCCATCAAAAGTGCTAATAAAATCCCTTATCGTGCCAGAGTCTTACCATGCAGATTATTTGTATTATCCTCATCAACCAATATTTTAAAAATATTTTTACTGTCAATTGTCTGGCAAAAAAAAGTCTCTCTCTATGCTATGTTTCTGTTCATGTTTTTCTTCAACTTAACATTTTATTTTCCTTTGGCTTCCAGGGAAAAAGCCTTTGGAAGAAAATAATAAAAAAGGTAAAGCTATTAGAAACAACCTTTTCATTTCTGGAAGAGCAAAACATAACACATTAATATTACTATTTTAGCTTTTATGATGTTTTTGAACTACTTAAGTAATTCCTTTGTAAATATAGGTGTATTATTTTGTAAGTATATATGTATCATTCCTCTTCACTCTGTAAGTATTTAAAATATCCCAGAACTACTGTTGATTCAGAATTTACACATATAAATAAGAAAATTTAAATACTTTAAACTGATTAACGTATTTTAATATCACCAGACACTTGACATCAACTATTTATGCCATAACAAACTCAAAGACAACTGAAGCTGACCATACAAAACACACAGGGCTCATATTCCAAGTCCCTGTTGTTTAGCAATGCCTTGTTCCTTTCTTCTCATGCTGAAGCAGTTTAGTTCCATGACATATGTTAAAAACAAAAACAATCACCTGTGGGCTTTCTATTTGCAGCTCTGGAACCATTCTGCAAAGCTGCTGAGGCAGCATGTTTCAGCCACTCTCTAGCAGCATTTTCCTTTTGTTCCCACCCTGTTGTGCTGTTGTCATTCTAATTGCCTGACTGCTGCAAACACCTGATTTTGCTGTTTTTGTCAGGTTTCATGGGAGACTATTATCAGAGATGGGAGAATTATCTTACCCACCTCTGTTTAACTCTTGCTTTGTAGTTTTTAGTTTAAGTTAGAGGAAACAAAGATGGGACATAACAAAATAATATGTAAATACTTGGCAAATATTGCTCGACCCTTTATGTGCAAAGGTGCTTAAAAACCAATGGGTAACATTTCCTCTTGTTTGAAAAGCTCTGCTGGCACCAAGGAGATCAGAAACAAGAGCAACCAAGGGCAGGGAAGAGAGTGAGGACAGTCCTGGCGAAAAGTACACAGTACTAGCAGAAAGCATGATGACAAGCCCTCCTAACTCGTTGCGCTGGAGAAAGCACTGTCACTCTTCTTTCCAGATGATCAGAAATCAGCTTTTCCTTTCCCTGTTCTTCTGTTCCTCTCTCCCTTTTTTCGTTTTTTTTTTTTTTTTTTTTTTTTTTTTTTTTTTTTTTTTTTTTTTTTTTTTTTTTTTTTT
>JAYDZK010000056.1:17170075-17217963 GCA_034509185.1 Euphonia xanthogaster | reverse complement strand
TTTGGATCTTGTGTATGAATCACAAGGGAAAAAGGAGCCATTATGAATTATCATATAGGACCTTAAGACAACTCAGATGTAAAATGCCTCACTTCTCCCTTTTCTTTTTGCAGAAAAGCCACATGTAGAATAAAAACCTTCTGCATACAGTGAAACAAGACCTGAATAGAAGACTGTATTTTAGACAGGAAAAAAATTGTTCTGAAAAAAATACTGGGCATGTTAACTGGAGCTGGGTCACACACAACTAAAAGACTTTATGTTCTTTTGTTACATCATGGTAATATTACAAGAAGAATATGGAGGTAAAACTGTATTGAAATACAAATGTGTACTAAGCAGAAGTTTCCTGTTTCAAATAGTGATCAGTAGAAGTTACCTAGAGGAGGAGAAATTAAGATTCAAGATTAAACACATGAAGGTAACAAGTCTTAAATACCCTTTCCTGCTGGGGAGAAATTGCTATTAAAAAGTAGAATATAGCCCATTATTCCATTAATCTTTGTCAAGACAAAATCTTTTCTGTCACACTGAAAAAATTTTGTCCAGCAAAGGTAATTATTTCCTGGTTTTGGAGTACCACAACAGCAATTCTAATATTTCATATATAGCAGATCTGTGATCTTCATGTTGTGACTTGTGGTGTCCCCCAGAGATCACTGCTGGGCCCAGTCCTGTTTTACATCTTTATCAATGATCTTTGTGAGGGGATTGAGTCAACCATAAATAATTTTGTGGATGACACCAGATGTGTCAGAGTGTTGATCTGCTGGAGGGTAGGAGGGTCTGCAGAAGGACCCGGACATGCTGGATCAATGGGCCAAATCCAACAATATGAGATTTAACAAGGCCAGGTGCTGGGTTCTGGCCTTTGGGCACAACAGCCCCTTGCAGAGCTACAGACTGGGGACAGAGTGACGGGAAAGAGGTCCAGCAGGAAAGGACCTGGCAGTGCTGGTTGACGTCTGGATGAACATGAAAAAGCAGGGAGCCCAGGTGGCCAAGAAAGCCAATGTCATCCTGGCCTTTATCAGCAATAGCGTGGCCAGCAGGATCAGGGCCCTGATTTTCTCCCTGTACTCGGCACTGATGAGGCCAAACCTCAAGTGCTGTGGCCATCTCTGGGCCCCTCAGTTCAGGGAGGAAATGGAGGTGCTGGAATGGGTTCAGAGAAAGGTAAAAAACCTGGTGAAGGCTCTGGAGCACAAGTCCTGCGAGGAGTGGCTGAGAGAGCTGGGGTGGTTTAGCCTGGAGGAGATTTTGAGGTGACCCTATCACTCTCTACAGCTGGATGAAAGGAGGCTGTAACCAGGAGGGGGTTGGCATTTTCTCACAGATAACAAGTAATAGAACATGAGGAAATAACTCCAACCTGCTTCAGGGGAGGTTTAAGTTGGACATTAGAAAGAATTTCTTAATGGAAGAGGTGATTAAGGGCAGAATGAGCTGCCAAGGGAGGGGGTGGAGTCACCACCCTGAAGGGGTTTAACATGATCGTGATGTAAGAAAAAATGTAAGGTCTTTCTGTTGTGTGTAACCCAGATCCAGTTAACATGTCCAATATTTTTTCACAGCAATATATTTTCCTGTCTGGAACACAGAGCTCACCATCCCTAGATGTGGTATTTAATGCTATGATCCAGTTGACATGGTGTTTGGTCGTAGGTTGGACTTTATGATGTCAGAGGTAATAGGCTGCGTTTGGTCAAAGACTGGGTTGTATGATGTCAGAGGTCTTTTCCAGTATAATTGATTCTGTAATCTTCTCTGCTTTGACAGTATCTAGAACCTAATTCTAGCTGACTTCAATGAATATTATTACTGATAGTTTAATTTAATAATATTTTGACAAGACTGCTTTTTCCACATATTTAACAAGACTATTATCAAAAGACATTTCTCCACAGGATAATTGCAATACTTTTTTCTTTTTAAATAATAAAAAAAAAATCAGTTCTTTTTGATTGTTTATTTAGTTTTATTTTCTTCCCTGATTAATTTTTGATTTTTTCTAATTGATTTTATTTTTTATTTCAGCAGTAACTGCCACTGAAATTTTCTAAGTACCTAAAAAAAGAAGAAAACGGTTATTAAACCTACACTAATTCTTCAAGTGGCTTCAATGTTATAAATCCATTTAACTTTATACTATGTTGCAAACTGTCTGGGCTTGCTAATGATTACATGCAGCAAGTGCCAGGAAAGCCTCAGTCTATTTATTAATCCATCTGGCAATCAGAACATTCAGATAAGCAAGAAAAAAACAATAAGCAAATATCTCCCAAAAATTACTTCCTTTCTTCCTTCTCCTACCATCTCTTTTTTTTCCTTCCTAGAGAAATGACACTGTCTCCATACACATACTGCAGACAAAAGCATTTGACATCTTCACACCTTAAAGTCTAATTAGCTTTGGGCTATTACAATCCCTGCATAATAGATAAAATATTCTAAAAATGCAAACTAAAACACACTTTGCTGTATAATTACAGTGGCTGTAATGAATGAAGACAAATGATAAGAAAAAGAGAAACAGGATCTCATTCATAACAAGCTAGTTCCTAGGGAATATTAGTGATTCAAGAAGAAACAAAATAATGCACTTGAATTCTTATCCACTGAGCACAATTATGCATTCTATTTTCTTTGCCAGAAGATTGCCTAGAACTGTCTGTACAAGATTCCTCTGAAGACTAGCACAACAAAGCACAGACAATGAGAGCATTTTAGCAAAGTCCATACTGTCAACCTCAGTGTAAGCTGAGAAAAAAAAACAAAACAAGCACAAGGAAACATTTATTATTCTTAATAATGGGAAAGTAAATAAGAATGCATCCTTTACAAGTATAGAGAGAACCATGCTGTGTAAATTGTTTAAAGTTTAGAGGAAAAATAGAAGCTTGAATAATCCCACTTTAGCACATTTTTATTCAGACTGGGTAGAAAATAACCACCACTACACAAAGGAAAGTTTTGCAGTAGATCAATGGCTTATGCTCAATTGTTAACTGTTTCAGGAGAAAAAAACCCTGTTTTGTTGAAATAAGAGTAAAATGCATTTAGTCTCTGTAAGTGATTTAGGACTGAAAATATACATCAGCGAGTGTGGGAGAACATATCCAACTCCTTTAAATGGTGCTAGGCTTCAGTACAAATAAAAATTCTGAATTTCTGTCTTTCACATTGTTTCTTAGGTTTTCAAATTTTGCCCATGAAAAGACTGTATCGTGATACATCCTTAGAGGAGGTGGCTGGAAAAGTCTCTAATTCCATGTCTCAGAACTCTCCTTCAGCTGGAAATCCTGTACCAGATGTGACTGCTGAATGTAGTGTTACCATGCTGGCACATAAATATTTGGCAGCAACACACAATGAAGGAAATTAGTAGCAATCCATTTTTATATTGGATGGCAGAATGTGCCAATCATGTGGTCCTAAAAAGTATATAATTCCCCCATTAGTACTGCACCAGACATTTCAGAGAAGAACTGAGACTCTGAGGTTTAATCTTTGAAAATCTCCTTAAGGTTAAGAGCAGTTTTTACACTGTTCACTTGCAGTAAAGGAATGTATATAAACTGTACACATTAGATAATTTTAGAGAAAGAAAAAATAGGCTGAAGACTCTAGCAAAATCATTAAAAAGAAGAGAAGTCTTGTTAACTCTACAATGAAGGGAATTATTAATTTAAAAAGGGGGAAATCAGCTAAAAAAATTGAATTTCACCACAAAAAAATGGCTCATATGTTGTTTATGTAATGAGGTGGCACAAACTACTTTTTTGCAATGGAGTAAAAATGAAGATGTGAGCATATAACAAATTAATATCCAGTCTTTTGTTTTTTGTTTTTTGGTTTTTTTTTTAAACATCGAGATGTGGACTAATAATAATTATACTGTTAAGATTTCAATGATACTAACATTAATTTCTTGGTTTTACACATCTATCTATAGAGCTTTTTATACATAATCTTTGCTTTACATGCCTATATAGATACTTCTGTCTGTCCATATGCTATGCTTTCTTTTTGCCCATAAACAAGATTTTGACTATAAAAAGTACCCAAGTTCATTTGCAATTAGATATTGCTGAAGTATAATTAAAAATTTGTGCCAGCTGGAGACAGCAGTTGCTTTGATTTTTGGTAGTGTCTGGTAGCAAAGAACTTTCTTATTTGCTCTAGCTTTGTAATCTGTGTAGTCCGCGCTTGGTTTATAGCCAAGTAACTATGATGTGGCTATTGAGGAATACTTTTAATTCTTTTTCTTGCTATAATATTGAAGAATTGTAAACACGGGCTTGGGATTCATTCAATACATACATTGCAAAGACATAGCAAAATTATCCTTTCCCAAGAGAATTCACAAAACAAATGAGGAGATGGATTCAGGGATGCAGGAAATCAAGAGAGTACCAGGCTAACAATGGCAGTAGTGGTCAGTAAGGCAGAAAATATCTTGCTGGGGATGCTTAACAGGATATCCAACTGATACATTAGTAGAGTGATATTTGGTGTAGTATGCTGGATAGCTGCCTTAGAAACACAATCTATTTTTCAGTGTTGGGGGAAGAAATTCATTGATTTCAAATACAAAGTGTTTGAGAGCCTAGATGCTTCTCTGTGCAAGATTACCTGCCAAATCTCTGTATTAGTAAGGTCACAGACAAAAAGAGGTAAAATTTAGACCAAATTGCAGCAAAGAAAGATCCAATTTGAAAATGATGCCTTGCTTACTGAGTGCACTATTAGATAGCTCAGTGCTTTCTTCACCCTAAGAGAAAGGATGGTGAAATTAATTCTAAACATACTGGGCTTTGGTTACATCTGAGTGTTTGCATTCTTTTTCTTTACACTTTTTCCAATACATAGACTTATCACAGAGTGACAACATCTTTTTTGTTGCAGCATAAATGGAGATGATGTCAAATGTCAAAGTGTCAAAGAACATTTGAATGTTTTTTACAACATGTTACCAAGTCCTTGTTTTGTTTGCAATGTTTAAGAAGCATCTGATACTTCTTGCAATTAAATGTCTGAAAATCATAAATGTCTTGACTTTTGCTCCTTTCATAAAGGGGAATGTGGATGTAAGGAATTAGAGAGCAAATATTCTCCCAACAATTTCTATGTCAAGCAAGAAGATCCTAAAGTGTACATAAGCACTTCAAACTTCTTACAACCTATAATCTGATAATTTAGAATAGGTTAAGTATTATGGATTTTTTTATTCTAAAGTGGAAGGCAAAAAATGTCAGACAAGGTCCTTCTTGATACATATATCTGTAAAAATTAAAGGACTCATTCACAATTCAGACAATGTTACAATAGATTAGTATGAAATCTAGAAACCTTCTTATTAGAAATTAATCCATTTTCCTGGCAAAAAGAGTATTTAATTAAACAAGAGCATCTAACTAAACAATCAGTACTGATTGTTTCTGGTGTCAGATATCCTATCTATTCCCTCTGCAGGCTAACACCTGAATAAAAACATCCAGTTAGAGGTTAAGAGTTCTAGTTTATATTAATGTTTGTTCTAAATACTGTAGGAGGTAATTTCTTTCCTTTTAAAGATATCAAACATCTCTCACAGTAGTTACATAACATCAAAGATACAAACATTTTAACAATCCAGCGCAAATTTTGAAAAGAAGACTCTTATAGGAGATGGATATACACTGCAGAATTCATTTCTGGAAAAAAGAAAGTGAGGAGAACACTGTCCCATTGGAAAAAGATAAAATATATTTGATGCAATTTTTCTGCTTTCAGACAAGTGCATACAACTCAAGAATGGATCCATTCATTCAGATGCTAAATACTGAATTCCATAAAATATATATAGGAGATATAAATATGCTATTTTAAGAGGCTAGAAAAGAAGAATAAAAGATAGGAAAGTACAGGACAGAGGTATGCTGCTATATGCTTCCTGATGTTTGTAGAGCACAACACCAGGAACACGTAAGTGTTAAACAGACAAAATTCTTCCTAAAAATGGTTTCCAGGTTTTTCTTCATAAGATTTTTTTCCTTAATTTTGTATTTCTGGAAAGAATAGATGTACTTAGCATCAAAAAATGGCTGAAGAGTAAAGATTTGTTAAACTCTAAGCTCTATCTTTTAGTTGAGTTTGTTTGTTTTGTCTTCTTTCTGTTGATTATCCAGGAAAAAAATCTACTCTATGTACTTAAAATTGCTGTCATTAAAACTAGCTCTCAGCTCCTCCCACACTACTTTACAATGGAAAGACAATTCAGTGAATGGTGGAAATTAAGCATTTTTTTTGCACAAGCTTTAGGGCTCATCTACCAAATAGTCTGTATCACAAACATTTCCAAACATCTACTGAGACATGAAAGACAAAACCAAACAGAAAGGCCAAGAGAGCTGAAAGAATAAAAGCACTACAAAGAGAATTATAAAAATCTATAGAACTTCATTTATTTATTTTAGTGTTCTAAAATAAATACTTTCAAGACACTTGAAAATGAGATAAAAAGGATTTGTAGAAGGAAATTTACAGAATTAATATAACTTAATGCTTGGAAATTTCCTCTCTGGAGATAAGAATTAAACCTGAAATATATAATCAGAAATAGAAAGCAGAAAATGCAAAAGAAAACAGAGCTTCTGAAAGCCAAGAAGAGAACAGATATACCAATAACTTGGTGGGTAGAATGAGATAAATATGACTGAGAAAAAAGGAAAAGATAAAAAAGACAACAGTGTGCCTGCAGGTAGATAAAGAACTAATACATTTTTCTTTTATTGAAAGAATTAGTTACTATTCCATCAAAATTATTAAAGTACATGGACTTAAATGACGGTCACAAGAACTTCATGAACCCATGAAAGTTGGGCCAGGATTCCATAGACAGCACTCTGTGACAAACTATTTCTTTAATCCTGGATTTATTTGACAGATTTGCATCTACTGATGCTCTACTCTCATCCAGTCAAAACTAGCTGCATTTCACCTTAAAACCTTTACTTGTAGAGAAACCAGTAGCAAAAAATATCTTAGGGCTATTCCTGATTTTTTTCATCATTGAGAAAAACAACAAAAGCTAGAAAGGAGCCTAAAATAATGGGTAGACAGACATTTACCAAGATTCTGTATTGTAAGCAAGCAGCAGGTCACTATTAAAACTCAATGTATTCAACTAGTCTTAAGCAACATTAAAAGGCCTCTTATAGTACCAAGTGGGCAAGTCAAGAGGAAATGGGAAGAAAAAACTAACAATAAAAGGTTGTTTTGTTGCTTTATTTATTTTTTTTCATAGAATTCATCACTATTTAATGCAACTGAGAAAAGCACTGCCAGCTGGATGCTAATTACATTCAGCTGAAACTAGCTATTCAAAACTCCTTAATAAGCAAGGCCACAATTGCTGTTAAAGACAGACAAGTGGATTGGGCTGAAAAGTGGATAAGAGATTTTTAATCGAGATAGGTGTTAACCTACAGGTGTGATACTTTGTTGCTATTTTTCCTCCTTTTGTTTGTGCTGTTAAAACCATGTTATGATAATTTATTTCACTAACAAAAAAAAAAGTCATGCGATTTCCTTTATAGACCCAGATTTAGCTAGTGATTTAACTTGTGATGTGAAATAGGGATGTTAAAAGCAGCCTGCTACAGCAGTTGTGGGTCTCCCTCTAGCCCAGGTGCTAGAGCCCAGCCTGGGGACCAAGGGTCTTTTCCCAGGTTAAGGGATGTGTCTGTCACTTTCCTGTGGACAGGTTCATCCAGAAGTGAAGCTGAGCATGTATCCCAGAGATGTAGACACATGGACACAGAATGGGTAAAGTGGGAAGTTACCACAGTGGCAGTATCTGCTCCAACCTCTCTGTTCAGTGGGGGAATGAGGGAGTAATTTTGAGCCTAGAAAAAAGAGGGTGAGTAGAAGAAAAGATTATTTTAATTTTTTTATTTGTTTCTCACTAGTGAAATCTATTTTAGCTGGCAATAAATTAGTTTTCCCAATCTCGGTTTGCATAACCTGTGAAGGTATTTAATAATTAAACTCTTTGTCCTTTCCTTTACCCATGAGCTTTTTCCATCATATTTTCTGCCTGTATCTTATAGAGGAAAAGGAGTGAGGGAATGGTGGGTCCGCATATAGCAGCCAGACAAGGAAACAGACCACAGTCATTAGGATGCTCCAGGCCTGGAACAGAGTATAAAGCCCTGCACACCTGGCATGACCTCTTAGCTGAGATTTGTGCAGGAAGCTCAATTAGGGCACTCCCTTCAGTCTTTTCCACTTGGGTTACTCCATAATTATATGGTAATCCAGATGGTTTTTGTTCCAAACAAGCATCTAGTCAGGAAACTTTTAAGAATAAAAGCAGAGTTTACCAAGAGTTAAAGGAATGTTCTGAAATTATTCAGTCATCTATAAAATTTGACTGGTGATAAAATTTTTTAAGAGAAATGTTTACAACTTTGACTTTAGTTAAAATCTGAGCTACAAGTTGTTGGCATAATACTCTAAAAAGATGTTGAAAATAGATTTCTAGTACGACCTTGTGACTGGAGTGGCTCATCATGTCAGCCTAACAATTTTATGGATAGGATAGGTATAATCTGGAAAGAACACAAAGATAATTACACACCCAAGTGTGACCCATGCGACAGAAAAAGTGCACACCCTCTAACAAAATTTAGTTCTTTAATGTTGCTTGAAATCTGCCAGGATGTTTGTAGATAAAGACTGACAGAGTTTCTAAAGTCCTTTTGTGGAAGATAGTCACTGTAAAAAGGAGAAAACAACTAAAAAAACATCACAACAACCCCAAGATTTTGCTTGTCCAGTATATGAGAAAAATGCTTCTTGATTACAGATCTGAGGATCTAGGAAGGTTTTTTGAGTTAACCCTCTACACAAGCACAGCCTCATACAATTTTTAAACAGTCACATATGGCTGTTTTCAGTGACCCTTCCCAACCTAGTGTGTGATAGCTCTGCTGTTTCATGTTTTCAAGCCTTCCTCCCATCAACTGTGCAGTGTGCTCTGTACTGCTTCATCTCATAAATATTAATGTTCCTACATTCCTTGATACCAAGCTGTATAAGGCTGCATTTTTAGAATCATCTAAGAAAATCATTGCTCTTCAAGAATTTAGTTTCAGGATAGAGGTATGTTTGAAGTAATATAACAAGATCCAAGAAAGGTAATCTGATGGCTGATAGTATCCAGGCCCCATAATGCTTTTTTCATGTCTGGAAACCAGAGCTCACTTGAAATTGGAATGCTGATTTCACAGTTCAGCAAAAAAGGATATGCAAATTCTGGTAATAACTGTTGCAGTAGAGAATTGACACATTCTCTTAGCCTGTTAAAAATTTTGGAATAGAAGGGGAGGAAAAATCAATGCAGGCTGCACAAATTGTTATCTTAAATTGTTCTGGAAACGAAAAAGTAAAGTATTAGCGGCAGTAGTCATCTTTGAGATATTTATTATTAAAGTGCATAAAAGATAAAAAGATAATTGTAGTATTAAGTTATATGATTTTACAGGTTTAAATTATTTTATGAAGACTCTTAATTAGAAGTAGAGTTAAGCCTGCACTGAGACTTGTCTGAATTGCCAGCAATGCAAGGAGCTGGCTTCAGCAGCAGCCAGATGTGTTTGGACCACCTAGCCTTTTTTCAGAGCTGAGAAAAGTGAGAAGCAACTTGACTTGAGGAAGCAGAGCCAGACCTAGGAAAAGCAGCCTTAATTACATTTCAAATATTTTACTCCATGACTATAAGCTCTAAATATATTCAGTAATGCTAACACTCAACCAGAGGATGATTACTTGAGGAAGGATGGAGGAGCTGTTTGCTGTTACCTTGAAGAGCTGTCTTCATCATAGCAGACAAGAGCAGTATGTGGTCCATCACATTTCCTTCTTGGATTGACTATGAATGTCCATACTATTTTCTTCCTATGAAAAATTAAGAAATTAGGGTGCATAAACATAAGGTGATAAGGTGTGGAATATTTCTGTCAGAAATATTCATCAGGAGTATCTAAACAGAACTGATCGAAGTAATATTTAGAAAGCAGAATGGGAGGGAAAATAAATATAGTCTCCTTTGCAAGAGTTTTTACACACATAACATTGCAGTCTTATAAAATAAACCAGATTTTTTCTTACCCTCCCTACCTTCTTCACATTAAAAAAAAAAGTTAAGATTTCCTTTCTTCATTTGCAAGTATCCTTGAGAATATGCAAAACAAAATGCATGGTATTTTCTATCTGAGAGTCATTCTGTTATCAATCAGCTGTTTTCAGTGTTGTTCAGTGTGGCAGGTAATAACTGTCCATATATCTGGAGTGTGTAAATAAAGGCATGAAATATGAAACTGCCTATAAATATGTAAATTTTCTCAAAAGTTTAAAAAAATTTTGGCACTGACAATTTGTCAGTATAATGTTTTTGTTATTGCCCCTGCAGTTTAAAAGTACTAGTATTCATCAAGGATGTTAAATAGTAATAATATTTTGTTAAATCTATAAAATTGCTTGTTGCTGAAGTCAGGCATTTGAAATTTTACACATGGAAAACAAATGGTAGAGTATTTAAAGCTTTCCAGAGTCTCCAAAGCTAAAAAAATATGTCTTAAAAAATAAGTGGGAAATTTCATATTAAAAAGTAAAATCCAGAAGATTTTTGAACACTGGTAAGTAGAGAGCATAAAACTAATTCTCTGTGTATTTCACCATGACATTGTCCTTCAATCACTGAAGAGAATCCTTACAGCTCCCATGGTATTGTCCTTGTATTTTTGCATTTACTGTGGAGGGATTACCTGCATGACTGACAAAAAACCAGTTTTCTGAGATATCTAATTGTCAACTATTTTTCATATAAATCATTTTAACATAAATCTGTGCTAAAAGGTTGATGATTTATAATTTGGACTCCAGGAGAAAAGAGAATCTCTCTTAGTTTACTGAAGTTTTGTGATAGTTCACTGAGAGGTTCACACATAAAAGCGAAATTCAATAAACAATCAGGTGTATGGCACTTCTTTCTCTCAAGTATACTTCCACACTACTACACTAGGCTACTCTTTGTGCAATAGGCAAATATGTTTTTATGAATATTTCCAATCTATATGTTTCAGAAAATAAAGGATTTGGAATTTTTTTTTCCACCTTCAGATATAGAGAAAGTTTCCATGAAGGAAGGAAGATACATGCTAATGAGCCGTTTGCTGTTTGTCTTCCATTCTATTTTTAAAGAAGACCTTAATACTGACCTTCTCAAATGAAACAGACAGAAAGATAGGAAAACCAACAACATGGGAATGAGAAGGTAAAATCTCTGTTATCCAGATCTGAATTTTACACTCTCCTTTGCTATTCTCCTTGAAAAATGCTTCAGTCACTCTACTCTGACAGCCAGAAACATGGTGACTAAGTCAGCATCATAGCTGAGTGATTGCATAGAAGGCAAGATTTTAATAATGGATTGACAACTTAACTAGTTCTTAACTATTAGCATTTGAATACTAATTCTTCATCTCCACTAGATTTGTTAAAAAAAATAACATTACAAAATGTAATTTCACTAGTTTGAAAATCCATTTTAAATAGATCTTTTATCTGTTAAGCAGTGAAAATAGAGAGAAAAAGCAAGGACAGGAGAGATTCAGGCTAGTTGTTACCATGTTCTACAAAACACTGCATGTGGTGACTCTATAGAAAGCAGATTCCCTGTGGGGTTTGCTAGATCAATTTTTTGGAGCAGGCAACCTCTGCCTTCTCAATTCAACTTTTCCAAGCTGCTCCAAATCTGATTCCTCCTTAAAGCTTCCCTTTTCATCATGTCTTTCCTTTATACATTGCTGACTTCATGAGCACACAAATGGCAGTCAGTGCATGTATAGCACAGTGGGTTTCAGCAAAATATGAGCAACGGTGTCTGTATTCTCTGTAGTCTCATTGTGTCTCCTTTGCCAGTGAAAGAAAAGAATCTGGAGTAAAAACAGAGACTATTTTCATTTTGAACTACTTTGGTAAGACAATATTTTTTCAAAAAGTATTTAGTATTCTGCAGTCATACTACCACCTCTGAAAAACACAACTGTACTTCAAGTAACCTCCAGGCTAAATAAAGTTTAGTCAAGGTCACGGCCTTTAATGAGATCCCTGGATATCCTACAAAAGTTATTGAATATATTGAAATGTATGCCTTACCTAAAATCATAAATACTTTACTATAAAGTAGAATCTATTTTCTTAAACTGCAAGGAAGGAAATTAATTAAGATCACCTTAAAATTTCTCCGGTGCACCACTCAATTTTTTGGATTATGCCATCTTTTCTATGATATTAAAGATCAAAAAATAAAGACATGCATCTGGGTATACAGATAACCATTTTTTATGAAAAGGCAATGCCTGAGGTGAGAAATAAATCTCTACAGTAAACCATGATTTTAAACCTTATTATTACTATTAATAAGTAGTATTAATATTAATATTTCATAAATATTTTAAAAAAAGGAAACATGCTATAAAGCAAAATGCTTTTTAGTGGGACATTAAAATCTTTATAATGCATCATGACATGCAGCAGATTTTCATGGCTTATACTTCATAAATATTTTTTTGAGTTCTTGAAATGTGGAAGTATTAATTAAAATTAATGTCTGAAATGAAATGTCTGAAAACAGAAAATCCATCCTGACAGTTAAGTGTTTTCTGGAAAAGCTATTTATGTTGCCAACACTCCTGAAGTCTCAGGAAAACTCCTAGATTTCATTTCTAGCTGTCAGATAGTAAAAAGATAATAAATTTACAATTCTAAGAATTGGTTTTCTGAAAATTAAATTTCCTGTCCTAACAAACATCACAAGTTCTGAATATCAATCAGTACAAAATAGATGATCAAATGAAAATTAGATTAATGAATATGTAGAAGTTACTTATTAATAATGGTGAAAATAATAAGTGGTCACATCTAAACTCTGAAGAAATTATATTGAGCTAAAAGGTACATTAGAGCTTCAGTGTCTGATGTCCCAGGCAGACTTTATTTTTTCTACTAGAATTTTTTTTTTTTCTCCTTTTACTTAGGTTTCATTTGTGGGATCCTTTGTGTCCGAATTTTCTTGCAGTGGCCAAGGGCTTGGAGTCTAGAGCTGTCTGGGCATGTCTAGATTGCTGCTCTGTACCATGCATATCCTTGTTGGGCTTTGGTGGGGAGAAAATGCGAACACATTTTGGTTTTGTCTTGGTGGTCACATGGATCTTGGTCGGATAGGTGACCATCTTTCTGTGTGTGAATCACCCTCTCTTTTGTATACTTTTGTCACTAATATTGTTTCTGTTACTGTTTGTTTCTTGTCTCATTGCTGTTATCAAGCAAATTTTTCTTAACTAGAAACTCTGCTTTTTTCTTGCTCTCGCCAGAGGGGGTAGGAGGAGGAAAGAGGCTGAGTGGGATTTAATTTCCAGCTGAGTTTAAACCACAACACTGAAATTTGATTTTTTTTCTACTAACTATTAGCAGTAATCCAAATGTGGCTTGTAAAACATATACTATAAAATGTTATATTCCACTTTATTGTCAAATGCCCCAAACAGAATATTTTAGCTCATAACTTTAAAACATGCAGTGCTGCCAAATTTTCTGCTACCAGCATCTACAGGAAAAATTTTCATCATTGTCCCTTCTTCCTCCAGGGATGCTGAACATGTCCAAAAAATCGAATTTCTAAACATTATCATTTTCACTGAGATGTGTCATAAAAATCAACAGTGGAGATGTATCAGAGTAGTAACTTCCTTTAGTTTATCAAGTTACAAATTTGTATTGAAAATAATACCCATATTCCTAAGTTTTATAAATCACAGAATTAGAAATGGTCACCATCCTGTTACTTTATTGTAAGTTATTTCCAGATAGTTTGCCAACTAATTATAAGATTTTTCAGTAGTTTTTCTGGCTGAGGAGGCAATGCTAATTTCCTCTTCTGTGATAAAGGTAACTAAAATTGAGAAAAAGGCAAATAAATACTCTTAAATGATCTGGGAAAATGGGAATTCTGTTCATATCTACTGCTGCAGTCAATAGATATTGGGAATGTGAGGTTTATAAGCCCCAGAAGAATTATACTCTTTTATTGTTGTTATTCAATTTCTGTGAAGTTTTGCTGTATCACAGAGGAAGAATAGTGGAAAATGTGCAATGGGGATGTGTGTATGAGGTGATGTGGGTGGGGGATTTTTATCTTGTATCCAAATTTTAAAAATTGTGTTTATTCCAACATTGTGATTTAAACCTGTTTTAAAAATAAATGACAACAACAAAAAAGCAAATAAAAAAACCTCACAATCAAACAAAAAACCCCTCAGGATTTCTCCTTTGATCAGAAAAACCAAGAATCAAAGTTCTTCCCTTTCCTGACTCCATTGAAAAGAACTGCCCAGCCTTTTACTTTTAAATTTATTTGCTCTATAGCTAGCTTTAGGATGGAGAAAACTCAAATATGGAACCTGTCAAATAACATACAGAGAAAAGAGAAAACTGTGAAAATCTTTATTTGTGTTTATTTGTGTACTATAATGTTTCCTAATTTGTCTAAAGGACTTCCAAAAAGAAAATTAGAACAGGAGCAATGGGTACTGTATATATTTTCTTCTGCGATTTTTTCTGTGACCTACCTTTCTGAAAACTTATTGTCTTTCACTTATCACTTTCCAAACCAGAGGAAGTTCAGATTTCTCTGACGTTTAGAGAGTTAATTCACTTCATGTATGTTTATTTGTTAAATGACTCATTTTTTTAAGCTCTCAGTGACAAAATTGTTTCCTTAGATAAAGGTTTTTCTACATTTGCTTTTTGAAAAATGTTTGGAACTCTAAATTACATTACCCATACTTTCTATATTTTTTCTTATCTATTTATTTTTAGCAGCATTTATAATGCAGTATGCTTTTCCAAGCTTCACAACTTGGTCCTACATTAAGTTAAAACCTTAATAAAAACCACTACTTTATGTAAGTATAAGGCTTTCTTTCTTACTTTCTAGCTTTCTTGCTTTACAGGAAAGTTGATGAAAAAAACACATAAATTTTCATGACACAGCTGAGGAAGAGACCGGGTTTCAGTAGACTTGCAAGGTGAGTGGATCTTCAACACCTCCTGCACTTCCTCCCAGCACAGCTCCTGCAAGAACTCTCTGTTAGCTACCCTCATTTTCCTCTTTTCTTGTGTATAGGTAACTTGCACTGATCAGTTTCTTAGTTGTACTATCAGGGTTAATAGAAAAATACACACAAACATCACAAAAAAACTCCACTATCATCTCCCCTGTTCTCATATTTAGAAGGGAAAGGGGCAGGAATGAAAATGCCATAACAATTGCCTTGATGTGTTCATTTAATTCTTTGGCCATAATTTGGATCTTGCGGTCACTGAAGTGTGCCCTCAAAGTAAAAATGTAAACAGGAAAATGAAATATATGCTTGAAGGATATCTTCCTGATGGACCTTTTGTTCTCATTTGTGAGAGTATTTGAAGGATAAGGAAAGTCAGAATGTTGCTTTTTGTACTAGAATTTCCTAAGGCACGGCCTATGTAGGAAAGTACTCATAGGATTTATGTCTGTCTTTTCAAAGAATAGGTTTCAGAATGATCTTTCAAAGTTGTAGATGACTGAAATTGTTGGTGAAGTTTATTTCTTGTTATTATTAATAAAGTGTTATTTACATCTCCATGAATAGATGAGTCCAAGAGAAAAAAAGCCTTAAGGAGAGATTCTATGCATATGTAAATTAGTGTATTTCTGTTGTCTGCAATGAGATTGGACTAATTTATAACACTGAGGTGTTGTTACATTAACATTAACTATCAAATATTACATTTACAGGTTTAATACGGGTAATACTTCTTCAGAGTTAAATTTTCTTCTTGTACACTAGCATAATTCCTATGTTCTTTAAAAGACAAGAATTTTTGTTCTAGTTTCCAAATTTTTTCAATTCCAGAGCATATCTTACTGGAGACATATTTTTAGAATGATATTGAGGCTGAGTGGCTGAATTTAATGACATGACTATGTAGTAGGTCACTGTCTTTTTCCTTTAGGGTACTGGTAATTTCATAACTGATTTACACTAGCAGTTGTGAAGCTGCATATATTTTAAAAACTGACTGTTTTGTAAGTTAAATTCTTCCTATCTGAGAGAAAGACAGAATGCTGTTAAAGCCTAAACATTAATTTGGTTGATATTTTTGTGTCTATAGGGGCAAAATAATCTCTTTTCAATTGTTTTACAGATCACCATGGAGGTATTGTCTGTACTTTAGACAGTAGAGTATTGCACAAGAGATTTTTGATGTAGAAGAAAAGCTAATTGATGTATTTTAAAAATGGACAGACATAGAAAGAGAAGATAATAACACTGAATAAGAATGCAGTCTTATGTGTACATTTGAGAACAGAAAGAAAGGCTAGGAACTTTATGTAAATTCACTGATTTAAAGTTTCCTGCCACATTTATATCCTAAGTGAGCCTGGGGTCACAGTGATAGCCTTAGTGTTGGAGGATACTGTGAAATGTTAAACTGATTTCATACTCTGAGAACCAAATAGAGTTCTAAAGTTGTTTCTTGCCTGTGGCATTCAATCATTAAGATGGTTTGGGGAACAACTGAATTATAATCTAGTTTTGAAAATTTTAGTAATAGAATTAAAATTCAGAATATATGCCCTGTGTTTAACTGACTATACCAATTGAGAAATAATGGCCTATAAACATTTTGCCAATGTAAATTAAAAAATACTTAATCAAAAGCAATTGTGTTGTGTGGGTAAAAACATTGCATAATCTTTACTCAAGTTGTATTATATATTAATATATAAAAAACAGAGAAAATTAAATTTGTAACACACTTCATTCCTACGTATCTTCTATTTGAAAACCCTTATTCAAGTTGCATGCTGTGCAGTTCCTCCAATGCCTCTGTACTCTCAGAAGAACAAACAGAATAAATCAATAGATCAAAAAGGGGGCACACTTCTCTCCAGAGAGCAATTAATGATCATTTGCATAGTCTGTACAATGAACTACGAAATAAAAGCCATGTGTGCCAACTGATGGTTGAATTTTGCTCTACCATTTCCCAGAGGAAATTACAGCAAAACAAAAAAAAAAAAAAAAAAAAAATAGCAGAAGAAGAGAGTCATGTGCATACTTGCATTTCAGGGAAATCTCTTGTTTTCCACATTTTATTAACAACAAATTAGTTTCCATTTGTATCTGGTTTTGGTCTTTCCCTTCTTTGTTCTGGGTCAGTATTTTATGACTTTACAGATTTTTTTGGATAGTGTTCTTCAGTGTCATTACCACTGTCCTCATACCACTAGAGTTATTGTCACAGTAATCATTGTTTCTTGAATAATCTTAATTTATGGTTAAATGTCTCATTCTCCTAGTTAGTTCCTATTTTACATTTCCCTACTTTACTCTTGTCCCTTTTCCCTCCATCCATCCCCTCCTTTATTGCTGAACTTTGTCTGGAACAACCTCGGCTCCACTGAACCACTGAGTATCTACAGAATGGTGCCTGCAAGGAGGGCACAACCAGGACTGAGATCACTCATGGCTCTTGGCTTGTCGACTGGACCACAGATGTTCAGTGTTCATATTTCCTGATCAAGATCCAATGAAAACCTTATTATCTGTCATAAATCTTTGTCTCCATGCAGCTTTCAATACTGTATTTCAATGCATTAGCATTCAAGCTTTAGCCTTTCATTTTTGTCAATTTATCCAAACATTCCTTTATTAGGAGTTTTTTTTTTTAACTCCAGGAGTTTGTTTGTCTGGTTTGCTTGTTTGTTTTTGCTATAGCCAAACATTCATAAGTTCTTTAAGAAAATTGTTTTGGAGTATAACTCAGTTATTGTTAAGTAACATTGATAATTGTATTGTAGATTTTGGCAGATTTAAGAGCAATGAAAATTTTATAGGAAAATACTGACTGGAGAGGATTTCATAGAAGTATCATAAATGAAAATTCTTTGGCTATGAAAACATGATAAATGTCCTGTAAATATTTAAATCCAAAGTGAATCCTTAGAGATACAAAGATTTTGACATTTATTTTCTGGAAATAAATTTTCAAAGTTAGGGTATTCAAGCCTTTTCTACAAAATATATTTTTTAAGTGAGGATATGAATGTCTATTCATTTTCTGGAGTAGGAGCTAGATTCCCTTGGTTAAACCAAAGACAGCGTTTATAGGACTGGCAGATATTTCAGAAGACCACTAGGAGCTCAGAACCCTTCTGGGAAGGCAGCTAGAATGAATCAACTTCCTCTATGGCATCCAGATATGCTTACCCATAGAAAATTGAAATAATTTTATATGTGATACTCTATGGTAATTTCAGCACAGACTGGAGATTCATAAATTGTAACACATAGAATGAATGCACATCATCAGGTATTATCTTTAGTAAACCTGAAAAAAAAACGTGGAGTTATTCTTCTATTCTGGTCAACAAACCACAATATTCTTCACAGTCTAACAATTCTTGTACTGCAGGAAAGGCTTCAATTATTCTTTTGTGTTTTGTAATTTCCCTTCTCTGTACATTCACATTATCTACCTCCAAAAAGAAAGGGATAATGCAATATAAGTCAAAGCCATCACTATAAGAGTATTGAATTGTAGAAGGCACCTCTTACGAGCAAAGAAAAGTAAAAGTTGCAATTTATAGTTGAAAAAATAAAAAGACCAACATGACTGGAATAAATGAGAAATAAATATCCACAGTGAACCTGAAAATATGTCCATTTTTTAGTATTACTAAATGTACTGAGGTATCTTTCTCCGGTGGAGTGGGAGCTTCAAACAAAGTTTTTTAGAGAAACCCTGATGTTGAGTCACAAAGTGCAGAGAGGACCCCTCTACTTTCTAAAGTCCTTCTGAGAGAGGACCCTAAGTGTGACCCTAGACTTTGTCAATGATTTAAGTAACACTGTCTGACAAGATTAAAGACGACAAATCAGATGCATTTCTATGAAATTAATATTTATGGCAAATGATTAGATAAAATGTCTTAAATCAGAATTATTTACTACATAGTATAAAAGCTAAAACAACTTGTATAATATAGGATAGTGCACTGCATCAAAGCAATTACTAACAAAAAAGAAGCAGTTGTTAAATAGAGATTGATATAACTCACGGTATGTTTTCTCGTGTGCTGATCTCATTCTCTCAACCCCAAGGAGTATATCTGGGAAGGGGCAGGAGGGCATCCTCTACCCAAGAGAGGTAGAGGAATCTTCATCTACTTCAAAGAAGAAGATGTCAGAAGAACCTAACTGTACGAAAGTGGACTTTTATAGTGTGAAAATATGACTGCTAGTTATATGTAGCCAGGTGAACTTAGCAGCTTATCTGCCAAATCTTTGCCTCCCTATCAGAATGTTAGTTCAGGGTTTTGCATAATTTAACACCAAAACCAGCATATGGTGCCCCCCTCAATCCACCAATAATTTTGCAAATAGGACATTGTCTGAATTGCTTGACCACATTCCAGGACAGAGCATCCAAGGCAGAACACACTGACACAACATCTTAAATGTGTCAGAAGAAAATATAATGATACAGAGGCATGATTTTGTACAAAAAGAGCTTTGACGCTCAAGAGCTCAGTAAAGTATACAGCATACATTATTTAGGCTTCTAGATCATGGAGCAGAATTGTAAATCTGTATTAGCAGTATTGCTTCTAAGAGCACAGTATTACTACCAGATATCCCAAACAATATCCCAAATAGTATTCTCAGAAAGACATGACTGCAGGAGCCATTCTTCCTTAGCATCTTGAGTGTGAAGCAGTAGCATGCCCAGAATAATCCTTCACTTCTTATAAACATAGCTCACGGAATTTTGTCTGAAAACCTGAGCACTCTCCAATGGTTGGTTCCACAGGCCTGATAAAAAGCAGTGCACTCTAGGCAATGGCCTTTTTTCCAAGACTGTCATCACAGGTAAATGTACTCTAAAGAGTCATTTTCCATGGTAAAAAAAAAAGGTGAAGCGATGACACAACAAAAGTTTCCTGTTTCTAACATCTTTACCTCTACAATAAATGTAGAGAGCACTGCATGAAAGAATTGTTAGGCTGTAACAAATCATTGAGAAGAAAAATGTGAGAGTATAACTCCATAAACTTGTGGTTCCTCTGACATGCTGAGAAACTTTGATATATATGTCTGCATACATATTCTCCCTATCACTTACTACTTGATTTCCATATAAGGGCAATAAGACTGATTTTTTCTGAGAGCAATTCACCTGATTGACATCTAAAATTCTGGGGATTTTTCTTTGTTAGAAATTTAATTCTGAGCCTGGCTTATAAAGTAAAGATGCAAACAAAATTTTTAAAATGTACTTAGGAAAGACTGTTAATGTAGAAATAGGGTAGAAGGTTATTTTTCATGACTAACTATTCAGTAGAACAAGTCATTCTTCTTTCCTCCTGAAGGTAGCAGGCACAGTGCATCTCCAGGTTTTCTTAATAAGCCCAAATTATAATTTTAAAATTATTCACATTAAGATAAAATTTTGGCATGAAGTAATTTTTCTCAGTGTCCTTTGTTAAATTTGATGGCTAAGTTTTTTGCCTTCCTCAAACCTCAAGTATATTCAAACTGACACATGCTTTCTTTCAGTGCTTTGCCTGTAGCAGAAACGTATAGTATTCCCTTGGTCTTGGCAATTTAATTCTCGGGAATCCATTTTCTTATTCTGAGTTGTAGTTTTATTTCCCCTTAATACAAACCTTTATCTGGACTAATGTATGCAACCTTTTCAGTATGCTGTTAAAATGCCATATTAGTGTAATTCAAAATAGCTGTAGACATTAAGGAAATTTAATTCTCAAGGAAATTGCCAATGTTGTGTGTGGTACATGACGTAGTAAATAATGAATATTTTTTTATGCTCTTATTTTTGTATTTTTAAGTGAATCTGTTTATATTTTTTAGAAATTTTTATTCAGTTTAATTAAACTTACCTGTTCTATTCTGAGCCCTAAAATGTCACTAAGCTGTGTGTGCAGAAAGCATCAATGCTCTGTCAAAATGCTAGATATACAGATGTTTTTCTTGAATTTTCTTAAAGAGTAATTGTATTGAAATATGAATAATTATATTGTCTGGTTTTTTTTCACATTATATCCTTCTATTCAACTAGAACTTAATTTTTATTTTCACTTCTTAATGAGTGAAATGGAAAATTTTGTGCAAGGGAATTGATAGATTGTACACGAAAGTGTAACAGAGAGACAAAAACCAGCTACAATATATTTTCAGTAAGTAGCCTTTTCCCCAACATTAGGGGCTAGAATAGCATAGTAGATCTTTAATCCCTAAATTTGACCAAGAATTCTCTAAATACAAAAGGGCAGCAAAGAATAGCCTTCTGTCTCTTCCCCATAGCAAGCTACTCTTCACCAAAGCAGTACCCTACCCCAGAACTGCAAAAAACCTTAGTCTAAGGATGTTTTATTGAACTCCCATATTCTCCTCAAAAGTCCATCTATTTTGTTTGGTTCTTCCTTTTTATTTAACTATGGTCTGTTATAAATATAAAATATTTAAATGAATAAATATAGAAAATTTACAATGCATTTGTATGTATGATATATGTAGATGGTACTAGGAGCTAAACATGAGGTCTACTCCACATTTATCTGTATGCTTTACCACTGTACTATGAAGTAAGTATTTTTTAATATTATTTTTATATTCAAAGCATTAGTTTGTTCTGTCAGTTTGCTTTTATATTTGACCATAGAGATTTTGTGACTATAATTTCCTGATCTTTGTATTTACATTTGTTTTTGTTCCAGTGCCTTTCTGGCCTACAGTGACTCTTACCATCTATCTCATGTAGACATTCACCTTCATGTACCACTTCTCCTTCAGTCACACAGCTTTATAGCATATTTCTATTTTGTTTCATTCTGTCAAATTTGCAGAAAGAGTTCAGAGAAATATTTTACACTGAGCCTTGTGTGTTGAATGATTGCATGTGTTAAGATTGAAAAGTACTTTTTCATAATTAGCAGCCTGTGTCTCTGCCAGCAGTGGAAATCCAAGTAGCAGGAAAATAAAGAGATTAATGAAAAACCAAATAAACCTTCTCTTAGGGAGAAGAATAAGTTGGAAACTGCAGAAAAAAGACACAGTTCATCATTATAAAGCAACTGAATTGAATTAATTTTCTAAGTAGAAATCAGAAAACATTGTTTGAAGGAAATATTCTTGAAATACCATTGAATAATTATGATTAGAGTCTAAGTACTTAACATGAATTTTGTGACACTTGATGATTAAGACCTTTGAAAATTCCATTTATCATTGTTTACCATTGAGATGAAAAAGAAGTCTGCAGTGTCCATGCGACATTGTCACGTACCTAAAATACCCCAAAGCCACAGAAGGCTATTACTTCCTTAATTTGCACATGTTGGGTGGAATATATAGAAAAATAAAGGTATTCTCCAAAAGGAAAGATACTTTTAGGCTTTTCTCTGGAAATACGCACATATGAAGTACAGGTAAAACATCATTTTCATGTGTGAGACCAGTGATTTGGGTCATTTGTACAAAGGGTGGAGGAACTTACGGATGCAATTGGAAATACAATGGCACAAGTGCTCTTTCTTACACTTTGACTTCCTCATCCAATACTGAGATTACTGTAGGAGCTTCTGACCTGCTGTGTATATCCCTGATTCTTCAATGGTCACTACTTTCTATCTTTAATTCTAACAGTAAAAATAAATAAACTTTTCCAGAGATCCACTTAATTTAACACTATAAAATATAGGTAAAATTTAATCAAAAGAGATATTAATTAAAAATAATAAAAGTGGATATGATATTTACACCATCATTAATAACTTACCTCAAATACTTCATATCAACTTAAACATACTGATATTTTGAGTCGTAAATAAAATAAGAATGCAATTTGTGGCTATGCTACACAATGCTAAAAAGTTTTCTTTCCAGCTACAGGTACGCTCTTGTATCCTAAATCTAAAATGTTACTATAAATTAGTTACTGTTGCAATGTAAAATAGAGCAGTCTAGCTTCTGGTGTGCCATTAAATATGCATCTTCCAAATTTAAAAAAAGATGATTCAAAATGAAAAACTGTTGGTGCCAACTTGTTCAATTTCTATGTTGTATTAGGTGCCAGAAATGACTTAGAAAGTTATAGCCTCTGGATAAAGCAGAATGTATAAAAACTGCTTCATTTTACATCTCAATAGTCTAAGCTGACTGTATTAATCAAGTGGAGGCAGTCATCACGGTAATCAAATAAACACCTTTTAGCCAACCTTGCAGATTTTTGTTAGTAATGGGCTTAATGTTTTCTGAAGTGATGTTAATCCTCATTAATAGTGACACAGGTCATACTGTAGAGCATTGCAAGTTGCTAAGTCAAAGGGGAAAGGAAAACAGTGTCATGTATTAAACACCTCTAAATTTTACTACAGGCAGGAGACACCCATTGGTATTTTTTATCTCATCATTCCTAGAATCAGCAGACTTTTCTAGTTTACTTCTACTCCATGCCAGAAAACAATATCTGTAGCAAAGTAAGAAAAGATGCAGTTTTTCCACACTACAAAATAAATGAATGACATAAAATTGAGATTTCAAGGGGCATTCAGTGGCCTACCATGTATGTTTATATGCTGTTTTCATTGTCGATATGATGGATAAACAATATCCCTCTCACTTTCTTTGCCAAATACAAAATTTAATTACCCTAAATTTTTGGGGGGGGCTGCCTTAAATTTGTATTTGGTGGGATTTCTCCCACAGGCATTTTTCTATGTGTATATCCATCTTCCCTTTCTTTGCCATCCAATCAACCCCTAAATTGGAAAGTTTCATTTTTTCCCCATATTTCTTTCAGTTTGCATTGTGTTTTAAAATTTCTTTTCTTTCCTTTTTTTTTTTTTTTTTTTTTTTTTTTTTTTTTTTTTTGGTATGTGTCACATTTCTTTGTTTCCAGTCTGTCTTCCTTTAAATTTGTAATTCTCTTTCTGTACACCTTTTATTCTTGGCTATTTTCCTCCCCCATACATTTTTCTCTATTCTTAACTTCTTTTTTGATGATTCCTTTTGTTCCTGTATATTCTGCTGCATTCTCTTTTTATACATATACCTTTTTTTCTCCCTTGTTAGCATTTTTTTGTTATTCCAGCAGCAGTAAAAGATTGCCATACTTAGTTGTATTTCACACAAAATAAAATTACTTTATAGATGCACTGCTTTCACGAAAAGAATGGTGGATATCATAGCAACATTTTGCATTTGTTCAAAAATTACTGGTCAAGGAAAATTATTAGAATTTATTCACACAATTACCATGTGCTTTAGTGAATTTAGCATTTAGCATCCTGTCATGGTTTGAGAGAACGTCATTGCTGCCAGGAAAACTAATTAAAAACAATAAACTCTAAAGGTTAATATCAACTCATAGTTCAGCTAGAGAATTTAGTATCTGTCCAAGAAACTTGGATAACACCTTAAAATATTTAAAGGTGGAAAATGAGACAGGACTTACTGTCCTCATCAATTTGCTTCATAACTGGGGTGACTTAGGTTAAGATACTGCTATGTTAATAATGGTATTTCTTTATTAAGTCATCTGTTTTGACAGGTTTCCTGAAGGACTATTTAATCTCTTTTCCTTATTATTTCATTATGAAAACAAGTTTCAAAATTTTTTTTACTTTTGCATTTTTTTCTGTAACCTATCAACTGCTTTGTTTTTGTTGGTTAGAACCAAAGAGGAACCAACCATAGAAGTATTCGTTCCTTTATTTAATTTTGGAGATCTAATTTTTGATGTATAAACCCTAACACTTGTGAAGGTGTATGTCTTACGTGTCTGTGAAATCCTAGCACCCCTAGGATTGACTTGACCTCAGAGAAGCCAGAATTATTTACTTTGAAGAGCAGCATTCATTTGCTAGTCCTGACAACACTTCCTAATGCATGTTTTTCATGTACCTGCATTGCATTATTATTATTATATTTTCTAAGATAAAACCCTAAAACACCATCTATTCAATTAAAATAATCTGATTTGGATTGAAAAATAAATCAGATTCAAACCTTTGCAGGCATTTCTAAACTGATTTATAGTTTTCATGTATAAATTTTGTTTACATTACCATTAAGTACCAGAGAGCTTATAATTTTCTTTTTTTTGCCTGATCATTTAAGTGCAACTTTTGTGAGCTCTTAATTGTAGCCACAGAGGGGAAAGATAAAAAAATTTATGTTTAACTGTTTAGACAGTTCTACAGTCAATTGAAATTGATGCATTAAAGTAAACAAAGTTCATTGTTGTAAGGTTAAGGTCCCTGTCATCGCAATGTGCAGTTCTGTGTGAATACATTCAAGTTATATCAAATACATACTTTGTAGTTGTCTAAACTTGTTGTTAAGAAAATATCCAAATATTTTAATTTATCCAGGACAGCTTTATTTAATTCCTGTGTGAATAGATGAACAGTGCATGGATAATTATCAGAGCTGAGGCTCAGTTCAACAGTAATCCATTAATTCATCTCCCTATGGAAAGAAATTACCTTTTGCAGCACCTAGAGTAATTTTCTTGCCATGGTACATCAATTCTGACCTTTTCCCTATACTCACTCCCAAAGTATATGACAGGATGTATTGCTCCTTCAGGACACACCATAATTTTCTCTGTTATCTATGAATTCAGTGGATTCCAGCATATATTCAAAACTTGAAGTCTTAGGTTTCTGCTTTAAAACTTTTACAGCATTTTGTAACTTGCTTCATAAAATGAATTGAAATTCAATAGTCAAGCAAAAATATAGTTCTTCTTTACATCTGAAATATGGAACCAGCAGGCTAAATCAGTATAAAGTATACTATAATTTTGTAGAAACGAGAGTCTGGTTCTAACATATCTGTTTACATGTAAAGAGAATAAGGTAGTCCATGATTTCTGTTCAGCTCAATGTTTCATCTGTTTCACCTATCCAGCTTCCCCGCTACAGCTGTGGTTGCACTATCTCAACTTACATACTCTGGTGCATGAATCCTTCCAGCCTATAGACCTTCTTATTCTTCCATTACAGCTACATCGGAAGTCACAACTTCCGTTCCTCAAGAAGTTGTTTCAACAATGAAGTTAGATCAGACCTGGAGAAGGGATGGAAAAAAGGAGCACTTTTAATCTCTCTTCAGCAAGAGATTCAAAATTCATGGAGAGACAGATGATGTAATTTCATGGCAAGTGAAAATTTTTCAGTAAAGGAAAGTCATAACAGGCATTGTCTTTCTAAATAATTTCTACCTTTTTTCCAGTTTCTACTTACCCTAAAATTCCTTACCATGTTCAGGAATAGAACCCAGCAGCCTCTTACCCGGCTTGAACATCAACTGCTCTCTCTTCCTCCACACTGGCACTCATCCATTCTTTTTGCTCAGCTGCACAAGAGCTAAGCCCTGTCAGACTGGGCTTTCCTGAATAGAGAGAAAGGAGGGAAAGCTGATTAACTAGCACTTTATGTAATTTACTTAAAAATTGAATCTGAACTACAGAAGTTTTGAAAACAGCTGTATTAGCAAAGCCCCCCAGTAGAGATAGACTTTGAACTGATAGAATCTCTTCTTTCCTTTGATCTTTTAATGTTACCAAACACCACCAGCAAAATTCATCAGCTTTAATTGTATCAGCATGGATAGGATTTTTTTTCCACATTTGTAACTTTCCATATTTAATCACAAGTTTTGTCAGTGAACACTTCAATAAATTCAGGTTTTGGGCAGAAATTACATTTCTATATGATCATCAACAAGTGGAAGAGACATGACAAAGTGAGAATCTGGAGGAAGAAAGCTTGTTTCATCAAATAAACAGAACAGATTACATTCTTATTCTACTGCAAACTGATCTATGAAAAAGAGATTTTCACTATCAGAGCTTTCAAATTTACGTATTAAATATAAAAGCAAGTCTAAGCCTGAAGCAGCTGCTTTCACAACAGTTCCTAAAGATCTGTCAACTGCTTGTATATCTTTGCTGGGTTTATCCACCTGTAATGCAAGAACCTAAACACTGGTTTTCTTTCTTGAAAGTGCTGCCTCTAGGAAGATTTTCTGCAACTTACAAATAACATCTTCATAATGAACTATTAAAAATGTGTACAGCTTATTTGCATTGCAATATATTAAAAAACAAAGTGCTTCAAATTTTAATTCTTTTACCAGAAAAACAGCAGTTTTGGATGAGAAAGTTTCATGGTTGATACTAGCTGTTTTAATTTGAAATATTATTAGGGCTCTTATCCATGTACTTACCAACACCAGTGCCTTAAGCCACAACTGATTTCACTTGTCAGGTGTGTCAGAAGATGTTTTCCTCCATTATCTCACATAGTTAATTTCTGGTTTCAAGTCTGGCAGTTTTTCACATTAATTTGTGCAAATTTTCATTTTTGTTATTATTTAAGGTTTCCCTGTCCCTCCTCCCTAATTCCATGCACAGCAGAATGAGAAAACACTTAACTGAGAAAGGAGAAATAATTTACCATCTGAGAATATATTGAAAAATATTTGGACATATTTTTTCTTAGAGAAAACTACTTCAGCGCAAAGTAACAGCAGTCACTTCTATTAAAAGAGTACCACATCATGCATCTATGCTGTGTATTCGAGGATTAAGCTGGTACCATGAATTTCCTGTAATAATGATTAGTCCTTATCTGAAAACACCCTCTCCATTTCGGAAATAGTCACACACTCTGCTAATAAGTACGTTTCAAAATAATATATAATTTTATATTTTAGCCATTGCATTTCTTAATGTGGTGTCGCAGAGCATGTTACTTTAGGAGACAGCAGGGGCAGGCTGCACTGAAAGGGGAGACAGGAGTGACAAGGGTGGCAGGGCAGTGATCCCACCAACAAGGGACACTATCCACAGTAACTATGCAAGAAGAGCAGAGGTTTCAGTGTCAGAGAGCAGAGAACAGCCCTGTGACTGCCAGCAGTGCCCATGCATGTCCAAGGCCAGGCTAAGAAGCAAAGTCAGTGAATCCAGCTCATGGACAGCAGGGGCAGTGCTGGGAAGAGGGCAGATGGGACAGAATTCACACAAGGACATTGAGTTGGGGCCTCAGCTTGAATACAGATACCAAGAAAAGGGGACAGAGACTCTGCAGCTACTTCTCACAGCTCACCTGTGCATTGGTGGACTGATCCCATGCCATACAGCTAAAGAAAATTGAAGCTGACCTTGAATATAGGCAGCTGAGCTCCCAAGGACAGCAGGAAGATGTTAGAAGGCATCTTGGTCATTCAGGGCCCTAACAGTGTTTAACTGTGTAATCTCTTCAGTGATGTAGATCATTGCTTTGGAAAAATATATAAGTAGCTTTGCTGTCAGGAAGAGTGGTGGCACAAGCTCAAAATCAGTGAGCTGAAGGTCTGGAAGACAGCAGAAACCATCAGAACGGATAGCTGGTTATCTACAATGAGAAAAGAGACAGATACTGCTGTATTAGGTGCTGATCTGTGGGAAAATTATAAATGGAATGAAATGAATACATAAACCAAATATAAAGGATTAGATGTTCAATATCTGTTCTATATATCACAATCTTTCTAGGATAGGTAGTTTCAACACTGATTTGTCTCTATCTCCATCCTAAATGAGCCTCCCAAAGGATGAACATGTTCCTGTTGACAGCATTCCAGTAAAAAAATATCATAGAATAATAGAACCACAGAATGATTTGGTTTAAAAAGGGCCTTTAAGATCAGCTCCAGCACCACTCTTCCCACACTTCTGCCATGACCATGGACACTTTTCACTAAAATAGGTACAAAAATGTTATTCAATACATTCTGAATAAAACCAATAAGCATGGGAAGATAGTGGTGAAAATGAAATAAGGGGCAGAGAGAGACACAGGCTTGATCCCCAAATTTCAGGCACTGTGAGCATGGCAGAACTTCCTAGAATTAGCTGCACTGACAATTAACCCACTACACTTTTGTCAAAAAATACCGTAAGATTATTACAAATAAAATAAATATAAGGAAGTAAATATTTTGTTTCATCCTTCCTGAATTCCTATGTATTTAGTGCAACCAGAAAATGATTCATCTGACTAGACATACAAATTAGTTACCAAGATACCTAAATCCTAACCAGCTGTTATTTAGGGGTACTATCTGCCCCAAGCTATTGATGATGTCCAAAACTGCACATTCCTGTGTACTAACTTTGAAGAATTTTTCTTGGATGCAGTAAATATGGTGAATATCTCAATTTATTTCTGTTCAATTCAGAAATAGTGTGGAAAAACTTTTTTGTACAACCATAAAAGCTGCAATTAGTATCTGCAGCACTGTACTTTTAAAACAGCTTACAAAACTTAGCAACCAGATTGTGTGAGGTACTTGGCAAGCTGGGTACTTGGGTTTTATGAAAATCCAGATTCTTTTTAATTGCTGAAGCAAAAGATAATTTCTTTTGAAAGTCTGGTCTTCAGTTTATGTGCATATTGAATAAGTCATTTTAACCTTGATGCACAGACTTCAGCAGTGGCAATGGTTGTTTGAAATTCTATAGGATTATTCTCACTATTTTTATGATTTTAGGGCCAAGGAGGACAGTATATGACCTACCAATTTTTGCTTCATACATTAGGCCAAGAAATTGATCCAATTTTTTTAGATTGGACCAATATATGCCATTAGGGATATAGCATGTATTTAGTAATGGTTTAGAGAGCTGCAGCAGTACCAACAATCCCAATGTAAAAGTAAGGCAGGTAGTACTGGGACATGAATCACAGTGACTTGACAGCTTGAGATACTGAGCAGAACAGGCAGAGTTCAAGAAACTGCTTTATGTCTAAGACCCAAATGAGTTACAGGAATCTTTAACAATTTCTTGACTGAGTATGAAAATTGAAAGAATCTTTTATTATAGGTCTAGAGTTTATTAACATTATGAAGAAGGAGAGAGGACATATTTCCCTGATGGGGCTATTTCATTTTTTAATGGAATTTGGCTGCTGTGCAAATGAGCAAAGCATTGTCAGTTTAAACCTTTTTATGCAATGGGGGCCCAATTGTGATCCATAATTTAATGGTATTTTGCTACTGTGTGCTGGGACACCTAGGGAGGATCTTAATTAAAAATCCGTATAAGTACATATTATACCCCTGGAAAACTGCAGTAATTTATCTGAAAATATGAAACCATGTTCAGAGCTCAAGGTTGGAGGAGCTGTCAGAGGGTTACAAAGGTTATAATAACGCAAATGCCATTTTCTGTAGCATTTTTAGATTTACAATGAAACTGCTAGTTAACTCAGCTGCAAAAGGAGAGCAGACACCCATTAATGAGTACAGGGGTCACACTGCCATCCTGCAGGGGCACATGTCAGTGATTTACCAATTACAGCAGAAACAGAAGTTCAGACCAGGTGGGTAATTTCTATATTAGAAAAGTGAATGGAATGAGGCATAGACAAATTTTGGGCTTGGGAAATCTCAGAATTCTTGTAAAGGGAAGTGAGGCTGAAAATTTTACACTGAATTTTAATGTGAGCTGCTGTCACTTGCAACTTGCAAAGTATTTTTGCTAAGTGGTACAACACAAGGCTTCAATAGTCAGTTAATACTGAAATAGTTCAACAGGAGAGTAGTAGGAGTAATTTTTTTCCAAATAAAGCCAGTAAGTTTTAAAATAAATCCTCACTACATTCACTACATTCCTTTTTTTACTCTTATGGCCTGTATGGATAATATATATATAAAGTTTCATAAAACATATGGTAACCATATGTGACAGTTCTGAGGCATCACTACATTTAAGAAAATTAGTCATCCCAGTGGAAAACATCAGTAGATCCTAATGTACTTTGACAGAACTCACTATGATGCCCTACTCCAGCCTCACATCCAAAGCGACTGTTCACATACTGTTCACATTGGTCCAGAATGCAAATTTGTGAATTTTCATTGGCACAAAATAATCCGTGTTACATATTTCCCATGGAAACTTTGTAACTTCTCTGATTACCTTAACCTCTTCATCTCATGTTGTTGTTGTTGTTGAAGGTGTAAAAGCCTTGTATAAGCTAGTTCAAACTACCATTCTAACAGTTGTTGTTGCAGGTGAATGCATAAAAAGGCCCCAAAATTATCATTACTTCTAGTCTACTTGGACTTAGATCTTGAATGTATAGACCTTTTCTCTACATTATATACAAACATGAAAAAACTTGTGTAACTGCAAAGAAAATCCTGAAAAAGGTGAAAAAATCAGTTGCCTTTAATATTATAGAATAAAGATATCTATGAGGTGTTTAAGATGTTTAAGAATTACTGCTGCATAATGTCTTACCACTGCTAGTGTGTGTTTCTTAATTAAATGTCTAAGGTGAAGAGAACTCATTTTGATATAATGATCTACGTAGATATAGAAGATCCAGATTTTCACCTCTCATACACTTTAAATAAAGGAGGAAATTTAAAGCATGTTTTCCATATCTCAGCTACAGAGTTAGACTTTCTCACTCAATGAATAATTGCCAGCCTCAAGAGACAAAGATCCAAGAGAAAGGTGCTACTCTGGTTGAGACATAGTGCATAACTAATATAAATCTCTTTCAAAACAGCTCACAGTTAGAAATGGACTAAATATTAAAACAAATTTCCATGCTTGCTACTTATCTTAGATCTATCTTTTCAAAAGGTTGGCCTGGTAATGTGTTCAGCTGTGTCAGTCCTCTGTCAACAGGAAAGAGGTGTCCAAATCTTCCTGCTTTCCAAGAGAAACAGAAATCAAAAATAGCAGAGTCAAACCCAAGGTGTTGAAATATTTCAAAATTAATCTCTCAAAAATACAGTACTGCTTGCAGCTGAGAGAAGAGTAAATAAGTTTATCCATGCATAAGCTAAGAGAACAGCTGCTATTACCAGCAAATTAGGATGTTAAAGCCCCAAACAATGCAAACATTGATTTAAAGCAAGACTGAAGCAGTGGAATGTGACTCCCAAAGCAGAGGTATGGCCATTAGGGATTCAGTTCGCTTTACTTTTCTGGTGTTAGGGAAATGATATCAGGCATGAGCAGAGAGCTCGTATGCCAGTTAGATATGAAAAGGGTAAGTTCTGCAGGGATGTTTGCCAGAAAGCAGTAAATTAAGCTGAGTATTGTTGAACTGCAGAGATGATAAGAACAAGTGTTGCTTATTGGTTTATTTATCTGATTATAGCTGGCAAGGGAGAAATCAATACAGTAAGTCAGGGATAAATTGCAAACTTGTTACCTAGTATAACTTGAACAGCTTGTGCAGAGATAATTAGCACAACCTCTCTTAGCTAAATTACTGTTTAAAAGTAAAAGGAAATAGAACCAATTTTCTCAGCATTTATATCATGGTAGCACATGAAGAAAAACATTGTGAATTTGAATAGGTATTAGAGTTCTTGTTAATTTAAAAGAATACATATACCTTAAGTGATGTGTCTACATGTGCATATACAAACATTGGAATGCATAGCAAATAAAAACAACAGAAAACATAATTGGAAGGAAATATTTTCTCCATCATTATTCATATATATTCAGCCGAAGTTTCAATGTTATTTTTAATTATTTTTCTTTTTTATTAATTGATATAAGTAAAGCAAAATTTTCTTCTAGTTAGAAATAGAAACTGTTCAATATACAAGATAGAGGGTCTCTAGTTCTTTCACAGACATGAAGAGGAAAACTGTGGACTAATAGCTTACAAGAAGAGTGTGACTGTTACTAAATGAGAATAAGGGTCAGAGCAGACATTTCATGTGCACTTTCATGAGGTAAACTGAACCTTCATGATCAAAGGAATTATCATACTAAAAAAAGCCTCAAAATAGAAGAGAATTGATACTGGGTCTCATGCACAAGAGAAGATAAGATGTCCATCTTAGCAAACCCCTAGGGTTGTAATCACATTATTCTGCTTCTCTAAACAAAATGTGATGATCGTAAAAGAATTCCTGGAATAATTCTTGTATAAATACAATATAATGTGAAGTAAAACACAGCTAAAACAAGTTTGGGGAATGATGGAGGTTTGTGTCTTTGTTGTCTTGAACAAGTGTTGCTTATTGGTTTATTTTCTTGATTGGTTCAATTTTTAGAAAGAAGTATAGAAAACCTTCAGAATTTCTTTCCCATCTGCACATGCTCAGAACATAATATTGCAAAGGAATCAAGGATAAGATTCGTGAAAATAAAGTCACAAAGGTATCAGACATATATAACAGTAAAAAAATACTTTCCAGAAGAAATAAAGGAAAAGTTTTAGCTTTTGCTTGGCTGTAGGGTTTTTGTTTGGGATTTTTCATTTCTAAGTAAATATTGCTAGACTCTCTTTGTCTTCATCTAGATAGCTTTGACCCAACTTTATTCACCTTCTATTTACTTTAGCTCATTTTTAATCAACATTTTTTCTGAGAACAAATTGATTCAAAAAAGTGATTAATAATACTTCTTCTAGGAATTCTAAAGCTATTATCTACCTGAGAATGTGACAACTGGTTATAAAAAAAATCCTAAGGGAAAGGCTTCCTTTGAACCTGGAAAGCTGTTTTGAATGCTAGCATAAATATTTCTGACATCACATTTAAAAGGACTGGCATTTACTGTCACCTGTCTTTATACGTTTTTTTTCCCAAATATTCCTAAACAATATATTGGATTTGTGGGGTGCCCCATGGCAGGAAGGAATGATGAATCTGACTCCATGTTCTTTGAAGGCTAATTTATTATTTTATGATGCTATATTATATTAAAGAATACTATACTAAACTATACTAAAGAATACAGAAAGTATACTTAGAGAAGGCTAAAAAGATAACAATGAAACTTGTGACTCTCTCTCCAGAGTCCAACACAGCTTGACACTGATTGGCCAATAAGTCAAAACAATTCACATTAAACCAATGAAACAACTACCTGTTGGTAAACAATCTCCAAACACATTCCAAAGGAACAAAACACAGGAGAAGCAAATCAGATAATTATCGTTTTCCTTTTAGTCTGTGGCTTCTCAGCTTTCCAGGAGCAAAATCTTGGGCAAAGGTATTTTTTCAGAAAATATCAATGTGACAACAATACAATTAAGAAAATCTATGTCACAGAATAATTAAAGAAATAATTCTGTGAAAATAAGTTTTATACAGTTTTCATCACAGACCTTGAAAATTTTCTAGAGTTATTAACAGTTCTTGAAATAAAATTGTAGCTCTGACTTGTTAATAATTTTAAATTTGTGTTAGTAATGATGTGAAAAAAATAATTCAGGCATAATCAAAGGTTAATGTGTTTTAGGATGGATACACAACTTTGCGTATTGTGAAGTAATTGAAAAAATCATTCAGTCATATTTTAGGATTACAAAAATATCTCAAAATATTATACATTACTGAATAAATTAAAGGGTCTGGGCAGGAGAACTCATTCCATGATGAAATAGATTTTGATGACAACTTTTTATGACATCATTTCAGAAAACTGATCTGCTACAAGTGAAAGCTTACAGTCAGTTTCAGAAAGAATTTTAATGAGTTTTAGTGGCAAACAGATCCTAAAGATTACATTTTTGAATTTGAGGAAATAATTATTGAAGAAAAAATAATGGGTTTTCACAATATTAAATTGTGTTGAAGGTTAAAAAACATATATCTTGCCAGGTAAAATTTTATTATAAAAAATTTTATATGGATCTAAGAGTTTCCCTCAATTAACATAGTTATAATTAAAAAAAAAGAAAATGCTTCAAGTGTTTTTTAATTAAATCTGACTGTATGTATGTCATTCAATGGTCTTATCTTGCTAGGATTTTTCTCATGTCCTCATAGCTATATTAAGTTTATAAATTCTAAAGTTTTGTGCACAAAATTCTGTAAAGGAACTTTCAATACTTTTATTACATTTTGAGATGATTCTTTTGATATGAGTACAACCAACACCATACCTGTGTTTAAAATAATGGAATTAGATTGACATTCCAGTTCTCAAGACTTATGGTCTATATGTCCAACAGAACTGCTCAATTGAATAACTTCTTTTTTGCAGACTCACTGCTTTTTGATGCAAAAAAACTAAGAAAGATTTCTTGTCTTGTGTCACTTTGCTGTCTTTCTTCTGTTTGCTGTCTTGTGCACTTTGCTGTCTCTCTTCTGTTTCATTAGTTTGAGAATACATAAATTTCATAATTTTGTGTAATTTTTATAATGAAGCTACTTCATAAATGACATGTAATGGGGAGATTATAATACAATCTGTGTCACTCTTCCATGCTTTCTATTTGAAATGATGTTTAGTCTTCCTGTGACAATATGTATGGAAAATAATGTTTATATTTGTTTATAACTTTATAATCTTATTATGATCCCTGCTATTGTCTTCTTACAGAACCTATGAAGGAAGAAAAAGAGAAAGTCATTCCTTTGAAAATATTGTCATGAGTATGGAATTTATATGAAGAAGTTGTTTCTCTGAGAAATGCCTATATAGAGATAGGTGTCTGGGAAGCAACCAAATACTTTTTTCTGAACAGTACTAGAGAGACACAGAGGCTCCTCCAAATAAAACATAATTCTAATATCAGTAAAATCAGTTACTAGAATTTTATTCTAGTCAATGGGAACAGGATAGTAAATAGCTGCATGCAAAATTAGAAAACTTAGATGGTAATATAACCATAGTGATCTGTCTCCTTTTATCTTTTCTGGAAAGATGTAAGGGACAGATATTACACCTATTTACACATATGCAAAGCATAGGTTTGTAAAAACCTATGAAGTGGAGAGAAAAATTCAATCTACAGTGCAAATCAACCACAGACAATGATCTCAGGATAGCTTCAGTAAACTACTGTTTACCTTATAAATAACAGCTTCTGCATGTCACATTGGTACACAAAAAGAAAGAAACTTCCTGCAGAAATAGGTTTGTTCAGGTAATTTTTTCCCTTTCAGATATTGCATTATGCTTATGGGTGGGGGGGGAGGTCGTTAGTGTTTTCATTTTTTATGACTGCCTGGTAAGTACTATCCTGTGGCAACTGCAAGGTGAGATATAAAAGATATTAACCTTGCCTTTAGAAATTTACAGGGTAAATGGACAAAAAGCAAGGGATCAATAAGAAACCCAGAAAGTGGCACTAATTGGTGGTTTGGTTCTAATGGGCTTATGTCATCTTTCCTTAGAATAATTTAGCAATTTTATGCCTTCAGGAAAAGAAAATATTCAGAAAGATTAACAGTGAAGAACATGCAGAGTTTCCTTGTTTATATTGTTATTTATATGACGTAGGAAGTATAATGAATTAGCTGGAGGTTGCTGTGATCTAAAACCTCTAAAAACCTCAGAACTGTGATGCGGTATGGGGAAGATACAGTGATTACATGGAGAAGGAATTAGCTGTCAGTAGGAAAGGATGCATTAGTATTGTGATACAAAAGAGGGACAAACAGTGATTTGGAAAGGTGACAAGAATTTTTGAGACATAGGATAAAAAATGAGAGAGTTTGAAGACAAACCATGTAGACATGTAACTGCAAATGGATATTTTTTCAGGATTTTTAAGGAGATATGATTTTTTTTTTCGTTTTTATCACCTACTTTCTACTCACTTTAAATAATGTCATAGAAAAGTCTTTTGCAATTGAAATTTTTCTGCCTCAATGATTTGCATTTCTCACTTAAATAAAATCTGCTTTGCACACATTAAATATTTTGTAAAGTGAAGGAGTAACACCACTACTAAGAGTCAGATACTGGACAGGCTTCTATTATGTCAAGGGTTCTCATAGCTAATTGTAGATGTCTACACAGACATATATTTTTTTAATTTTATCTCTCAGTTGTGTCCTGAATTTATTCATTTAATTCAACATGTAACTCTTATTGGAAATAAAAACATTTAGAAACCTGAGTTATTTAGCCCCAGAAAACTAGGTAGCAAATTAAAATAATTTAAAATGTTTTAAATCAAAAATTTATTTTAAATATATGAACTGGAAATACTTGAACTTGGGCACAGTTTTTCTCTGGCAAACAATTCTTTGTTACCTGGACATAATCAGCAAAATGCCTGAAGCTAAAAAAAAAAAACCCAACCAAACAAAACAAACAGGAAAAAAATCAGCACTGTTTTGAGGTTTAGGGGGTTTTTGTTTGTTTGTGTGTTTTGGTTGGTTGTTAGTTTTTTTTAAACTGGCTTCAAAAGCAGGAAATGGATGGATGGTGAAATTCGAAATAGTGAATTTTTTATTTCCTTATCCTAATTGTCTGAGGAAATTGTAAGAGCAAAATGTTTATGACTCAGTGTTCAGCTAAGTGTGCTTCTATCCCTAATAATCTGTAGTTCTGATAGACAATCTCTACTAAATTCAGGAAAGATGACAGAATGAAATGAATTTTATAAAACTTTTGTGAAAATAAGCAGCCAGATAGAGATGAGTACTGCTTTACTGCAAGCTTGAGTCCATTTAAGAGGCAACATAAATTTTCTCTAAAGTAAACATTACACAGTAAACATTTACTGGATTGCCCTGTGCTGTGTAGTGGAGCCTTTTACGATTTTATGGCATCAGGTGCCAGCACATTTATGGTGCCTACAGCCACTGACAAATGTAGAAACACCAGGTCATGAGTGGGGTGTGGTGGGCTGTACCATGGGCTTGCCAGGTGAGTCTGTCCAGTTATCCATGCTACGTTCAGAAAAATTAATTAGAATAGCTCTAGAGGAATTTTCTGTGCTGAGATAAAACAGCTGATAAAACACATCCAAAAATTAAACATTTAGCCCAACAAGTTGCATGCCTAGGATAGATACTCATAGTATTATTAAAATGGACACATATCCCCTTTCCCGTATCCCTTTCCCAGGACTCTTCATGGAATTTTTAAAATGTAGCTGTATAGTTTTTGGTCTTCTACTGCCTGACATGTTTTCAACATGGCTTGTTCCTGAACAAGACATTTTTCTTCCCCACCTTAATCTGACTTAATACCAGCATTGAAGAAATGTGATTTATATAGAAAACCAGTGTATTTTTGTAAAACATACTGAGAAGCAAGTTTTAACATAGAAATTTGGACAACGTCTGATTTTACTTTTGTTTCATCATTCCATTCTATGAAAGCTAAACTGGGCACTATTAAATATCAGGATTTCAAGGAAAAGTGTCCCTGGGATAACTCAAAAGTCTTGGGGGAGGACTTATTGGTTCACTAGTACTAAGTGAAAAAACTGCCTTTCAAATTTTGAAAGTATTTTTAATAATTTAGAAATAACTTTTTGCCAGACTTTTAAAATGAAGAGCTGAGTATAAATACACTTATTTTACCGCTATGAAGAATATTTTAAGGACTAAAAGAGTTCAAGCAGACCAGGAGTTTGCAATGCAAATCCCAAAGTGACTAGACATTATCTTTTGTTGCTAGCTTTTTACCAACATTACATTCTCATCAAAAAAACATGAAGAGGCATTAAGACTGTCCATTTAAGTCATCTGGGTGTTAGTTTTCAAGATTTCTGCATCCTCAGAGTAGTAACTGTTTACTATTTGTTCCCACATAAGAATTAAAAAAAGCCACACCTGGTTAAAGTTTAAAATGTTGTTAGAAACAGCTTGTCTTCACTGCTTTGAACTTTAATAAATAAGATCAAATTAAGAAACACAAATACTAGAGTGTTTGGTTGAATATCTTATGAACAACATAACAAAGTCACACTTCAAAAATCTTCTTCATTCACATGATGTCATTATCTCCTCTAAAACAAGAACATTTTTTTCTAAAGATACTCCTAGTAATACAATCTTCTAAATTAAATTAAATTTTATTAAAAATTTGGATAAATTAAGAATTTTAATGGAACAAATCCTGATTTAACACAAATAACCTAGGAATAATCTGATTATGAGAAGTTAAAAAATGCCTTTTACATTACAATAGCAGTGTTAGAACTCTTTTAATGTTGTGTAATAATTATAAAAGCAGAATATTGATAGCTCCTTGGGATTTCTTATATTTTGATGTTCCATATAATAATGTTGTTATTTTTAGCAGAAACATTTTCTTATTTAAGCAATCTAGATTTCTAAGTTTATTTTTAATTTAAGACCAAGTTCTTATGAAACAAACATCCAACAGCTACTCGCACTGGAAAATTTACTTTTTTGATTTCAGCTGGTAAAATAATTATCATCATAACTGCAACATCTCTGATATCTGGGCTCCAGTCTCTGATCCCTACAGTGTCATATAAAAGCTACTCTTAGAGAAAGATAATGATTGGACAGAAAACTAATTAAAAGGTAAAATGTCTATCAAAGAAATATTTAATGCTGATAAAAAGTCCTTTCATTATTGAAATATTATAATTATTTTAAACTCAAAATTTGAATTTGTAGCTAAGTTTAACAAATGGAAATGCATTAAGATACAGAATTAATATGTGTGCAACCACACATCCTTGATGTACTGAGGTCCCTGACAAGGTCTTTACTCATTTTGGGAATGCTGGCTTTCCACACACAATTTGCATTTCTGACATTCTCTTCAATCATTTTTGATATCATTTGGAAATACTGTATATGACAGATGCCTTCATCTTCTTCTCCATAAGATCTACAACGTTATAGCGTATATAGTGAATTTTTGACTTTTCTGTCTAAAATTATGTAGATTGTCTCAGACAAAAATTGCTCTGTTCACATGATTTAAACCAAAACATGATTGAAGCAGTTTATTAACACAACACAATCAGCAAGCAGTGAACAATATCAATATCATCAATATGAAAAATAGGACCCAATTCTGAGCATCTCCACATCCTTTTCGGAAACATCCTTTTCTAAACAACCCCAAACACCTGTAGGTAACAGAGACACCCCACTCTCCTCTCCAGGTTGTGTATCCCTGGGGTGGCCCCACTGCCCTGTTTGCCTCTGTCTCTTCTCCACTAAATGTTTTCATGTTCCTTTCATGCTGCTTCTTTAGCTCAAATTCTCATGTCAACCTCTTGGTAACCATTTAACCCGGGTGATGTTTGTAGTCCCCCGCCTTTTTATCACTTTAATTTCTGCGGCAAGCACCATCTCCAAACAGGCAGTTTGGTTTGCTTCATTCACACATACTCTTGGATTCACAGCACAGTATTTTTATACAGAACATTTCACAAGACATGTGATACCCTCACAGGTAATGCGCTGACCAATATTCCTAATTTTGAGGAGCTGTTTGTTAACTCCTCACAAAATGGCCATGACAGGGAGATATGTTCCCAGCACACTCTGGTAATTGTGCTACTGGTTTTCATAGTGTTCACGGAACCCTCTACTTATTCTCCCTCTCTCTTGTTGAATATTTGCCTTTTTTGAGTACTGTGGTGGATTGACTAGCTGGTTGCTAGGAGTTCACCAAATTCACTTTGTTACTCACTTCCTCAGCTGGGTAGAGGAGAGAAAATAGATTGAAAGGCTCATGGATCAAGATAAGGACATGGAGAAATCACTCGCCAGTTACAGCCATGGGCAAAACAGATTCAGCTTGGGGAAATTAATTTAATTCGTTGTCAGTCACATCAGAATCTATGAAAATTAAAACCAAATCCTAAACCATCTTCAGCTCACCTCTGCCTCCCTTCCAAGCTCAACTCCGCTCCCAGTTTTCTCTATGTCCTCCCTCTGAGCAGTGCACAGGAACGGGTCATGGGGGCTGTGGTCAGTTCATCACATGTCTCTACCACTCTTTTTTTCCCCAGGGAGAGGACTCCTCATACCCTTCCCTGCTGTGGCATGATGTCCTCCATAGGCTGCAGATCGATCTCTGCTCTAGTATGGACCTTCATGGGCTGCAGGGGCACACGTGCCTCACCATGCCTCCTCTTCTGCCTGCTGTTGTGGTCCAGATTTTGCCTTTTCTGAAATTTGTTATCCCAGAGGTATTGCCATCATCACCGGTGGGCTTGGCCTTGGCCAGCCATGAGTCTGTCTTAGAGCTGGCTGATGTTTTCTCTGTCTGACACAAGGGAAGTTCCTGTCAGCTTCTCAAAGAAGCCACCCTTACAGTGCCCCCTCCATTCCCCGGAAAAAACCTGGACACGCAATCCCAAAACATGTCCTGTTTTTCAAAGTACTTTCTAACAAATAAAGTCATAGGTAGAAAATAAGGATTTTCTGTCTCATAAGAGAACCACTCCCTAAACAGAAATCAAAATTCAATGCTATTTGGCTTTCACTCTAAATAAAAACACTTGTTATGGAGTCTATCAACAGTATTAATGAAGATCCTCGAGATATCTTTTCTTCAGATTTCTTATGATGTTTATTATGATGACTAATCTCAAATTCACCATCTGATGATGGAATGGGATAGAATTTGTCTTGTCATTAGTTAAAATGGGACATAAATGCTCAGAAAAATGATAGTATGGTCAATTTAGATTTCAACATTTCTTCAGAGCGCAAACCTGTCCTTTTAATTTAACATCCAAACATTTGTCCATTTTATTACACTTTCAAGAATCAGAACATATGGTCATACTGTAATAATTAAAAATATTTGTAGTACAGAGAGAGAAAGTCGGGTGTTTCACTTTAAAAAAGTCTAGTTTCTTCCAGCATAAGAGTGCCTGTGATTCCACACTGAATGGCATTAAGGGTTTCAACAGTGATGGCTTCAGGATATGACCAGATTAAAGCTGGTGTAGGAAGAGTTGTGTTCTGCATCTTGCGATGTCTCTAAGTGGTGCAGTGCAGAATAATAATGGGCTCTTTTAGTACAAACCAGAGAAAGTGGGTAAGACCTCCTCAGCTGTTAATGTGTTTTCTCAACCCAACACAACACACTTAGGGACACTTTAAATTGGGAATTCTCCTATTTCTACTATGGGGAATGAACTGATGTTATATTTGTAGAAAACCTCTTTCTAGACCTTTTACATTTTGATCTACATTTGAAGAGCAGCACAGCCTTCTCTCAGTGCCTACTTTATCATGCTGTTTGTCACACTGTGCAGCTCAAACCAGTTTGATGGTCTATTCATATTCCTGCTTTAGCCCTGGAGAGACTCTGATTGCCATTCAGGGACAGAGGTGAAGCTCAAGTCACTTTACAAGGGCATGTGTCTCCAATCTGTCATATTTTCTGGGTATATTTATGGAGCTTTGTGTCTTCTCTGCCCTATGTCGCTTCCTTGCTTTTCCTTTACTGTATATGGTGTTTCTATACTCTTTAGCTGTACTTACTTTCTTCCTGTGGACTGAATGATGACACTGACATTCAATTAATATTTGAAGAATAAACGTACACTTATCCTGTAATGTATCATTGTTAGCGTCACATAGAATTATCTTCAGAAATATGTAGAACTTATTTTTGTGTAAGCTAAGTGAGAACAGAATTTCCCTAAGAAAATGTTCCTTTAACATGTAAAACAACTTCAAGTTAAACTCAAATAAATGCTAATGTCCAGCACTTAAACAAAGGGAAAAAAATGTATTCTAAAAAAAGAAAAATATTCTTTAGGATTGTCATTGCAAATAGTCAAATGAACCATATTATGGAAAAAGATGTTCAGAAGGGTTAAAGCTGTTTAACCCTTAAGAGCTAGATGTTTTACAAACTGTCCTCATCCATCCTAACAGTAAGCTGTGTAACCATGTTTCTTTCCCAGACCTCAGTTGCACTGATTAGATGAGTTGCACAGTATTTAATTACAGAGCATAATTAACATGTTGCAAAAATGAGTGAATAATTCATAATGTGTCATTTATCTGACAATTTTTGCCTCTCTCTGTTTGCTAGTTGTCATTGAGCAGATTATTATGTTCTCAAATGCATCCCTTATTTGAATTTATTTGCTGAATAATTCCCACAAATGATTCTTATTCTGTGTGTCATCCAGAGGCAGTTTGTTAGGAGATTTTAATGCTAGAAGATGCAGTTATTTTTATTTACTTGGCTGCTGGATTGTGCGCTATTCCCCTGTTTCCTTAATGGATGGCACCTAGATCAAAATGAAGCTTCAATATCAAAATTCTATGTGAATTTTCTTGTAGTATACACCTACAATTCTTGGATAAGAGCTGGCATGCCTCACTAGATTTAAAATTCCAGTCTGAGAACAGGTGACTTTATCCATTCCTTTTCAGATAACCTAAAGTCACACATGTTCTGCCAGGAAGATTTGAGGGTGCTGAGCCTATAAGAAGTCAGAATAGTGGGCAAATAAACTACAGCTTTGGGGACCTCATCCTCTTTTTTCCCTTCTGAAATTAATCTGGGTCAACATTGCTCCTCCTATAATTATGAAGATAATTATTTCACCTTTTGCAAAATAGCCCTATGGACAGATACCACTGAACTGGAAGGATGCATTCCAGGGGAATCTGCTAAGAGAGATGGATTAATATATACCCCATAAAAGCAGTCAAAGTACTAGGCTATACAGAAAAAGAGAATAATTTATTTCTTGTCTCCTATTTCTTTTATTTCTGGCTGTGTAATGGCCCAGTTCCTTTCTCCTTACTTCCTCACACACTGCTTTAAGCAGTCTACTAATTTTTCAGGTGTCCTTTCAGGATTTACCATATGGATTGCAAAGCAGTTATTAAAAGGATGAGAACATTGCTATGCCACTGAATATTTCTTAGTGATTGTAGCTACCCAGCCAGAAAACACCCATCTCAGTGGGATTGTGTCCAGTGAAGCTGGCCTTCTTCTAGGTTGAGCCTTCCTGGGGTGCCAGACTTAATGTGTGCAAGATTATTTGGTTCCTTAACTATGCAAGCGATCTATAAGCACATGAAATATTTAAAGTTTTTTAGGGACTTCTATACTTGCAACAGCTTGCATAAAATATTTATTACAGGAAAAAATTCCTATGCCATATTTTTCATTAATATTTTCTCTGTACTTCTCAACATATAAGTCCAGTTCTGCACACTACTTGTGTTGATAGTCCTCATCCCTTGGATTAAATTTAAGATGCAAATAACATTCCCCACAATAATAAAAAAAAAAAAACCAAAAAACCCCAAAAAAACCCAGCAAGTTTTTAAGTCTTTAAAATTAATTATAGCAAAATTGGGCATTGTTGCGATGCATATAAAATGCTTTTAATATTTTTGTGTGGCATTGCGAGCTTTGTCTGCATTCCCCCTCTATTGTCAATATCCATGGTCTGGGACCTGAAACTGGTCCAATCTTGTGACGGATTCAAGGCTGAAATTTTTTTATAGATCTGAAGGATAAACAGAAACCATTTACAATTCTGCATAGAGCAGATTCAGGAAAGAACATTTTCTCAACCTGTTGCTTTCACTTCACCACAGAGATCCACAACTTTCTTTTGTAAATAAATCATTCTTTAAAGAATCAGCACTAGGAGTTGCTGTAGAAATATGCCCTTTCTCACAGAGCCTGTGCCCTCTGAATTTTCCATTACTGTACCTACAATTCATCCACAACTTGATGGATGTCAAGTCAGAATCTTCATCAATCAAATCAATCAATCAGTGAATAAATCTTGTACCTTTCCTTGCATGAACACACTTAATCTTGTTTTGTGTAAGCATTATCCGTGAGCCCCTGACCGCAAGTGAGGCATATCAGCCATTACTATAAACCAGATTATGTCACTGCTTTATAAATTAATTACTTTTTCAAGCATGTAATTCTTAGCAGAATTTTATTTGAGCTTTTTTCTATAGGAAGTGAGCTGTTTTTCCTCACCCAAAATCAATCTGTAACACTATTCTAGTTCATAAGACTTCATGCACAGGCCTATTTGTGAACTTGATGAATTTCATATTGCCATATTTGAATTTCCTTTACATTGGAACAGTCTTATGATTATGTTTTTGCTGATTTGAGCCTCAAAGAGATGTGTCACTGCTTCTCAGACCAAAATTACTGCTAGCCAGTATAAGTCCTAGAAGAGCTCCTCTGTCATGGTATTGATTGCAGAGCACATTTTGAATACAGCTACACAGATACAGAATGTTAGGAATAAATATAAATTACTCTGTAACATAATTCCATTTAAATACATTTGGAATGACATTTTATTTTTGGAAATCCCTTCTCCACCCCCTAAAATTAGCAAAGTTGTAGGGCTACACAGTTACCCCATGGTGAGTACCAAGACATTTCCTGAAATCTTCAAAGTCTAAAAGTGGGGACCTGGAGTGTCTATTGCCATTGCTAGAAACAGATCACATGCTTTATGCTGAGGACTGAAGCTTTTAAGGATTGTCAGGCTCTGAACTTTGCTTGACCTGCCTCTAACTTTATTTTTCTTGGTTTAAGAGTGACAGCCATTTCTCTAACTATTCAGGTGCCAAAGGTTAATTTGTTTTCCTAGTATTTATCTTTGTGTGGTATGACCAGAGCTTTGCATGGATACTAGAAACAATTATTCTGTATTAAATTCTGAGGGTAAAACTTGACATACTTTTCCAAAGTGATAGGCATAAAGGTAAACTTGTTCATGATCACTTAAGGGGCTTTTTTGACCACTGATAGATATACAGATTATATAAGGGGTCTACTTCCAGGATATGAAATGTGTAAAAATTATTTAAGATGTTGGATAGAATCAGAGTTTTTACCTTTATGCTATCACACACATACACACACATATACACACATATTCTGCAGGTATCACATAGGTCTTTTTCTAATTCCAGAATATGGAACTTACAGTGGCCAGTAAGAGGTAACTGGATAACTGAAGATTAGATCCATTTTGTTTGTAGGACTTGTCATTGACAGCAGAGATGAAAACAGCACTCTACTTAGAGGGGTTCCATTCTTTAACTACGAAATTGTAGTATCACTGTAGAGAAAAAAGTAATTCAGCACAAGAGCAGCTCATGCTCAACTAACTGGTGTATTTTGAATATTACTGTGTAGAGTCTCTCAATAAATTATCACAGGCAATTAAGCACAGGTGTTTAGAAAGAATCTTGCTAGTTGTCCAAGATACCATAATTTATGAACAGAATGCTTTCCTCTCCCTAGGAGAATTTTCATTAAAAAGAAAATATTCCAATATACCTTCCAACTAATGATAAGTAACTGATATAATAGGAATTGACAGGTCACAACTTGCTCCTTCACCCTTATTCAATGCTGTAGATTCATGAAGTTTTAAATGTGTTTAAATATGCAAAAACTCAGCAGGAAATTCCTGGTTTTAAGCACCTGCTATCATCATCTGAACATTCAAAATATGAAAGAAAATATCTTCAAAAGTGTATGTCTTGAACCATACTGAAAACTGATATTTTGAAAAAGTCTAGCCAAAGCATATTTTTAATATGTAGTCATTTTATTTATCAGATAAGATTGTATGATACTTCAGAATTCAAAAGTATTTTCATAAATGTTTTAACACACAAACATGACCTTAAAATGCATGCTATCACTGTATTTGCAAAAAACAAAACAAAACAAACAAAAAAAAAAAACCAAAAAAAAGCTTTATTGCTCTTTTTATTTCTTTTTTAAAGAAAGAAGGAATGCAAGTAAAAAAAAATCTCTATAAGTACTGCAAAGATATTACTACAAAACACATTATATTCTATCAGTAGTCATCTGAATATTTCAGAAAACTAACTAGGAATTATTTAATACTGTTAGTTTTTGCTAACAATTTTAACTGAGGTGACATGAGGGAGTGATGGCAAAATATCAGTTCACCAGTCTCCAAGGGCACCATATTTTAATATGACATGGCTTTTTAAAGTTTGATTCTCTCAATCATTATTATTTTAATTATTTTTAATTTTGAACAGAATATTAAAGAAAGAAAAACCTCTAAAAATTTTTTTTAAGAAGAAATGCTTTTTTAAAATCTTAATTGTATTTACATACATACATTCGAAAGAGTTTCACAAGACATTTACTAGCACAGGGATAAAAATAAATTAACATAAAATAAATTTAGAATTATGGAATGATAGACACATTTGGCTTGGAAGGAACCTTAAAGACCTTCTTGTTCCAACCATGGGCAGGGGCAGCTTCCACTAGATCAGGTTGCTCAAAGCCCATTCAACCTGACCTGGAACACTACCAGGGAACAGACATCCACAGCTTCTGTGAGGAAACTGTTCCAGTGTCTCACCACCCTCACAATAAAAAATTTCTTCCTAACATCTAATGTAGACCTACCCCCATTCACTTTAAAGATACTCCTGTTTGTCCCATCAGCACATGCCCTCTTAAAAAGGATCCGCTTTACTATTCTCAGTTTTGAATTTCTTTAGATGATGACGATGATGATGATGATGATCTAGGTGTTTTAATCCTGCTAGGCTAAAATGTCTCCTGACACGCTGTATTGGGTTTGCAATTACAAGCTTTGGTAGCAGACAGGTTACTGGGGTGGCTTCTGTGAGACGCTTCTGGAAGCTTCCTCCACATATGGCAGAGGTCATCCTTGGGATCTCCAAAAATGGATGAGCCTCTGGTCAAGGCTGGGCCAGTTAGAAATGATGGTAAGTCCTCTGTGATAACATATTTTAGAAAAAGAAAAAAAAACAAAAAACAAACAGAACAACTCACAAAAGTTTGTGCATATATAAGAAAAGGGGGAAAACATTTATCTCTACTTCCCATCAGCCAGAAACATTCATGCATTTCCTGGGCAGCAGGAGTTCAGCGCATGGAGCAGTCACTCCAGAAGGCAAACACTGCAGATAACAAGCACCCCTCCATTCCCCCTCCCTCCCTCAGCTTTT
>JAYDZK010000056.1:17149937-17169918 GCA_034509185.1 Euphonia xanthogaster | reverse complement strand
AACCACGGGAGGGTTATCAGAGGGTTATCAGCTCCTCTGCAGCTACCAGGGACAGCACAGAGCTGTGAGGGCTGCTGGGGAAAGTGAACTCCAGCTCAGCCAGACACAATACACATGCTGAAAATGTTTCAGAAGATCTTTAAAGGATTGAATTTTGAGGGTTTTCAGGTATGAGCCTTATTTTCTAGGCTGCGTTGTTGAAGGATGACCAGAAGCTGGAGAAATACTTGTGTTTGGAAGGAGATAGAAACTTTGGTGTCTGGGAGCTAGATCTCCTAGCATTTCCCAACCTGGAACTCAAGGTATCATTCTAGGATCCTTCTCACTATAACCTTTCACTGTCCAGAATTTGATTTTTTTTTTTTTTTTTTTTGTCCTGATATCAGTTTCATCTTTTTCTTGCATTTACTTTAATATATGACTGACTGCTTAGGGCTACAGAACTTGCTGCTTGCAGATTTCTAATCATTAAATGACTGTATTGACAATGGAGAGCAGTAAGAAGTCATCTTCATTTATATTTAGACAGAAAGTCTTTGAGACAGCAGGAAAAATCTAGGCTTTTGATGAGAAAGCAGCCAAACTTAAAATTGGCTGGCTGAAAATAAGATACATCAACTCTCTGCTAAGTAACATGTTAAATTGTATGGGTTTTTTGTTCTTAACTATTCTTCACACTTACAAAAATTTTATCATAGTAGCTCTGAATACCTGTCACTTAGAAAATTGCTTATAATGTAGTAAAAATATGTCTTTTTGATACCCTCTCTTTTCACTAAGCTCCTTTTCTTTCATCATAATCACATTGCCATCTGCAGAATACACAATTTTGTGCACTACATTGCATTTCACTGCCCCAAACTGCTCAGAGTACTCAAATGTTCTGAACAACCCTGTGCAGAAAGGTAAGTTTTTCTTTTACATGACAAGTTATATTTTCATAAGAAAATACAAACCCAACATAAAATTTCTAGGTTTCAATCAACAACTCTGTACAATCTTTCTGGCCAACCTTTCATACACACCTATCTCTATACAATCAATTCTGTTTCATTTACTTAGACAATAAATGAATATGACAGCTAAAGACAGTTAAAGAATCTGATCTAGAATAGTTTAAAAGTGCATACATTCTCTATTTCTGTGTATGTCTGCTACTATGGGATGCAATAAATTATAATGTATTCACTAAGAAATTTTGAGTTTCAGTATCAAAATGACAGAAGGTTTTTATTACAACAGGTTTTCAGCACATCCAAGCCTAACCTGAAGCAAACCCCATTAAAACTCCTCTGAATTAGATATATATGTTCTTTTCACATAATTAAAATTGGTGAAAAAATAATAAAAAAAAAAAAGCAGTCCAAATAGAAACTAATTTTTTTTTCAACCCTTAAAAATTATGGGGTACATCAGGAAAATTAGGCCTGCATTTTGCTAATGGTTTCCACAGGTACCCTTAAAGCAATATCAATGCCTACTGGTCAGATATATTACTGTTTACAACATTCCTTAAAGTTGCTGGAAATATAGTTAAAGTCAGGTTTGGGTTAATTTTTACAACTGCTGTCTCACAGAAGTAGAAACTGTTACAAGCTTCTAAAACAGTGAATAAAAAGAAAACACAAATATTTCTTTCAAGCCGAAAGTATTTGGTCAATCTTTAAAGACAGATCTTGCGCTGGATGATTAACTTCTTTCAAAATAAATACATGTTCACTTCTAGAATTTATGGGGAACTACTTAAAGTTCACTCTTGGAGAGTTTTGGTTGCAATGTAGGTAAAATTTTAATAGGTTTTTTTGAAGAAACATCTTTTAAAAAGTCAAGCTTATTCTCATTACTTTTTTCTTAAGGCACATGTTCCTGCATGGGTTTTTGTTGCTTGGATTCTGTTCTAATATTAGAACAGTAAATATAAGGGTGTTTTAAAGAGGTTTTCATTTTCTTGTGTTGGAAGCCGTTTATAATGCTTCTTTTAAAAGGATCAGTCAGTACAATATAAGATAAAGTGGTTTAACAAAGATTTTATTTTATAGTGCTACTGGTAAGTGGAAAACCTATTCATTAAAAGAAACCAGATAATATTTCTCAATTGAAAAAGACTTCCTACAGACAGTTCTTTATGGATTGGTAACTTCTTCCTAACCATGTTTCTAATGGACCAACACAGAGGAATCTGTTTAACTGTTTACAGTCTAATTAGATGTGGCATTTGTCAAACGTGCCTGATTTGTCTCTAACAACTGCTAAACTACATGTCAGGGTACAGGCTGACCAGCTAACAAGAAGAAAAGTCCAAGCGTGTTCTATGCTGGCTATAGACAGAAACCACAGAGATTTTTAATGTCTGAAAACAGAGCATTATTTATAGAAGCATTTATTTTTAATTCTTTTAATAACAAAATTTAGACTATTGGCTAAGTTTTATGGTAATATCATTAGTCTACTCTCTGAAAGGAAGAATGCTTCATCTTGCATGACTTGCTGAGGGGACACAAACAAGATGTGGGGAAAGAAAAGTGGAAAGCTAAGCTCAGCTGTTCTGTAAGAATCAAACTATCAGTGCCATTCCAAAATAATAAGTTTACTACTTCGAATGATTTTTTTATTTTCCATTTGTGATGTAACAAAAAGTATGCAAGAAAGGACTTAGGGACGGGAAGGCTGGGTGTGTCCTGGGCTGCAGTGAACATAAGAGGGTGAAGTCAAGGATTCCACATAGAGAAAAGCAAAGTGAAAAGTAGGATTTCAAAGCTGGACTTCTGGAGAACTATTTTTCCTTCTTCAATGACCAACTTGGAGGAATCTCATGGTTTAGAGCCTTTGTGTTATTAATATTAATATTAATATTAATGCTAATATTTAAACATCACTTCCACTAGGTGCCCATTTCTCTGAAGAAAACACAGCTCTCTGATTACCACTTTCTGCCAATAGACCTTAAGAATGACTTTAACTGACCATTTCCAGAAGAGCAATATCTCTTTTTAAATTCTCTTCCAGAGAATTTAGGCATTGGCCTCTGCTTGTATTACCACACAAAGGTGCCAATTAATGTCATTTGCAATGTGAATTCTCAGTCATTAGAACTGAGACTAAGCCCAGGAACTCATTTCACTCAGGGCATTGAAAAGATGTCAGAGGGTAACAATTTCTGTCACAACTGATCTGATACAGTTGTGAAGAAGTGACCTAGAGGTGTAATGCTCTATTTCATTACCAGCTATGTGGGCCATCCAGCCTATTTAACTTTAATTATTTACTTTTGTATTTTACCTTTTTGTCTTTGCTCAGGAAGAAATGCCTTAGGCATTGAGTAATGCTCAAAGGCAATTGAGATACTTTATTTTAAAATGTAATATTGGGTCTGTATGTTAGGGGAAAGAAAGCCATGTTACTCATTCTTCTACCTTATATATATAAATATATGGTATTCAATTTTGCTTTTATTTTGTGTTTCATTCTGTCACCTTTTCATTTTCCTATTCTCAAGATAATAGAGATCTTTTCAAGCATCGGAATGAAAATCTTACAGCATCTAAGAGGATGAGACCATTTCACTGGGGGCATTGTGGTTTAGGATTTTGACTTTATCTGAAGAGAGACCTTGACATCTTTATATTCTAGGAGAACCACAAGAATGTGAATAGTGTGTATGAAAATCTCTGGGATAAGAGGGCTAATTCTAGTCACAGTGTTTTCAAATAATGGGCTCATTCTTCAGCTATTACCATTGTAGCAAGTCATTTCATTGTGTTTCAGTGCTTCAACATCTCAGGACACATCCTACGCATTTTAAACATTTACAAAACTGCTTTGTTGTTCAAAGTCTGCTGAGTATTGATTAAAAATCTCAAAGACAGAGGGACAGAGAAAGAAGGGAGAAAGAAAGTGGGAGGGGGAAGGGGGAAAAGAACTCTTCAAGAACCAAATCTAACACAAACCCAGTGAAATGCATAAGCTTTTGTACAGCATAGCGGTGAAATATACATTGAAATGGCTGCGTTAGAATTGGAATGGCTTAAACTTTACATAGCAAATATTCTGGAAATGTAAACTGGAGGTTAATTTCATGGAGGTCAGCTCAGCAAAGATTGTTTTAGGTTGGGTAGGGGGTGTTCATCAAGAACTAGTCCCCCAGTCACCCAAGTTCTACCTACATGTATATGTATAGTAACAGGTACACTCTTCCATTTTTCTTGTGGTCTTCACTCTTGTTCCTAGAAGACTGAGGAATTTAAAAAGACAATATAAATTAAAATTTTTATTAAGAATGTCAAGGATCCTTGGGTTATCTTAATTTGTACTGACTACAGGACTGGAGAAATTCGTGCATTCAAACATATTTTAATTTCTTCAAACCAAGAATTATTCATTTATTCAAGACCTAAGGAGTCAGGAGAAGGACTTAGTTGTACCACCAGGATGTTGTCATTTTCTCTGGTTAAACACAAACATTAAGAGTTTAGGAACACCTAATCATTTTTTTGTAAAACACTTTTGATACCAATGATATTAATGTGAGATTATAAATGTAATCAGTTATGAAAACAGATATTTCTTCTTTCAGGTCTTTCCAGGATGATTACAGAGTTAGAAATGTAAATTAAAAATGTGAAGTTACTAATAAATGCAACTTGAATAGTTGGGTAGGATCTATTTTAGGGCATAATTTAAGTGTATAGAATTGTGATACAATTTGTTGCAGATACCTGTTATTGACAGCATAGGTGGAATAATCTTTAGATTGCTTACATGATAAAAAAATCCCCGAACTAAATGCAGCTATGCCTCTTCAGAACAGCATATGCAAATGTGACCCATCTGATGTGTTCTATTGATAACAAGCTATGTCTTTGTTAAGAGGAAAGGAAAATATTCTTCTCTTTCTTGTACTAATATCAGTACCCTATTTCTGAAGGCTCAATTGTAATTGCATGACTAATTTGTCACGCCCTTAATGCAGAAGTATTTTCATCAGCTTTAGGTTATTGACAACAGAGCAAAGAAAATGAGGTGAATGGAGTGTGGTCAAAACTGAATGGATCTTGGTCAAAGCTTATTCTGTTTAAGTTTTTATTTTCTCTATGTAAAAAGTACATAATTCTGTATCTATAGTGCTATGAATTTGCCTAATACAAACAGAAATACATTGCATTTGCAACAGAAATATAGAACACAAAAAAACTCATCAAATGTATTCCTGTGGCTTAAAAAGTTATTCAATAATTAATCATCAGCTAATGTGCTGAGTGTACTAAGAGAAAATAATGTGACTTTATTTACCAATAAGCCTTTTTTTAAATATATATATTTAGTGATGTTTCATATTTTACATATCAGCACACCAAGAAATACAGACAGGTATTACAACTGATAAGTGGCACTCTATTGAGTAAAATCAATTTTGCAAGTATCTGAGTCTTATCTTATATTTAGATAGTATAATTAAAGTTTACCATCTCAGAAAGAAAGGAAGTTGTTATAAGCACAAGCATAGTGAAATTTTATGTGTGCTCTTTTTCAGGGCAGTTTTGACAGAAACATGGAGAATGTAAACATATCTATTTTGATTCTGCATAACATATGCATGTCAGCATTTTCAGTTGAGATTTCTACTGAATTTTATGAGACCTTTGAATGTCAAAGTATGTCTATGAACTAAAAACAAACAAAATAGGAATACACTGTTGACAAGTCATCCAAATTTGGCTTTCCTACAATTTGACCATCTGTTTGTGCTGGACCTGGATTCCTCTGATACTGGCAATGGCCAGTATTGTCTCAGGTGGTGAATGCAAGAGAAGAAATGGTAACATAAGGTAGTAGGATGCTCAATCCAGCTGAGCAAAGCCAAAATGTAGTACATAAAAGCAATTACAGTTTATCTTTTATGCACTGAAATTTGAGAATGGCATTTAAAATATTTTAGTAACTTACATTTTTTAACGACTTAGTAAAAATTAGTTAAATGTCTTTAGGCTAAAAAGAAATAAATAATAATATTGAGTTAGGTGAGGAAGAAAAACATCTATGCCAAAAATTTAGGTGCTGAACTTAAGTCTAACAAAAATGAAAAAAAAATCCTTCGATAGTCAACAGACCTACCTCAGAAAGGATATTTAAAACATATAAATTAATTTGTAGGCGCCTGCCTTATGTGTTTTAAAATACTCTGCATAGTCTTTAACATAGAAAACTAGAAAATTGATGTTAAATATTGTAATCTTCTGACAAGAAGACCCAGCTGTTTGAAATCTATACTTTTTTGGCTATCTACACTTTTTAGGAAGTGACTATGGAAACAGGTTTTTCAAGCAACTCAAATGCAGAGCTAGTAGCAAACTTGCAGAGAAGCTGTTTTACCTCCCATGTCCTGTAAAGCTGATGAGTTCTGCATAGCAATGCAGGTCCAGAACATCTCTTTGTGGTGAAGCTCTGTGTTTTGTTCTACTCAAGACAGAACTTTTTTTGTATGAAATTTTAACTCTGATATGCCATCAGTCAAAACAAACCATATGCAGAGATGGATGTGGACATTTATTTTTTGTAAATTCTACAATCTAAGTAATGTTCAGAGAAGTTTCCGACCTTTTCAAGCTGAAAAAAAAAAAAAAAAAAAAGAGAGAAAAAGAAAAAGAAAGCATGTACAAAGAAAAACAAAATCTAAACATTCCCTTCCCTACCCCCACATTAAAGCCAGGGAAAAAAGGAAAAAAAAAGATTCAAACAAGGTACAGTCTCTTCTCCATAGACAAACTCTGAAAAAAGCTACCCTCCTTAATGCATTAGTGTTGAAACTAACCCATAATTATGGTTTCCACTCAGTAGATTTTGTATAGTGCTCCATTCAGGTTTTCTGTTATGTTCTATAGATATAACAGATTCCAATACCTACAGCATTTTAAGGATAGGTTTAGGATTCAGTACAAAGAACTGAAATGACATTTAATTACTGATGTGCAGCCATCCAGTTCAGCTAATTATGATCCCTGGAGTTTAGTCATCATATGTGATTAACTTTTACTTTCATAAAAGCTTAATGTGCTGAAAAAGCACCAATGGCTGTGAATGTTACACTTCAGGATTTCTGACAGAATTCAAAATTAATTCTAAAAGACAATTTTTCTTACTAAGTGTTAATATAGCCATCTGCTCTAAAACAATGTAAAATTGTTTTAATAGGAGCATACCATCATTTCTTTTTTTTAAATTTTTATTTCATGGTCTCACTAACACCAGTATAAACAAGTGGGCAAATAATTCAGCTCTGGACAAGCAATCATAATCTATTCAAATAAAACTAGCAAAAAGACTGATAAGTAATATTTGAAAGGCCAGTTGAGTTTTCTTTCAGTTTTTGTTTTTCCCTTTAAGAAAAAAAAAAAAAGAAAAACAATACTTGAGACCACTGCAATTATCAGAACTTAATTGGATGTGTATTTCTGGAACAACTTAGTAGTAATTATGAAATATAAAGATCCATATATACAGCTAGTTGCCAAAAAATAATGATTTTGTAGAAAGCAGGTTCACTACTTCATGTGTATTTAATCAGGCTTTGCCGACCCTTGTTGCAGAAAAGGGTAAATAGATCAAAGCTCTGAAGTAAAATCAGAGAAGAAGTGTATACAGCATTGTATTCCCATCAATCTGTTGTGCTTAACAAGACAATTACAACACAATTAAATCTCTATGATACAATAGTGAAGTGAAGGGACATGCCAATTAGATTTCAGGGAATCAGGGTACAAAACCACTGTCACAGTTTGGTGAAACAGTTTAATCAGACTAAAATAATCCCTTTGCCAACAGATCTAGGTTACCTATTAACAGCATGCTGTTATATACATAAGAAACAGGTTGATACTGTATAACCCTTGAGAACCCAAAACATATTTGTGAGGGTTATTGCTCATCAATAAAATTACTTTAACAGTGTTGGTTGCAGTGGCAGAGCTCAAGCTCAGACAGTGGAGGCGACAGGCATTTGGTCACTAGGCTAACACTGAAACCAGCTCAGCTTAGCTTCAGCAAAAGCAAGCCCAGGTCTGCCCTGGCACTACATTCTCAGGTCAGGAGTATGTATCATTGTGTACAGAAAAAATGGCAAAATCATTTTTACAGAGCTACAATGTAGTAGCTTTATTGCCTTGCTCTGTGAGAAATCATAGGGTGACAGAATAGAATGGTTCTAACCAAAGAAAAAAAACTTATAAAGAAGGTTGTTATAAAAATAATATCATTTTATGAACCTTTTTTATAAGCCACAGAACAACGTTTACAAATTCAAGAGAACATGAAGTAGGTCAAAGACCAGGAGTCATTGCCAATGGCAGCATAATGATGGAAATTATAAAAGTTGAAAAGTTTCTGGAATACTCTGATACCCTTTCAGTGACCTAGCGACAGCACAAAAAATGAAGATGATTCAAGACACCACAGGATAAAAGGGTTAGACAGAAGTTAGGTCTCACATACCCGAAAAAATTTTCCTTGTGTATTTATACTGTTACAGATTTATCTTAGAAATGAACTTACAGTCTATTAAAAAACTGTGAAATTATGATTGCATCTACAAACAGGAATTTCAACATGAGTAAGATTCTGCTATGAATGTCCATGTGAAAACTTCTGAAGAACTCCTGAACCTCATAGTTGTGTGGTAGGCTTGATGTTCTTAGCATTAGGCTTAAAACCTGGGCTCTATTTAGCACCTGTTGAATCTTAACATCTATCAGTGACACTATAAAATGCTATTTTATCTGTTATAATTGGATATATGATGTCATCATTTGTGATGTTGACCACATTCCAGTATGACTTAACCTTGTCAGCTTGGTGAGCTTAGTGGACCAATGACATTAAACCTGAGAAAACTCTAATCATGTTCAAGTGCTGTATTTCATGCAGCAGCTGAAAAGGCAGAACTTAATCCATTCTACTCCAGTGGGAGCATCATTTATTGATTATTATTATTACCATCACCACCATCATCATTAGCATTAGCATTATTAACATTACTAACTATCATTATTATTAACTATCATTATCATTATAGTTATTTTATAAGAGAGCAAACAAACCAGTGCAAGACTTGCTATTGCTTTCTCATCACATTCCCTGAGTAAAATATACTGGCTTGTTTAATTTCTGCTTTACTAAATTAATTGTTATCTAATAGGCTTAATAGCTCTCCCTTATGGCAGTATTAGAAGTGGAAGTAATATTGAGTAATTCTAGAATAATCACTAGTAAGCAGTACTTTAATATTGTTCTCTGTTACATGAGTCACTATAGTAATAAAACTAATACTGAACTGTATTTATTTTCTCTCTGGTTTACTATCTATCTGTTAAGGCACTTCCCACATTATATTTATTATCCTTAATGTCTTAGACATTCCACCAATAATATATGTCCTTAGACTCTTTATAGTTTTTTCCTGAGTGCTGTTTATTTCTGCAGGGATTTTTTTATGAATGCAAAATTTTATTTTCTGTATTTTCCCTTATATTTACCACATAAATGCCAAATAATATTTTTTAAATTTCAGGATTAAATCTTAGTTAATTACAAGACTATGCTTTGAAAGGAGAAAAAAAATGTAAGGCAAAGTCTATTTGGGACAGTTTTCTAAACTTCTACGATTTTCAATGTACGTATCTTATCTGCCTACCTGCCTGGGCCAGAATTGATCATATTCAGGACATCAGATACGCTTACTATCTTTCTGCACCACATTGCTGCTGCTATGCATTGTTTGTATGTGTGCAGTCTAGTTTACAGGCTTGTCTTCTGTGTCCCCAGAGGTGTCGAAGCCTTAAATGACAGAATTTGAGGTCACACTTTATTGAACAAATCTCCATTAATTACTTCCAGCAGACCACTTGAATCAGCAGCCTTCCACAGTCTAATGAGATAAATTGTATTGAAAGGTCCTGCACAAATACAAAGGAGGAAAGTTCGGGATGATTTGTCATCTCTACTAATTAGAAGTGATTGTTTTTCATAGGTCTCAAATAAAGCCAATATCTTAATACAAAGATATTCTACTTTAACTAAGGTTTGGGACTAGAAAGGATAGTCTCTATCAGTTTTCACCATAGCATTTTAAATTGAATTTGATGCAAGAACTGCACAGTACTGTTTTATCTAAACTGCCTAACAGGCAGTGATTTGAAATGAATAAGTGAATACCAACAGCAGTACATAAATGATAAAACTTCAAGGATGACAGTATTATGCAAATTATATTGAAAACCCCCTATATTTTTAATTTGCTGGGTGCCATGTTGAAACTACCATGTTCATGCAGTAAAATCTGGGAAAAAGAGAGAGGGATACCTTCGTTAAGGCATTTGTCTTCTGAAACCACCACTGTATATATTGAGCCTCTACTTCCAAGGAATGGCTGGGCTTTGCTTGCTGATGGGAAGTAGAAAATATACATTTCTGGTTTTCTCTGCTTCCACACACAGTCTTTGCTTTTCTTTATTTAATTGCCTTTATCTCAACCCACGAGTTTTTAAATCTTATTTTCTCCCCCATCCCTCTGAGGAAAGGAAGTGAGGGAGCATCTTGATAGGCACCTAGCAGTCAGCCATGGTAAATGCACAACAGAATTCATAAGCACAACCCTCCCTGTTGACTAGCTATTAAACTGATTATATGGATTTTTCTCTATGGCAATACCATCTGTCTAGTAAGGTTTAAACCAAAATGCATGAGCATAAGTGATCTTTAGAGATCCAAAGGACATTTCACTAAGAGCAAATTTCTTTATTTTGGCAAAACTCCATCCCGGGCAATTATGTCTGACTGCTTAAGTTCCACCTATAATTTTAACTGCATATAAAATTCTATTTTAATTCCCATCTGCACAGTTGCTGCGTATTATGGGGCAAGCACTTTATTTTATCCAGTGGTAACTGGGATGATAAAGGAACCTACCGTAACACAAAAATATATCTTAGTTAATGAATAATAACATCTTGAAAAAGTTCAAATGAATAAACTACTTAGATAAAAATATTCTCCAAGGCCCTGAAGAACGTTAACCAAAATCTGGTTATATGTGAATAACATTTAATTATTTTTGATCTTTCAATCTCTACTATGCTAAGATGTCATTCAGAAGTCAGTGAATATTAGTGGTGTGACCCTGACAATAAGTTAGTGCTGCAGAAGGGGCTCTCAGGGTCAGACTGGCTCCAGCTCTGTATAGAAACCTTGGGAGGGCAGCCTCGCTAAGTGAAGATCCAGCACACACAGCATCCTCTGGTCTTGAGCACTCCCTATAAACACCCTGAAAGGCATCTGTGTATACACGAAGTGGGTGAAACAAACAGTAAACTGGTGCTAGGTGTCTCAGAGCAGCACAGGTGTTAAGATAATATACTTATTTTATATTCATTACAATGAGATTTATATATTCTTTGCTTGCAAGCACAGATCGGAGAAAACTTCTTGGTCCTACCCTGCCTGTATTCTGACTCTGGCCATAGGCAAAGAGACACTAGTAACACTCTTACTAGCTAAGAGAAGAGCCTGCCAACCCATTCTTTGTCTTCCCCAAGATGTCACATTGCAGAAGATGGATGGGTCTACTCTGCAAAATAAAGCTTATTGCCTCTGTGAGGTATTTCTAAAACAGAAAAAAAGTCTGTGATACTTTGAGCTACAGTCCACTACTGGAGCAACAGAAACACCTAACTTCTTACTGCAGAGTAAAAACATCTGGAAAAATTAAGCATCGTCACCTATACATCAACACATATGAATTCCAACTACACTAAAAAGAACATATGATTATGTGTTTGCTTTAGAAATCATTCATTTTTCCAACATTTGGTGTATTAGGATTTTATTTATCTTTAGCTCAATTACAGCAAAACCAAGAAGACGCAATGATGGGGGCTGAAGATGGGAATATGTTTCCGAGGGTTTTGTGAAGTTTTACTCCTTGAATAAATTATAGACTGGACTGGGCAGGGGCAAAGTTTTACCTTTGATCTAAACTCTGATTCTTTAATCATCCTTATCCTTTTCTGGACTTGAAGGGGAACTGAAGGGATGAGCACAGCACTAGAAAATATAAAAGATATATATTTATCTAGAAGGTATATAATAGGAAGCATTTGCTGCAATAGGAGAAAAACTGCCAGCAAAATCTTGTCCTGATAAGGTGAGAGGAGACTTCAGACTGCTGAGGGAGCCAACCACTACTGCTTTCTAGTAATGTGCTTTTGTAGGTGTTGCTATCAATGAGTGTTCATCACCTTTTAAGAACCATTTCTAAAGAATGCAGGAGCAAGCAATTACATTCTATGATGCTTATGGATCACTTCCAAATTAAGCCATCCTATGATTCTGTAATTAAGGAGACTGTTCTGTAGTAGGTAACATGGACTGTTAAACTGTTAAAACAGAAATTAACAATAAATTCTTAGTTCCACGCAGAAGATGTATTGTCTTTTCCCCATAACAAAATCTGGATTAAAGGACTATAGACACCAATAGCAACTACAGCTTATCTCTGCCAATCCTTTCACCTAGACACACCTCTCTCAAATCATGTTATTCCAGAACAAATTTTCAGTTATTACTGTTTCAATTTACTAAAATCAGTCACCTCATCACTGAGTAATCCTCCATTGGTTTTGTTTTCAGATTTTCCTAAGATTTATCTTCTTTTCTTGTGTTTAATAGTTACTCTCCCATGTATCAGTTCCCATACCTTTTTTTCCATTTCAGCAATTAATTCTATTTTCCCCTGTTTTCATTTTTTGAGCAGTCTGTGAACTAGATTGCAAGTACAGCACTATTTTATACAGGTATAGGTATTTTTAATCATATTGGACTTGCTAGCTCTTACTCAAAGTTACTTTCCCATATTGCATTCATTTACCTTTTATGCACAGATAAATCTGTATTTGCCTGGTTTCCATCATACCAATGTACCACACATTGAAAATATCCCAATATCTTTTTCTGCCTTATTAATAATAATTTTCTTTCATTGTGTTATTTTAGCTCTCTAAAGGCTATTTCCCCTATTATTTAAATTGAGTTAGTTCCTCCTATTTAGGCCATAGAATAGAATCACATAAAAATGGTTTTGATAGTAACATTTTCTGAAGCAAATATCTCAAAATCTCGCTCTGACTTTAAATGTCATTGAATCTTCTATTTTTTCTGGTCTTTCAATGATTCTGTATTATCAGTTTTTACTCAAATTTATTTTTTAAAATTTTCTATTGAGAATTATTTTCATTGCAAGCTCTTCACACCAGGATGTTTTGTGAGACTAATAAGAACCTGTCTTTAAGGATGAAAAAATATTCGCTGTATCAAAATAAAGTTTAATCTAGAAAAAGATATGGAAGCCTATTAAACAAAAAATAATAATATAATTCTTATGGCATGGAGGTATCTAGTGCCATTGATGGCAGTCACAGAGTGGCAAACACAGAAAAGCAGATTATAAAGTATTGTCACAATTTATACAGCTTCAAAAACTAGATGTAGCAAAAATGAATTTGAAATATTTAAAGAACTGCTTGTAGAAGGGATGTAATCATTTATTTTTGAAGAAATGATGAAAAATGGGTGAAATCCTAGAAAATTGTAGTTGTTGATAAAATGGAAGGAGACCAACTCATTTTTTCTGTTATCCTTAGAAATATATGGAAAAAATGTCCCCATCCACAGGAAATAAATTCAGGATCAGTCAGTATGGATTCATCAGAAACAAATATGTCAATACAATTTAATTTTCTTCTGTGGTAGACTGGCAAGGTTGAGAGTTGAGACTTAGGAAATAATATGTGCTGTAATCATGGAAAAGTTTTTGACAAAGCTATACTTGATATCTGTAAGAAAACTGAGAGAAAATGGTAGGATGCACATTCATAAATGGGTGCAAGACTAGTTGGAAAAAACCTAACATACTGTTATGAAGGTGTCCTTTGCCACCTGAAGATGAGTAAGGTGGCATTTTCTCCTTGTCTGTAGTGGACAACAGTTACTAATTATTTTCATTAGTGGTCTCAGAAATTAAATAAGTAGTCCTTTTATTTTGCCTCTCAGTTGTATGAGACTGAAAACTACAAAGGCTAGGGAAAAGATTCAAAACCATTTTGATAATTTGGAAAGAATTTAAAAGAATATTCCAGTCAATAGATACACTTAAGTATTGTAATTAGGTTTTAAATGTTATCAGGACTTTGACAGATTATCCCTGTGAATTTCCCAGGAGAGTATTAGATTATGATGTATTGTCAGCTAGTCTTCTGGAATGGAAAGAGACTAATATACTTGATTGTCACTAGAAGGTATTACTCATGACACCACTATCAGCCAGATGGTTAAAGGAAGAGGAAAGTATCCATTCTAATCTTGCAAACTTATAAGGACACCTACAATGTTGAAATGAAGTTGCCATGAAAAAAGGTCTCTGGCCCATAACTTATATGAGAGAGAGAATGAGGGGTAGAGAAATATTTTAATCAAATCAGGGGATCATATCTGGAAGACCTGAATGTTTCAAGATTGAAATATTTCTATCTAATTTCTAAAGATTTCCTATTGTTGATTATATTTTAACCTATGGAGACTAGAGGCAAGCAATAATATTAAGGTGATTTGCTAACTTTCAAGTAGCAGTGTCAAAAGATCAGTTAAATTCAACTTTGAAGAGCTTTTAAAGAGAAAGTGGCTTATACTTTGAAAACAGACGAAAAAAAATAGGTTTGATGCTAACTTCAACCATAAAATGAAGCAAGATGAGTTGAGAAGAAAGAACTTAGCTTGAGTAATACTGTGATAAAGGACAAAAATTAAAGAAATTATTGTTGTTATTTCTTCCAATACCATTCTTACTTCAAAGTCTTTATGTATTCTTCATTGAGGAAAAGTGAACAAAAATGAGATATCATTTCTTCCATGTTTAGTGTATTGCGTGCTAGGAGGCCTGTTTCTGGGGAAAATAGTTATTTTCTAAAGGTAGATTAGTTTGTTTACAACTAGTTCTAGAAAAGAGTTCTTATTGTAATTAAAATGAAAATGTTTTCCTTCAAATCTTAATGAAAACCTGTGTCCCATTTTTGCAATCAATCCTTCTTTAAAGAATCAATAATTGGAAAGCAAAAGATGGGTTTCATCCTATCTTACTTTGGCCACATAAAGAGTCACTTGTTTTGTGGTTCATTTACTGAATCAGTTTCCAGTGCTCTTGATGACTCTGTACAATACCTGCAGAGCTGGATGTGAAGCACAATGAAAGCCAAAACCAGTCCATATCCTTTGGGAGAGACAGCGAGAATATTACATGTACATATAAGAATGCTATGTGTCACTGCCTGTGCAATTAAAAACCTGAGGTTATGGTTTAATCTGCTATGAAGACATTTAAATCCATGTGTCTAGACATCAATATCCAGAGACATGTCTGAGGTATAAACTTTGATTTATAGTGAGTAGAAATCTAGTGGAGGGAGTTTAGAGAGCAATTTAGCCGGGCACCTGGCAGGTGCTGAATCTTTGTCTAGACCCATGGAATGGATTGACTGGTGGTGAGGACTTGAACATGTGTAGAAAGCTAAATCTGGAAGATTTCAATCCTCAACTCAGCCTGGCCTAATCTGTAATTAAATTTAATTTATGGAGGTAGGCATGTACTGAGAAACATTTGCTCTCACAGAACAGGAAGACATTCTGACAACCAGATATTTGCAGGGGAAAAAAGCTCAGATGACCAACTTTAAATATATATTGACATCTAAAAATTTAACTAGCGTCATGGCATCACTCTACAAGACTCTAGTACAAAAGCAGACAAGAATAACTAGCCAAGAACAGAGTAAGGGAAGTGAGAGAGATTAATTTGATCTTCATTGTCACGTTGCCAATGACTGTATTGGAGCAGAACTACATTTTGGCTGAAATAGCTCAACTTAGCAAGAAGGTTTGGATAAGGTGTACCTATTTAATAACAGTGATTCATGCATTAAAAATGCAAGGATGTGATTCCTAGGAATGATCTGTCCTCAGGAAAAGAATTCTTGCAATATGCAAAACTTCAGCTGTGCTTTCATCCATTTGTAGTCTTAAACCCCCATGTAATAGCTGCACATCTTCCATGTGTAGATCAAGGATAGATCCCATGAAGGACAGCTTCATATAATGAAAGAGAAATGTTCTTTCTTTGCTTACACTCCTGACAGTGAAAGTAGATGAATTTGCCCTAATCCTGAAGTGATTTCTTCATGGTAGTAAGTCACAATGATAAGAAAATTGTCTTACTCTTTTGGTAACTATTTCAATATCTTGACTACTAGTTAAGGACAGTTCTCGTCCAGCCAACTTGGAAGGAGGATATAATTATCAAGATTTGCTTAGAAAGGGAAACCAAGGATAACCCTCAGTATGGCAAAGGAACATGGTTAGGCCCTGCATATTGCTTTTTAATTTGAAGCTTTTTATACCAAGAATGCATCTGCATAAATCTCATACTTTGGAGATTATTGCCAATTTGTCTAGCCTTTCTTTTGCTTCAGAGATGAGCAGCAGCCAAGACCGATGGGTGGACTGAATAAAAATATTTTTACAAGAAGCTATATTGGCTTTTCCTAGCCCAGTACTATTCTTCAGGCTCACATCAATGACAGAATTTAACATGGAGGTCAGCTGGGCAATATTTATTTCCAGAGGATCTCTGGACATGTGCAAAATCACATTAAACTGGAAGCTTAGAGCTGTTATTCTAATTCTAATTTCTAGCAAAGTTTATTTCATTTGGAATGTCAAAACCAATTTTTGGTTGTTTATTTAACATTGATTATTTTCTGTACTTGTTTTATGCAATCTAAAAGTTTCATCTAAGGTTCACACTTCATCACTCACAGCTTATGCAAGTGCAGACTAATTTTAGTAAACATTTAAAATTATTTATCTGATATTAGTGAATTTACTGTATAGTTGAATGATGAGGATTTCTAGAATTGTGGTCATCTGGATGACAGCAGCTGTCTGTATGTCATAGAAATAGATAAAAGTTATCACATTTTTGCTAGACACTTGAAAGTATTCTGCAACCCTCTGTGTTTTCTGCCTCGCTATCTACAGCCAAGTGGATAATGATAAAACCATTCTCTCTTAAATGCAACTTCTAGAATTAAGAACTCTTAATGAAATAAAGATTTAAAAAAAAAAATCTATGGAAATAGGTGATTTACACATAGCTTTATAATAAATTTTGTTTTCTTTAATCTAAAAATAAATTGATGGAATAAATTTGTGTTATTGAAGAGAATACCAAACATTCATTTCCTAGGTTCAATTTCATTCTAAACTAGCAAGCACTTAACACTGTCAGCCCCTTGTGCTTTTAACTGAATAAAGGTCAGATAATCAGACATCTGAAAGGACAGCTCATTTATCATCCTTTGATAAATGTGTCAGTAGCTAATCTTTAGCAGTAGATGATAACACTACACAATGAAAAGTTAATGGATTCAAAGCACTGAATTTACCACAACATGGATGTAATGATGCTGTAGAGCAGAAGTTCACTTTTATTCACTATTTTATACAAAATTATATTTTTGTATGAAGCTTTAATTACCACAATCTAAACATTATTCTGATAAATTGTGTTCCACAGAGGACAAGAATGATCTTGATAAGAAATTGTAATTATAGAACTGATTGAAGTATTATTTCAACAATTTAATGTAGTATTTCTATCCCATCAAGCTAATTGCTGAATCCTCACAGTTTAAAAATTACTGCTAAATGTCTCTTGCTCCAAGTTTATATATACCATCTTATTAGCACATGTTCTCATCTATATCTCATCTATGATTAATATGAAATCAAAATTAGTATAGCCATCCCAGACCTAAAACTGAGAGTGAGAATACATGTCTGCTTTAGGCTATATCTTGTCAGCCTTAGGTCGTCATCCTCAACAGACATTTGAAATATTCTAAGGCATCTCAAATGACCAAAACCATAAATTCAGACCATTGTTCATTTATTTTCTCAAAACGTAATGATTTTTTTTTTATCTAGTTTTTTAAGTATCGTAAAACATAGAAAAGATTGTGCTGAAGAAGATGGGTGGTAAAGAAAAATGATACACCGGACTTATTAGATTCTTCTATTCTTTGGTTTGATACCAGAAGAAAAAAGTCTAACATATAATTTTATATTACTTGATGAAATTAAACAGCAGGTCTCCCCCTCCCTTTCCTTTTATCTTTATTTCTTTGTAGAAGTTCATGGCAGAATCACACAAAGACTATTTTTTTCTAGAATTCAGATTATGGCAATTTTTGCTAAAACACTTGACGTTTACTGGTCTGCTGCTCAGGCTGGAGGGCCTTCAAGGAATTATATGGTATTCTCTTATATTCTGTTGAGATTGAAAAGATTTGGGAAGGTCCCATATAGGACAAGGATGACGATAGACACAATATCCTATGTTTTGGTGGTTAAAAACACACTGAAAGAAGTCTGGAGAAATTTATACCTTGGCACCTCACAATCACATTTTTCCTCAGAAGGGAACAATCTAGACCTAAGTGGTTTCTGTTCTTGTTTACAGTATGAATCAAGAAATTTTAGATTTATTACTCTACCTTAAAAAGGTCAAAGAAAAATACATGACTTATTTATTAGTCTATTAATTAGCTTTATTTCCTTAATTCTAAAGAATTGAGTAACTATATCTGTCTTACAAGGCAGTTTAGTCAGCACAAAGGAGAGAAGAATGTGGCTAGAGTTCATATCTAATGTTTTAAATATCCTAATAACCACTTTTACCCAGTTTTCAGGTATATTTTTCACTGTAATTGTTCATAAAATTATTGTGGAAATCATAAATATAATTTCCTGGCAGTATAATTTTCAGGTATCACTGTCATAAGAGAAGCATAAAGGAAGTTTATTGCACATTGTGTATCAGTCTTGCAAACTGTCAATTATGATATTTGAGTCAAACAGTAGAGCAGGAACTTTCTTGTAAAAAATAATTCAAGAAATAAGAAAAAAAAAAGAAAAAGAAAATATTCTGATTGATCAGATTTTTTTTTTTTTTTCCTTCCAAGTAGCTTAGCTGACACCTTTAGTGCATACAGAAAAGAAGGCTCAAGACCATTTACAGTAAATTCGGAAATATTAGTGATTAAAAAATATTTTCTTACAGTGCCTTTATTATTTAAATGTCAATATTTCAAACAATTTCCACGATAGCTATTACTCAAAATAATGAACTTATATAATTTTAGAATAAAAGTTTATATGAAAATTTTTACCCAGTGTCTGGAGCTACTAATTAAGATCAAGTGGACAACATTGGAGTAGATAAATAATACAAAAAAGCTAGAAAATAATTTATAATCACAAGAATACTCTTCTTCACAAGTTTTTTGAGAGCAAAACAAAATGCTTGCGTTATGGATTTTTCTTCTTTCATGAGTATTTTATAGTTGGACTTAATTTTTTTCTCCCTATCTCAAATATTTTAGTAATTAGACAATTTTCTTATAAATTGTTCTTGGATAATAAGTTAATAACATATCATTCAATTGGGAATAGCTTTGTGTTATAGTGAGTGAATATGAGTTCTGATTATTACAAGATAATCATATATGAAATATGCAATTTTTATTTTCATTAACTGATGGTAGAAATGGGATTCCTATTATATTGCTTAAAGATTTATCCAAAAGACATCAAATTTGTGACTTATGTAAAATTAACCAAAGCATTTAAAAATGTTGATGTTAAAAGTATTAAAGAATCAAAATACATGGAAACAAATAGAAAACAGAAAAATTATATTAATGGAAACTCATGTGCTTGCTTCAACGGTTTTACTTCATATACAATATTATATGATAGTCTACAAACATAGTAGTGAGAGATTGTGTCAGGAAGACTCCTGCAAAATGAAGAATTTTTTTTTTAATAT
>JAYDZK010000056.1:17095750-17149837 GCA_034509185.1 Euphonia xanthogaster | reverse complement strand
AATGAAGAATTTTTTTTTTAATATTCAGAGTAGAAAGAGGAATAACTTTAGGGGCACTGGCTTTAGCATAGTCAAGGCAGTTCAGTAACAACTGCAGACAGAGCATTAAAATTTTGATATTGAATTCTTGGCTAAAAGTTATTAGATAGGGTGTGTTTTAAGGAGAAATATTTCCAAAGTGAAATATTAATTTTCTATTTAATATTTATCTGTTCACTTTAAACAGAGATAGAAATTGTAGGAAGAATATTTCTAGGTTCATCCAAATTTCTGGGTATTTAAAGTTTTATTTTGATTCCACTACACTAAAAATTTTACAAAGGTGACAGTTTCTCATGAAAAATATAGAGATATATTTAAAAAACTTCTGCATGACCTTGATTATGTGCCTCACATGAAATCCAAGGAAAGGGTCAACTTCCTTTTTTATAAGTATCATCTTAAAACCTTTAAGTATAAGAGTATCACTGACTCACAAACAATTGCTGTAATATTGCTTTAAGATACAATTCTGCAACATATCCAGGTGGGTTTTACAAGTGGTTGGTCAGACCTGAAATGTCCTTCAAAAGGTTTAAGGCATGCATCCACTTACATATATATTCTATCAAGTCAAAGTACATAAAAATCTCAGTCTTTCACTAGATCTATCTATCAATAGAACTATCAGTGATCTCAAAATGCAGGATGAAAAAGAAAAAAGAAACAGAAAAGCAGAGACATTTAAAATTGTACATTGTTTTATATGGGATGTTCCAGGTGCAAACTTCTACTTTATTTTTGTGGGTTTTATATCACCATAGGGCTTCAGCCTGACTAAGAGCCTAAGCCTTTTCATAATCATGATGGTTCACATTCACTGAAGAAAACAGATGTTCTCAAAATTCTTTTAAGCAAATGGGTCTGGGATTAGATAACAATAGGAACGGTGGGATAATGCGAAAATGAACAAAGCTGCTCAAAGATGTTTGTGAGAGACTTGGAAAACATACCATATTTTATGGTTACATTTTTTTTACAATGAACAAAATGTAAAAAGTACATTTTTGTTGTCTTGTTTCAGATGGATTCTCCCACACATTATTGCTGTTGCTATTGCTATTGTTGGTATTAATATTACTACTCCTGCTATTGTTCTGCAGATAATGTAATGTAAGATGAAAAACCCGAGAGATTTGGAGATAAGCAAAATAAACTCTCAGACCATATTGTCTTTGAAAATACATGTATATCACTTGTGAAGCTATGAAGCAAATAAATTGCAAAGCCATAATGAAAGGAGATAGCCTCCTAGCTCAAATCCAAATTACTCTCTTCACATCTTCCTTGAAAATTGCTTAAAGGAAAAAATAAATAAATTATCTGTGAAGCAAATTTATCTTCAAACCTACATGTTGAAATACATGTGTGTCTGACAGTGCTTACCGTAGATAGCAATTGGAAAATCAGAGGTTTTTTTACATTTTTTTAAACTTTACAGCTTTGTCACAGATTTCCTACCACAATGTTAAAATTATATGCTTCTGTTCTCCAGGTTTTCTGCCTTTGGTTGTTCTGATTTTGGATAATTTCCCTCTCTGTTTTCATTTCTTACCTGAATCCCTGCTCTTCTTAGATTCTCTTGGATGGTTTTCTGTCCCTTTAAGTTCTGAGCAATGGAAATGGCAGTTTAAAGGTTTCCAAGACCTTTCCTATCTCTTTCCAGCTCTTATCTACTTGGCTTAGAATCTCAGAACCATGGAATGGCTGACACTGGGAGGGAACTTTGCAGTTCTTGTTGTTCAATCCCCCTGTTCAAGCAGTCAACCAGTTCCCCTGGGTACTTACAGATGCATCCCTTCAGGACACATGGATTTATGTATGGATGGTTTTCTTAAATACTACCTGATCTCATCCTCTTCTACAAGAATAAGCCTTCTTTACTCCAGAATTTCTCTTCATCTCCAGGTCTTTGGATTTGAGGAGGGAAAAAAAAAGTTTTGATATAGCAGATTTGAGTGCATTCTCAGAAAGGTATCCAATAACACCCAGCTGAGTTGATAATCCCCAGTTTTAGCTGATTCTCTTAAGGAAAGATATTTCATCCAGAAGTACCATGACAGGCTTGAGGAGCAGGCTGTGCAAATGCCATGAAGTTAAAAGAAGGTCATGTTCAAGGCCCTGTGTCTGGGTTGGAGAAGTACCCAATATCAATATGGAATGGAAAAAGAACGAATGGGGAGCAGTCCTATGAAGAAGTACTTTGGTATATTGCTGAATGAAAAGTTGGACATAAGCTGCCAATGTGGGGTTGCAGCCCTAAAGGGGAATCATATGCTGGGCTGCAACAAAAGCAGCATGGACAACAGGCTTGTGCCCCTCTGGTCTTGTGACACCCCAACTGGGGTACTGCTTTCATCCTTGCAGCCCCCAAAGTAAGGATGTCACCCTGTTGGAGGGAGTCCAGAGGAAGCAAAAAAAAAAAAAAAAAATCAGAGGAGTGGAGCCCCTCTCCTGTGATGATAGGCTGAAAGAGTTTAGGTTGTTCAGCCTGAAGAAAAGACGGCTCTGGGCCATCAGACCTTACAGCACCTTCCAGTGCCTAAATGGTGCTGACAAGAAAGCTGAAAAAGGGCTTCTGAAAAGAGCAAATAGTGACAGGACAAGGGGGGCATGAATGGCCTTAAACTGAAAGAGGGCAGGTTTAGATTAGAGAGTAGCAAGAAATTGTTTACTATGAGGGTGATGAGACCCTGGCACAGGTTGCCCAGAGAAGGTGTGGACACCTCATGTCTGGAAGTGCTCGAAGCCACATTGTGTGGGGCTTCGAGCAGGTGGGTCTAGTGGAAGATGCCCTTGTCAATGGCAGGAAGTTGGAACTAGACAGTCTCAAAGGTTTCTTCCAACCCAATCATTCTTTGACTTTGTCATTATTCTCTGATACATAGGAGATCTACAGACTTCTATATCTCTTGAAAATATTTATTTATGAAAGGATGTTGCAAGACAAAGTAAGTAAAAAAATTTTGATTCGTCCCAGCTGCAGGAAGCACAGAATTCCCTGAGGTCTCTCCCTTCTTGGGAGCAGCTCAGCAGTAAGCTGTTTTATAGTGAGAAGGCGACACTTTCTACACAATGTTTTCTTCTTGAGAGAAGAGTTATGACAGGTATGCAGCCATTGCGTGAGGGTTTGATGTAGTTTAAGCATGTATTGGCTTGAGTTTCCACAGAAATGCAAAAACAGACAGATGTGTTGGAATTTCCACACAACAACTAGATGAATGCAGGCAGCAATCTTTGGCAGGACTTAAAACCTAAAACCATACGCAATGTGATCCAGAAGAAGCTTTACTGATTAAGAAGTTTTACTGGTGAAGGTCAGTCACAATCAGACTTTCAACTGACTAAATAATAGATTTTCATCTCTTGCACTCCTGGGCTTTGATGTTCACATGTAATTTATGTTGCATTTTAAAATTCAGTAATACTTTTGTGAATCTAAATCTAAGGACCTAATTTTTACTGCTTTACTTTTCTGGGCTGCAAAGGAAGAAGTTTTTAGCTTGGATTTTTTCATGGCTTCTGCTACCGTATCTCCATTAACAAGGATGAAAGAAGAAAGTTTATAGAGCAATGATATACATCACTTAAAAAGTGATGACTAAACATTTCCACTATAATTTTAAGTCACATTTGATACAGCTGTTAAAGACATGATAATTTCAGTTGAGGAACAGGTTTCTTTTTTTTTGCTTCTGGCTTTGTCAGCTAGTTTTATCATTGCCATAATTTATATGTACTATAAGCAGGATGTCATTTGTAGCAAAGTTACTTACCTCAAACATTTTATCCCTCAGTTTTTGCAGTGCCCAAATGTTCTTCATTTCAGAAAGCTTTTGATATGCATGTGATTGCCCATACAAAACCCTTCTTGTCCTCCAAATATGTGTCTCACATCTTTGCCAAAAAAACAGGATAATTGCCATTGTCAGTCTCAAGCAAATAATTTTTGGTTTTAGTCAAGTATTGGGCTATTTAACTATTTAACAGAACTGGAAAATATTTTGTGGAGTATATAATTCCTTTACAATGTATTTGTGCTTCTAATGTTTATCAAATAGAAGCTATTTATTTACACTGAGATGAATTTCATAATGCAAGATTCTAATTGAGAACAAAATGTAAAATGGATAAAATCAGAAACTGCAGGTATCCCTAATTTTCTATTACTAGATCTACATAGATATACTCAGCTTTTCTTAGGTTAATAGCACATACATGCTGGTAATTAATTAATTTAATCCACTAATTCATTAGTGATACCCAGTAACTTTTGAACTGTCATTTTCCGCATGAGGCACACTTGAAAAACTGGATGACTGAGGTAACTCTAACATACTGACTAGTTCCAGCCAACCCAAAATATGCTAATTACTCATTGGAAAGTGCTAATTGTTACATGTAGTAGAATATATAGCAAAGCCACCCAAGAATTGATCTGCTGGCCTGTAAAATTTCACTATTTACACAATACATAGAAGTTTCACAAACATAAGTCTTAGTCACTCAGAGACATTTTGATCAGCAAGATAACTGCTCTCTCTGCATTTTTTTTAACAAAATAGGCACAGAGGTATTTATAACACAGTTGGAGTAGGAAAAAAAACCTATTATTCCCCCCCCCCCATAATTTCTTCTACCATATTCCTATTAATTCCTACATACTATTTGCACTTTTTTTTCATATATGAACTTAATAAACCTTTACAGACGTACCAATAAATGGCTTCTGCATTAAAAGTAACTGTCTGATCAATAATGAAGATAATGCCAAAGGGTAGTTAACATTCACAATAGAGTGAGAAGTGGCAAAATTGAAAAATATTTAACTTAGTTCTCTTAGTTGTAGCCAAAAAGAATTTCAAAGCATACCTTAGGGCTGTCATGAACAAAATCTATCATGTAAGCAGCCACCTGTGAACAGTTTCTACAAAATTTGGTGGAGGGCATTTATCATTCCTCAATTAAAATGTCAAATCTAATTAGAGTTCCCCTGAACACACTGTATCTTACACAGTGGTACAATGAGAGAAGGGCTTTCCCTTGAATTACTAAAAAGCAAAGTGGTTATCTATGAAAGCTCCAAGAGAAGCAAGGGAGCTTTTCTGTAGCATTTCCAAATGCAAGGGAGTTAATTCATCAGCTGTTTACAGCCCATAAAATATCTATGGATTTGATATTTTACCTGGATGAAGGACACATTCATTCTCATAAGACTCCAGACCAAATTGTTCTATGATTAGGAGAGATTTGTCCAAGATTCACAGGTTGTTTTGATAGTGACTGGCATCATATATTGGCTGTTTGGCAGAGTGGAGACTTCACTATTCATTTTTTGGTACTTGCTTTTAATCCAGTATGACACATCTTAAAAAGCTAAACACCAAATGATTAACAGTATATGCTTTCAAAAAAGGTTTTCAAGCATCTTTCTTTTTCAAACAAGGACTGTTCAGTCCAGCCTGCAAATCTGAGTAACAGAAAACACAGTAGAAAGCAAAATCTTGAATATTCTTAATAGTGACCTAAACAATTTCAAAACCAAACACATTTAAATAAAAAAATTGAATATTTCATAAAATCTACCACTGTAAGCTATAAGAAATAAACTATAAGATATCAAACTAGTAAATATTCTCTTACTGATTTCCTGAAAAACTGCAAGTGTCACATGCAGATGTGCATAATGCAGTCTAATGATTTGAAGACATGAATCACCATACTAATAACACTCTGTAGACTGGTCAAATTGTACCTGTATAAAAATGGAGTTATTCCCTTTCCTAAACTCAATTTAAAATTCAAAATTTAACAATAAAGCTTTTATTTTAATGGACAAGCCAGAGTAGTCATAGAGTTAGAACTCCTCTTTTTTTCCTCCCTTTTCCCAACTTCCATTATTTCTAAATACAACAACTGATTAAACGAGTTTGGGATTTTTGGAGGTTTTTTATTTCCTATTGCTGTTTTTATAGATACTGTTTTACCTCTGGGTTTTTTTCTTCTAAGACTGACTCTCATTTTTATATTTATAAAGTATTGCTAATTGTCAGAGGGCAGTATTGCCTATCCAGGTTATTTTAAATATTCCAAACAATGAGGTTTTAATTTTTAATACCAAATTTACTTTCTGGTGAATATTTTATGTCACATGAGACTTTGACTTTGTTGACTTTGAAGAACAATACAGCAATATAATGAAATCACAAGACAAACAAAATCTAGCAATTACAATATACAGTTGGATAGTAATACAGATGTAATTCCTATTACAGGTCTCTGTAAGCTCACCATTATGATGTTGGGTGTTCTCAGCGTCCAGAAAGAATATGTGAGTTAAAACCAACTTAAGACCTTTGCTCTCTTCAGACTTAATTTTGTTGGTTTTTTTGAGAGCCGTGTATTCACACCCCCATGCAGGACTGACTGGCTGGGGAAGATAATACTTTGTATTAGCTATTGTAGGGAAGGCCATTTACACAACTGCTTGACACAACCAACAGATCCAGTCAATTACCTGAAGCAAAGGCCCCTCTCTGGTCCCCTTTGCAACAGCTGTGCTCCGGTGGGTCCATAGGGGAGCAGAGATCCTCCCTGAGGTCTGTGGAGGGCCCCAGGTCCCAGCAGGTGGAGATACACCGGAGGAAGGTGTGAGCTGTAGTGACTCAATGCAGAAGGAGATGCTGACAGGAGCTGCAGCCCACGGCAGAGCTCTGCTGTAGCAGGGCTTTTCTGGTGGTCTGCACTCCATGGAGAGGGCCCACACTGGAGCAGTCACTGAAGATCTGCTGCCCATGTGAAGGAGAATTTAATGAAAGACTGTAACCTTCATGAGGAACGCCATGCCGGAGCAGGGGAAGAAATGTAAGGGGGGTGGAGTGGCAGGTGTAAAGTATTGCAAGCTGAGGGCAATCCCCATTCCCCATCCCTCCCATGCCACTCAGACGAAGAGATAGAATAATCAGGAAAAAGGAGTTTAGTGTGAAATATCAACAATATGAAATTGAACCTGGGAAGAAAGAGGGAAGGAAGGTATTCTTAATTTTGTCCTGTTTTCTCACCATCTTGCGCTATTTTTTGCTGGAAAAAAAATTAATTTCTTGCTCTCCAACTTGTGTCTTTGCTGATCATGGTAAATGCAGAGTGATCTCCCCATCTTTATCTCAACCTACCAGCATTTCCTTCACATTTTCTCTTCCAGCTATTTTGGGGAAGGAGATTGATAGAATGGCTGGGTATGAATCTGGGAGCCAACAGATCTTAACCTACTGCATCTATTTTCTCTGAAGCTTCTTTTATTGATTGGTCACACAAATAAGATGGATGTTGACAACCATTCCATGATATTTCACATAATTATTGTCTGTAACTGGAAAATTGTTTGGCAGTGACTGCTCCTCTTCTGTTGATAGTACAGTTTTTCTAGAAAATGAACATAAAGAGATACAGTAGGTAACAAAGCATAAACCTAAAATTCTCCAGCTCATAAATATTTTTTTCTGTCATGGATGAGACAGAAAAAATTGTCAAAAAAGGAAAAACTGAGAAGGACATCTATGTGGCAGCACAGAAAAATCTTTCTTTACTTTCATTCTTTTTGGCATGTGTTTTGACAGCCCCCAATCACTAAAAATATTAACAGTATGCCAGAAAGTTAATGGAAACTCTTTACTCATTAAGTGTAAATCAGTTGGAAGCTACTGTGTGCTAATTCAAAAAGCAAGAAAATACATTTGGGAAAATGTAGGAAATGAGCAAAGTATCTAAATTCTGAACAAAATTATTCTCCACTATTCCTCCCCCTTCACCAAAATTGAGATGCTTTAAAATTAAATTTACACTTCTGGTAAAGTATGTTCTTTATTTGCAAGTACATCTATTCTGCTGTTAACTGTTTTCAGCTCCTATTTCTATTTACATTTGCAACTCAGATGCTTGGCTGGGTCTTGATAAATTTCCAATGTACTTCCTTCACATTAAACCAGCTGTGGTGCTTCTTAGCAATAAATCTTAGAAATTATTAATTTTCAGGAGGTTACTTCTCTGTGTCATGATTATATTTTATAGGTGTTATCTACTATGGGATTCTCAGGTAATTGCTTGGAAACAACATTAAACTTTACATTCTTTATAGCTTTCAAGAGATGAAATACTGATTTCCATTAGTGAGTACGCATACAACAGGCATATGAAAGCATCAGCCAATAATTCCGATAATAACCATAGCAATCATCATGCACCAAAAAACATATGAATTATTTTAAAATAAAAGCACTTTTAAGACATGTTTGCATAAAAAAAAAAGTCATAAAACAGATAGCAAAGTTAGTTCTGTCGAATGTACGCTATTTCAGATAAATTTATTTAATACTTTGCCAGAGTACGAGATTGTTCCAATTAGGGCCACATCTAAATGAATCAGTGATAATTTCTAAAGTATAAATGTGTATTAATTGAGGGGGTTCTACATATGAAATCTATTTGTGTATCTGTTGTCATGTTTCCCTGATTTTTGTACTCATTCAAATACTTGCATGTAGATATTAAATAGATCCCTATGACTCCCCTCCCCTCCAGTCCTCTAAGTTCTAGAAGTTCTTTGATAGTTTAGACTCTCATAACAAAATAATGGGCAAATATTTATACTACACCAGTGTGTACATCTTGGGTTTGGTGATAAAATTCTTTCACCTAAGGTCATTGTATTTTGTTTTGTTCTCAAAGATTTTTCCTCAAAATAAAATTAAAAATATTTATGCCCAAACTTCTTTCATGGGAGGTTGAAGAATCAGCAACTGCCCACAGCATTAGGCAGCATCAGTTAAATCATACCTGCAAAATAATTTTGGAAACTAGCTGAGGAGTACCAAGAAACTACCTTAAAATATCATCCCACAAATGATCTATTGTTCTTTTTCTAATAATTCTTCTTGTCTTTCTGTAGGTATACACGACATAAGCTTATCTGTATTCCATTAGTTTTCATGCAAGCAACTTCCATTTACATTCTTTGCTTTTAATTTTTTATTCTTTCAATAGGTCTTTTTGTTGTGTGAAGAGGAACTGGGGTGTAGCATAGTAGTTACCCTCTATAAAAACTTCTAAAAAAACCCAACCAAATGAACAACCACTTCCCAGGAAAAAAGACTGTTAATAAGAGAAGTGATTGATTACCTCTCCTGAGAGAAATACAGAGGTGTTTCACAGAGAATCAACTTACCCAGACTAGATTTTTACCAACAAAATGCATTTGTCCTTTTCCTTATAAAAACGTCTTGGGATCTTTAATGAACATTACTTACCAGGGCACTGATACCAAATTCTAAAGTAATTTCTGTCTCAAACATGTTGTCATCTTGATAAAACATGATACTACTGCTTGCTGGGAAAGCAATTTGTTGTGTTTGCAATGTGCAAACAAATCCTTCTGATGTGAAACAAAGAACTGAAGAGTCTCTGCAGAGAAACTCATACTGAATAAAAATCCTGTCTTCACTAGCTTTTGTAGCTAAACTATATTATATGGAAATGTTGCCAAATCCCTTAGAAATTCAGATCAAATTAATAGCAGTATACTACTACATTAAATTTTACAAGAGGCAAGAAAGATGTTGTGCACTTTATTTAAATGTGATTTTATGGAACTGCATTATTATTTTAACAGTTAAAGTAATGAAATATGTTATTAATTACAGCAATTAGGGGTGATAGCATTATTTATGATAAGGTTTCCTTATCTTTCCAAGGGTAAATTTGTTTTTTCTACATTTCTGATAACTTAGGCAAAATTAGCTAACTATGATCATCTGAACATTCAACTTCTGAACATATATGCCTGGTTAAAAAAAAAAAAGTCAAAAAATAAAGCACACAGTGCTGGAGATTTCTATGAAACAGGCTGAAGGACTATATCTGAGTTTTTTTCCCTGTTAAAGATATTTAGAAACTTCTTTTAAGACCTTTTGCCCTATGCTTTAAATTATAGAAGATAACTTTGTCAGGAAACATGGATTTTTGCCGAGTTTGTAAAACCCCACACAATTAAACCAAATTACACATCTTTTAAGAAGTTTGCAATGCATACATATTCAATTTTCCAGCTCCATTCCCAAGTACTCCATTTCAGCTGAGCATGTTCTGGACAGGTCTCAGCAGATATTCATGCATCATGAAATCTCTGGGTCAGAATTAGAGGCAGCAGCAAAAAGTTTGTTCCTCTTGAACAATGAGTCAACAAGGCTGTATTGGTGTCCAGGCTGCAAAGAAAGCTGGAGAGAGGAGCTGAGGATGCAAACTATCCTATTCAAATTCAATCATGCTAAAAGACATTTTTGCAGCTGAATGACTAAACTGAGATTCAAAGGAGCATAGGAGGTTCAGTTTCAAGGAAAACACATAACATGGTATAAATTGAGACTTATTTTGAAAAACCCCAGGATTCTGGTATCTAATTTCAGGAGAACTGTTCAGGAATTTATGATTAGAAGTGAAAAGTATAGGCAAATATATATGGATATAATCTAGTAAGAAATTGTAGTAGTGTCACAGAACTGAGGTGGTCTCTGCAAAATAAAAGGATTAATGTGTTGTAAAAGGAGAAGCAAGATTAAATGTAGAGCCCAGAAATGAAGCTTATATTAGAAAGCATTTGAGCAGTAATAGAAAAACACAAGTGAAGATCAGAGGGCAACAAGCAAGGCAGTCTGAATGAAAACCTTGACGAAAGAAAGCTGAATTTATTGGGCAAGCTGTTAGCAGAACCGTCTTCAGCAGCATGCAGAGGTTTTATCCAGAAAGGAAATAGATCAATGATATGAGGAAGTATCTATGATGTTTAATAGCTTTTGTTGGCTGGAACTGTATGTAAATTTGAGCACAAGCATAGAAACAGTAAATAAAATTACTGTTTAAAAAACATTCAACTTTGAGACAAAACAGGACATAATAGCTGGCAATAATAGCGCTAAGACATAAATGACAGTATAAAATATAATCATAGCAGTCTTATAAATAATCAATTTAATTATGTCAATATTTATATAAATGCTAAAAGTTGAGCATCATATTATCATTAAAATATTAGCAGAATGGTGTTATGGACATGACATGTACCCTCAGTGCTGAATCCCTGGGTTCTCCCAATAAGGTTAAGTTAAAAGTCCCCTATCTTGTACTTTAGAGTTCACGTCCATGATACAGGTGAACCAGCAGAATCTGCTTAATTGTAAAGGTGACTTGGATGATGTCCTCAACATCATCAACAGCAGCTGACTACCAGACACTGATACCTTCAGTGCTGATCCTCTCGACATCGAAAGTTCCCTATCTGTCATTTAAGCTGTCTTTTATCCCATCAAATGATTGATCCTGTTATTCTGTTCTTTATTTCTCCATTTTTGCAGTCTGATTGTTACTTTCCTGAGTTTCTTTCTCAGTCTGGAAATAACTGCTGAGTCCTTGGTCATCATGTCTTCTTCCTGAGAATGATCCTCTGGGGAGTCAGGTCTTCAAAACAAATCAGAAATTAACATTTCAATTAATCCGTATCTGTGCAATTTCAAATATATTTGTATTATCTTACAAGGCTTATCTTGACTTTAGTCGCCTTTTTTCCCCTGCTATGGCGGCCATGTGCTATGATGCATCCAATCAGCATTTTCCTGATCATTCAGATCAGTAGTTCCCTTCTGCAATAACAGTTCATTCATGCCTATTTTTCTATCAACTCCCTTCAGCAACTCCTTTCCCTTACATAAATTTAAAGCCTTTTCAATATTCTTAAATTTCTTCTTAAACATGCAGTGAGGAACTGGGAACAATGGGAACAAGAGGAAATATTAATATGGATTCCAAAAGATAGAAGCATATACTGACTAGTTTAGGAGAATCACAAAATGAGTGCGGTTGGAAGAGTCAGCTGGAGGCTTTTGAGTCTAATCTCCCTAATCAAATAAGGTCCCCTAGAACATGGATCTCTTAATGACAAGATCTCCTAGCCAATCTTCACAATTCACGATCACTCTGTGAAACTAATCTTGTGACAACAACTGAATTACACTTTAAGAAAAGGAGGAAAACTCCCTGCAACTGTAAAAAAATCCTGTTACTCATATGACACAAGTCTGTAAGCTGACAATGTTTAAGGATTGATAAAGGGTTTGTAACAAGGTTACTAAAACTATATTTTGAAAAATCTGCAAATAAAATATTATGAAAATATTACTTATAAATACATTTTGTTAAACTTATGAATTTTGGCTAGCTTTTCTTAGAGACAGCTGGTGCCTCTAAAAATAAAAATGAAATTAATTCATGAGTTTTTAGACCAAGCCACTTTCCTAAAATTCTTTGTTAGTTTTGCGGGCTTTAGCCTCTCATTTTAGGTTGTGTTTTCTTGTTTGTTTGCATTTTCTCAGTGTCGTGGTTTAGGACCACTAACCAAAAGGTAGCCACTCCTCGTGTGTGCTCTCTTCTCTTCCCTCTGAGCTGGAAATTGGACACAAAGTCATAATACTTTGTATTCTCCATTACTGTAAAGTTTAATTTGGGTGGTAGCTCACACACTTATGATTTATCATACTGTGTTTACATGCTCCATTCTTCTCACGTATCTGCTTATCAGTGATATGTTCTGTTTTATACAGAGTCCAGAATTTCTAATGCTCATCAGAAACCATAATTTTTACTCCTTCTGACTAGACTTCATATGGACTCTGAAAGAACTGCAAACTGCTATGGAGCAATTAATAATGTCCCCCATGTTGGGGAAATGAGTATAGAACAAAAGGCATTTAGCAGTTCAATTATTGATATAATCTGATTCAAGGAGAACTTAAATTCTCTGCCTCAGGAAAAAGAAGGCCCTAAACATATGTGAAAACTGAATTCCTAATTCAAATGGGATTAAGAGTAGTTTATATCCTAGGGTATAGAATATCCCACCAAGGAAAACAAGATGGTAATAATTGGAACACTTAGAACCATGTTTACAAAAAATGACTGCATGCATCAAGAGCATATTCTGGGCTTTGATTTGAGAGTCCAGTGGTGGAACTAAATCAAAATGCTTGTACCATGTCCCTACAGAAAATGAACAGATGGCCTTTATCTCTTGTGTATGAATATTTTTTGAACATACACTTCAGCAGCAAAATTTATCCCCCTAAAAAAGAACTGGAGGTAGGGATAGGGGAATGAGGGAAAGGGATGGGAGAAAAAGAAAAGACTATGAAATGTGAATGGCAGTGAAAGTCTATAAAATCCTTAGGAATCTGCTTCCTCTTTGATGGATTGTTTGCCTATAAATCATCAAAGTTTATGACAAGATCAGTTTGCAAACCATAGATCACATTTATTATGAATAATTACTGGAAAACAAACAGACAGTTGAAATAATATTCTATTCTCAGGCACACAGAAAACCACCTTATTGTTGCACATCATTGCAAAATACAACTAAATTACAACAGGACAAAGCTATGCAATAAATGTTACAGTTTTAGCAGTACCAAAGTCAGGCATCATTTCTCCCTATGTTTATGCTTTCTACCTCATCCTTTTTAAAATTTCTTTCCTATCTTTTAAAGTCTTTCATATTTTCATTATCATATACAAGGAAATGAATTTTCTCCAACTTTCCTCACTGCTTTTCCCATTCTTCTTCTGCTACTTCACCTTTCTCTCAATGTTGCTACGACATTTGTAATAAGGCTTCTTGATTTTCTTTAAGATGTTCATAGCTATCTTAATGTTCTGTACCAAAAAGATAGCTTGGTGATATTCCTCAGAGATTTTTGCTCACTTTTGCAAATATAGTGAGAACTAGAATTTTAAATATATTGAAAGACTTGTGATGAAGTGACTGTCTGCTCCATCCCCAAAAGAGCCATCCCTGCAGAGCAGAAAGGTCTGGAAAAGTACGGACCAGGGTACCTTAGTCCAAATTAACATCCCAAACATAGAAGTTATAGTATCACCCTTCCTGCTCTGCATGATGAACTTCTGGGTGAATGTCTACAGACATTAATTAGAATGAAGAAATCTCTTCAGATCATATTTTAAAAGAAAAGTCTGAGCTGGAACTGTCTTGAGGAGAAGAAAAGTCCATTAATAGTAGGATTTGCCTAGTATTTGTCTCTAAACAAATCATTCTTGGTCTTTCAGTTAAAGCTGGTGATGTGTAATTAAGGAGATGTCTTCAGTAATAGTCGACTAGTAACTTTACCTCCTTTTATAATTTTGTTAGCATTACAAATGCTGACTTAATCTTCACGTACTATGTGGATTTGTCTGGTATATAATAGTCATATTATAAATCTATAATCTACACTTATGCCAAAAGAAGGATCATCTAATGTGACCCATTGTGTACCCCAGTCCCAATTATGTGCATTTAGCTAAGGCATATCTTTCTCAAAGACATTCAAACTGTGCTACAGCTTTTCAAGAGATGAGGATTTCAGTACTTTTTTTGTAATATCAAAGGAAAAACACATTCTTCATCAACATATATAAATTCTTTATAATTGGAATATTACTTTTAAACTACAGCACAAAATGTATTGGATATTATAGCTGTATCTCACATCTCTTCCAAAAAACCAAAACTCAAAAAGTCTCTTAGCATATTAACTTAAAAAGGGTGACTATTATAGCAGATAATGAGTATATCAGTTTGTGTAATCCTCAAAGGAGCATATAAGCAGACAGAAAAATAATAATTTAGGCATGTCATCTCTGTTATGAATTGTTTTTCATTGTTCTCCTATGTTCTCCATTTTCAGATATCTCTGTCTCCAATATCAGCCCAGATCTAATATCCATGAACAAATCCTCCATTATTTTCATTCTTTTATAGAAATGAAACAGTATACATTTAAATTGCTTAATAAGCCCTAATTGTTTCTGAAGCTGTAAGAATCTCTCCAGACCAGAAGCCAATAAGCAACTCTATCATGATTTGCTGTTTCATATTAGTGGATATACACTAAAAGATCTAAAAACAGGATAAGAAGCAGCTGTACTAACTGCATTGCTTCCATTTTGGGTTTCTTCCTTCTGAGACATTACAGTAAAATGCCTTGTATCTCACAGATTGAATAGATGGCTCAGCCTGTCAAACAAAAATAAAAATAAACTGTTGTTCTGGTCAGGTGGACAAAACAAATTGTTCACATTTATGACACCTGCCTTAGGGGAAAGCTTTGAAAAGAAGCAAAAAAATTCAAAGTCCAGGCTATTATTTGCATCATCCTAAAATTTGTAAAGACCTAAGCTGGAAAACAAAGTGATATCTTTTATTACTGTACTATTTTTCTACAGTCTTAATACTCTTTTCTATGTTCAAAATTCCACAGTGCTTAATCACTGCATTCTGATAAAGAGAAGCTAAAAACAATAATCTGCCATTAGCTGCACATAGTTACTTCTTTTCTCCTTTTAATTTTAGCAAAAGAATGTTAAAAAGACACACAAATACTGCAGCAGTTGCAGAAAGAAGAAATTGCTCCCTTTCAGCTTTCAGTTGTTTCCTGTTTACTTAAACTCTCACTTTACCCAAACTAGAAATGTCCAGAACCATCAAACTAATGGAATCATATGGGGAAAATGCAAAGAAGTACTTCAGGCAACCAAATTTTGTGTCTCAATCAGCAGGGCAGTGCTGACACATGAAGAAAAGTACTTAAGCACTGATTATTGCATTGCCTGATCAGTAATGCTCTTATTCATCTTACCTAACCTCAGAACCGATATCTACATGACCTGAACACTGTCCTTTATGGGCACTGGAGTAAAACAAGAATTTACAGGATGCAATTTGTCTCATCCTAATGAATGCTAAAAGTAGAAGAGAGAAATTTTGCTATAGAAGTGTCAACCCATTTAGAGGAATGTGGTGATTAAAAATCAGCTGGGGATTAAACTCCAAACAAAGAGTTCCACATCCACCCACCCCTTCTGGTGGGAGAGGACTGGGTCCACCGTGCTGGCTGCCAGCAACTGCCCCAAAGAAGGAAAAGATCAAAAGGTGGCCACTCCTCATGTGTGCTCTCTCTTCTCTTCCCTCTGAGACCGCTCTCCCCAGGGATGATTCGTGTGGTAGAGAATAAAAATATTGACATGCCCATGCAGTTCTAGGTTCCACCCTCTTTTTGGCACCTGCAAGCAAAACTAGAACATATCGCCAGTGAGAAAGATGGAACTGGATCATATTAGGTCATACATTTTTTATGTAATGAACATTCAAAAAATAACACCTTTGCAATTATAAATTTGACACGTTTTTCCTTATAAAATGCAGGGGGACATAAAAGATTCATGTCTGCCTCAACAAACTCTGAACATTTGAACCTTCCTAAATTAGCCTTTAAGAACACTTGCAGTACCATAAAAATGAAGCTGTCTCTTTTCTTGAAGATTTAAAGAGATTGGTTTTTCTTTCTGGGCAATTTCACTTTGCTTATAAGTTGTTATTTGCCATTTTACTTAAATGTATTTTGCATATTTTTGGCTTTTCTTTTTGAAAAAATGATCATTTTGAAAAGGTTCACTGGGTCTTTTAGTACGGAAGAAGTGTTGCGACAACAAATCCTTTGTGTACATAGATTTATATAAATATATATGTATTAATTTGTGTAAAATTGGTTTTAACAGTCAATGGGGGAGGGAAACAGAGGAGACTTTCAAAAGCCATTTGAGCCTATTTCTCAACAAAACACAGTAAAAACAAATGAGATGACATTTCTTTCCAGGTAATGAGTTATATTTGAAGGTTTCTATTCCACAAATATATTTTTATTTATACCCTATAAAATGTCTGAAAATTATTCATTCTCTCATCCTTTCTGAGTGCAAAAATGAACAGATATTTCTCTAGGATAATATGAACTTTCAGATTATATTAAAAAAAATATTTTAGCATTTCATGAAAGAAGCTATCCATCTGTACTGCAATTAATGAACCAGAATTGGCATTTTTCTCAGTTCTACATTTTCTACTAATCAGGAATGTTGCCCCTGGGAAATACAAATGCCTGTTCTTAGAAGACACAAGGCGTAAAACACTGATACAAAACATTTAATAGAAATCTGCATATAATGAAAATAATTCCTGAAAAATTGTTGAACCACCCTGGCAAATAACTAGCATTGTGCAACAAAGTATGGAGCTCAACTCAATGTCCTAATCTGATTTTATTTTTTCTTCTTTTTAATATCGTTGGATATCAACCAGTTTTTATTGTTAACCTCTTTTGGAAATCATATGAAATTGCGGTCTGATTAAAGATTTTGTTCTTATAAAAAGAAACATTATTATGTTCAAAAGAATATCCATATTAAACATGTTTTTTTTCAAAAAATATTGCAGTATAGAAACTAAGGTATTGATGGGTCCCCACTGAAACTGAGATAATGATGGGATCCGGAGTAAAATGCAACACCCTGTCCTTGTGGAGATATGTCTTCTATCTAAAAACTATCCTTTTCCCACCTCAGCTGTTCACAGGCAAGAGTGACTACTGGCTGTGCTGTGTGCTTCATTGCCGATGGTCACAGAAGTGCTAGATGTAGAAAGAACCACGGGAAGGCAGCAGATGGTATTGTCTAGGGATAGAGTTGTAATTTATGCTCTTGCATTTACTACCATACATACATTTAAATAATAAGAAATATAATGAAAGAGCAGTAGCTTCAGTCATGGATTTTGGCATAATTCTGAGCCCGTGTTCAGAGTTTTTGAATTAATTATCCTGTCAATCAGAGACTAAAAGAGAAATCTAAAGATCCAGCTGTAATTTTCAGCAGAATACTCTGAGAAAAACTAAATTAAAAAATGTATTATATACTGTTAAAAAATTCATGCTAGTAAATAAGACTTTAGGACTCAGCATTAGATTGCCCACATTTTTTTATTTATTCATTTACTTTAAAAAGTTTTCTTACCTTAAATTCTTTATGCCTCAGGCATTCATCTGAAATCTTAATGCTGTAAGCCTTCAGGCTTACCAACAGAATCTGTGATGATGTTTTATAAATGTCTGTAGAGTAGTTTAAGGTTTTCTGCTGACTAATTGTTGCAACTAGGAAATGCTAATGTATGCTCTCACCTCAGCCATTTAGACTCATCTGTCATCTCTGGTCTCTTGGCTTGTGCCATACCTTGAGGTGCCTGTTGCCATTCTGTCTGAAGGACTGACTGCAGCAAAGGAGGACTTTTGTGAACACTTATGATTATGTGGATTTTCAAACCCAAACAAGACTTTAGGGACAATTAATGTATTTCCCTTAGTTACATGACTATTAAATTATCAGAACCATCAAGTCCAAAGAATAAAATTGATGCTTAGTAAGATTGCAGCCTACAAAAGCTCTATGTTGTTTGTTTTTTTTTTTTTTTAATAATTTAAAAGTCTCAGTTTATGGACAAAAAATTGTAGATACATGCACTAAAAAAGAACAGTTTCTACCACCATCAACAAACCACAGCACTGTATCTAGCACTTTGACCCAAAATGGTCTAGTACATCAGAAGAACAAACCCACAGAACAAAAGTTATATTCAAACACTGATAAACTTGAGGTCAACAAAAAATTAATAGAGTAACATCAGAATAATAATTATTCCACACTGAAAAATTTTAAATGCACTCATCATAAGTAATAAGAATTTACACATCAGGTACAATAATAATCATCAGATTTACTTTCTATCTGTTTTCACCCCTCTAATTTTTCTTGACTCCTGAACATTTTCTTATCTTGATATTTTAATTCTACTGTTCTTGAATTTTATTGGATTTTTCATCTGCTTTGATCCTTACAGTTAAACCTCAGCTTCTTGTGGCTCATAAGAAGTATGCAACTATGTGCCTAATTCTATTTCAACTGTTATGCTTTTTTCTTAGCAAAAAAGAAGATGAGTTTAATTTGTTTAATGTATAGTGAAAGAAGTTCAAAATATTCCTGAATTTAGGTCTTCAGAAAACTCCTTTTTTCCCCTAATTTTTTTTTCCAGCAAAGTGCTTGATTTACACTTACGAGTAGGAAGAAAATTTTATGCTTTCAACTCATGTATAAAATGCTGAAATTAACAAGATATGAATGATTTCTCACAGAAAAGCCAATTACTTTTCTTAGTTGCTCTGAGTTAATTTTATTACTTTAGTTTCGATTCTCCCAAATTCCTACACAGTCCTTTCTTAGAAATTGCCTAAGCTTGTAAGGTTTAAGCTACAGGACTCAATTCTTTGTCCTGCAGACTTCCATCCATTTTTGATATATCTAACTCATTCCATGATATTGTCTGTTTAGAATTGATTCTTTAGAAAATTTAGTAGATTGTAATATTTTCCATTAAATATTATAATGTTTTTTGGATTCAGATTTTGGTTCCCTTTTTTTTTTTTAATTTCCTTACAAAATCCTCATTTTCTCTTTTAGAATTTCTTGACATAAAAATAAAGCATTAAACATTTTCAAACTTCTCCAGGGAAATCTTTGGTCTACTTGAGCTTAGCCTTGTAATCTGTCAATCACTCAATCAGCCTTTATTTTATATACAGTAGCACAATGGAGAATGAATCTCAGAGTACCATGCATAATATCTGTTAGTTAACAAGAGAAAGCTAATCTCAGCTGATGAGTTTTCACCTTTGTTCTACATCTATGTAAAGAGTTTCTAACAACCTCAGGGGCTAAGTGTTATTGCTTTAGGGTATATGCTTGAAGTCTTGGACTCTGGGTTTTTTGCAGCTGTGTCCATGATAACTCTGGAATAAAATGAACTTGAGTTTAGACTAAAATAATAATAACATCAATGACTGAATATTTATGCTATGCAGCATGACAGAGACTAATTACATTTTTGTGAGTTAACAACTTACTATGGCCACTGGCTAAGCAAACTGTTATAAATAGATCAAGGCTGTGCTACTGAATCAGTACCCACACAGTAAAATTAATTGTAGCTACAGTCTCTGCAACTTGCACACAATGAGGATTACACCTGAGGGAGTCATGCAAAACTAGAATGTCCTGCTACCTGGATAATTGTTACATGCCAAAACTTGCCCCCACCCAACTCCATGAAATGTCAAGAGACACCTGAGGGAGCCCCTTGTGAACTTTTCATCTGCACTTTTACATTAAAAGGAACATTTTGTGTCAAAGTGAATGGTGGTACTAAGTATGCCCTATACTTACAACACTGTTAGCAATAGCAATAATTTCAGCAGTCCCATACCTACTTTTTTTCTCTTTTTGATGCATAACAGAGAATTTTGAGCCCCCTACATAAAGAATTTGACATTTTTTTTCTAGGTGATATGTAGACAGAAGCACAGAAGGCAGTCTATGCAAAATAGTAAATGTACCTTGAAAGCTTGAGCATGTGAGACTTTCAAAAGTGCATGGATGTTACCCTTTGTTAGAATAAAAGAAGCAGCAGTAAATTTAAAAAAATCACAATAATATAAGCAGACTGTCTTGATTCTGCTACTAATTGAGCTTCTTTTTCAGTGTAAACAAGCATGTAATGTCTATTGCTAGATACAATTGAGTAAATTCTGGTATAGGCTCATTTTCCAAACTACATGTGTTGACATCTGTATTAATAACATCATTATTAACAAATAGGATGAACAGAAGCCTGCTCACAACACAGATGAAAATATCACAGATTTTTTTCTGAATTATTAGTTTCTATTTAATCTAATAGATTTTTGTAGGAATATCCAGATTTTAAGGTTTTGTATGTAAGTAGGCCAAATTTATCTCTGGTACATTTTCTCCAGGGAATTGTTGAGAAATTGTTGGGGTTGGGGTTAAAAAAGACCTCTGGAGATTATTTAGTTCAAGACCCTCTGCTAGAAAATGTTCACCTAGAGCAGATTGCACAAGATCATTTTCCAAGCAGGTTTTGAATATCTCCAGAGGAGGAGTCTCCAGAACATCTCTGGGCAGGCTCTTCCAGTGCTTTGTCACCCTCAAAGGCAATAAGCTTTTCCTTATATTCAGATGGAAATTCCTGGTTCTAAATTTGTACCTGTTGCCCCTTGTCCTGTCATGAGGCACCACTGAAAAGAATCTGGGTCCATCCTCTTGATGGCCACCCCAAAGGTATTGGCATGCATTTATAAGTTCCCCCCTCAGTCATCTCTTCTCAAAGCAAAACAGCTCCAGCTCCTGCAGCCTTTCCTCATAATAGAGATGATCCAGCTCTCTAATCATCCTGATAGCCCTTTGCTGTACCCTCTCCAGTAGTTTCTCGTCTTTCTTGCATTGGGGAGCCTAGAACTGGGCTCAGCACTCCAGATGTGGCCTCCCCAGGGCAGACTACAGGGCCCGAATCACCTCCCTTGGTCTGATGGCCACACTCTTCCTAATGCATCAACAGTTGCTTTCCAGCAGGTCAGGCCCTTGTGTCCACTTGCGCATGGGGTTATTCCTCCATGGGTGCAGGACCCTACATTTGCCCTCACCGAACTTCCTTAGGTCCTTCTCCACCCAACTCTCCATCCTGTCCAGGTCTGGCTGAATGGCAGCACAAACTTTAGGTGTATCACCCACTCCTCCAAGTTTTCTACCTTCAGCAAACTTGTCAAGCATACAAGGGTCTTGTACTGCCCCTGGGAAAGAGCACTGGCTATGGGCCTCTAATTAGACTGCACTGCTGACTGCAGAGCTCTGAGCTCTGCCGTTTGTCCAGCTCTTAATCCACCTCACTGTCCACTCATCTAACCCATCTTACATGGGAGCATCTTATGAAAGTATCAAAAGTTTTGCTGAAGACAACTCCCGGTGCTCTCCCCTCATCTACCCAGCCAGTCACGTCAGCAGAGAAGGGCTCTGAATTGGTCAAGCATGATTTCTAATTTAGGAATCCATGCTGAATACCCTGAAAATATGCTTTTTGTTCACATGTGTAGAATAAATATCCATAATGAGCTGTTCCATCACCTTTCCAGGGTGAGGCTGGATAACCTGTATTTCCCTGGGTCCTTCTGTTCACCCCTTTTTAAGACTGGAGAGACATTGTCATTCCTCCAGTCCTGAGGCATCTCTCCTGCTCTCCATGACTTCTCAAAGATGACAAAGAGTGGCTTAACAATAAAATCAGTCAAGTATTTCAGCTGTTTTTTCCTCGGCAGGTTTAGGGTAAAATTAGAGGGAGCAAACCAAAAGGGTATTATCTTTTTTTTTTTTTTTTTTTCTGATTGGTTGATTATTTTGTGGAAAACCTTCAATTTAACAGTATTCTTCAGGAAGAGAAAACCTTGAAAATGTTTCCTCAAAAATTTCAAGTTACAGATTAAAACTTAAAAAAAAAATAAAAATGGAATGTTCAGAGGAAACCAGGATAGAACAGCACAAAAGATGTTTCTATCTCAAAAGAGAACTGCAGTACATAGATAAAGCTGTAGGGGTAATTTGACCTTCAAACCCTGAATAAGAAGGTTTTTGAGATAGAAGGTACATCCCTGAAGTAGGGGTTCCTGTGTTCATGACTGAAAGATAAGAAAAAACTAGTAATTCTAGTCAGGGCAACAATATGGTGTGAAAGACCTATCTAGAAGTAAGCACACTTTGGAAGATAATTTTATCTCCATATTTCCACATTTTTGCCCCTATGGCAAAATGTTAATATATATTTGCTACATAAATTTTCTGTGAGATTTAATAAACTTTACCGGGAATTAAACTTGTTTAAAAGTAGTAGGTTTTCATAACACATATCCAGATCTCAGAAAGAATCAGTATGTCAGTCCAAATTAATTTCAATCCTTTTTTAAAAGCTTGCTAACACATGTCAATTAATAAGCAGAGAGCTTATGATAATTGGCAGTTAACACTCTATTATGAATAAGGTTGTTTGCTGTTAATGGAACGTAATGGATTGTAATTCTGTACTTTAATATTACATGCCAAAGCATGCATCTCTCACCTCCCTTTCTGTCCTCACAACAAATTACACAATATTTGACAATGATAAGTAGACAAAGGATTAATACATTTAATATGGAGTATTTAATACACTGAATGTAGACACTAGGTAAGTGATATTAATACAGGCATTCCTGTCTCTCTTGGTATGCAAATGCCAAACTTTGTTTTGTTTTGTTTTCCACCTGCTGTTGTTATAACTCACAAAGTTCAGTGGGTGGACAGTCACAAATGGTGTTCCGCAGGACTCAATTTTAAGAACAGTTCTGTTTGATAACTTTGTCAATGATCTGGATGAGGGGATTGAGTGCACCCTCAGTTTGCAGAGGACACCAAAGGTGGATGGGAGTATTGATCTGCTGGAGGATAGGAAGGCTCTGCAGAGGGATCTGGGATTGATGGGCTGAGGACAACTCTGTGAGGTTCAACAAGACCAAGTGCTGCATGCACTTCTGTCACAACTCTCTACAGCATTACAGGCTGAGTGACACTGGAGGGAAAGCTGACTGGTGGAAAATGAACTTGGGGGTGCTGCTCAACACCAGCTGGATGAACATGATCCAGCAGTCTGCCCAGGTGGCCAAGAAGGCCAATGGCATCATGGCTTTTTTCAGCAATAGTGTGGCAGCAGGACCAGGGAACTGACTGTCTTCCTGCACTTGACACAGGTGAGGTCACACCTCAAGTTCTTTGTCCAGTTCTGGGCCTGGCTAACATGCTTGTTCACCACAATTCATATCCCTGAAGTATGATGCAATGGTGGAGTTCCTTTTGTATTATGAAGTGTGTTTGGAATTCTGTTTCTTAAAATTAGTGCGCTTAATGAAATTACCATGGTTTGATTCCTCTCCATGGTTACTCTTGCATTCCTCCTTGCTTTTATGCCACAATAGGATAAAAGCCTTCAGCAGCACACAACCAGCATTGGTGTGTGTCATTTATGAGATTGTTATGGCTTCAGGAGTGGGATGTCATATCCTTATATTTTCACTTTCTAACCATCCCACTCTCCCTTTATTTTTCAGAACCTGTACATAATTTCAAATTTAACAAATTCTCTAATGTAAACATGACCCAATAAACTATTAGATTGAATGCAGCATAAAATAATGCGTGGTGTCTTGCTGTGCAGCACAGGTGAATTAAAACCTAATTGAAAATAGTGTGTGTGTGTGTGTGTGTGTGTGTGTGTGTGTGTGTGTGTCTGTGTGCATCCATGCATGTGTATATATTTAAGTAATGAATTAGAATAAGGGTGAAAACAAAGATCTCAGAGATTATTTGCTATTTTTAAAGTTGAATATCTCCTTATTTAATTATTAATGCAGTTGATTTTTTCTTCTTTCTTAAAAAAAAAAAAAAAGAAGAAAACCACTTCAGAGCTTATCAGAAAACCATATGTAAAACCCAAGCTTGATATTTTATAATAGAAAATGATTTTATTGAAGTTAGTGGAAGAATTCCAATTTAATTTTCAGAATTTCTCATAAGAATAAATATCTTTAATTATAGGATACAAAATCCTATTTTGAAAACACCTAGGGTTAAAATTAATTCTTTTACTCCATGAATGTTGTAAGTTTCCACTCATGCTTAATCCTTTGTTCATCCTGTACTTGACAGAAGAATATAAAACACTGTTATGAAAAATACACCAATCTGTAAATGAATCAATTTACTTCTAATCAACCTTTTTGTTATAGTTAAATTAGGATCAAATAATGAACAAATTTCCTCTTTCCAAAAATATTTTGAAAAGAAAGAAATTTTAGGTCCCTTCTTAGTGACTATTTATCTCTACATAACAGTGGTATATTTGAAAATAGTAATTAGGATCTGCACCTTTCTAGATCTTCTGTGAAAGTGAGAACAGCAATAGGAGATATGCCTAGGGAGCATTATAATAATTACATCTTCTTAGTGTCATGGCATGATAGATTGAAAAGTATCAGACGCTGAAAAAATGCCTTCCCTAGATACTTAAAAAAATTGATACAAAGCTTGAAGGAACAGAAACACCATCTTGCCCAATCATGGAGCATTATAAGAAAGGGTTAGGAAATTAACCCCTTTTTCCTAAAATATAATTGGAATCTAAAAGAACTATCTCATTGAAGTGCATCATAGAAACCTGATACGCTGACAAGTATTCAACTAAAAACAATTTGCATTTGCTTGTCTTGGATTAGAAAAGAAAAAGCAAAAAGAAATAAAAGTTTTCTCAGACCAAATTTTGTACATGTAAGCACAGATGGAAGTGTTTCAGAATCTGGAAAACATAAAATAACCAAGAAACAAAGTCCAATATTTTTTTTGCCATGTGCATTCATAAAAGTCTGCACTTGAGGAGAACTGGGGAAACCCAGGAATAATTTTAAAGGAATTTGGGCAGCATAGCAATGGGTATCCTCCTTAGTGCCGTTTTGCTCCTGCATCTCTTACATTCTCATTCATTCAGGATACCTTTTCTCCAGAAGTCCCAAATAGACAGATCAAAATAGCAGCTTCATTTTTAGAGGAAAAAATACTCCAATGATGTGTGGGCTTTTGTTTTATTGTTGTTGAGGTTTTTGTTGTTTTGCTTTTTTCTTTTTTTTAAAAAAACAAAGTGTTTCTTCATGGCACTGTAGGAATAAGGGAATTTTCTGGCATTTATCAGATGAGGTTGGATCATAAACCTAACTGTAAGACAAAATGTTCTTCCTCCTGAGGTGTCAAAATCAATGAAAAGCTCAGACTGTGTAGAATCTGGGAGGAAAAAACTGATGCATGAGTTAAGATACTACATTATATTTTTTGGCCTTCTAGCTGCAGCTCCTGGGTCAGTGCTGGTCAATATTTAAGCACAACCTGTCCACCTGTATCCTGTAAAGGACAGGAAGCCACTAAAGGTCTCAGGCATGAGACTTGCTCAGGGATTAGTGCCAGAAAACCTACCCTTCCTAGCTGATAAAATGCTTTGGTGGTTGGAATTCTACTCTTGATATATCGAAATTTCACCATAGGCGCCTAAGTTTTAGCTACATTGGAACAAAGAAAACACAATTATTTCATGGTTAAGCAAATGTTTAAAGATATTATACCACCTCCCTTAATTTTTCTCTTCCATTTCTTTCTTTCTGTTGCAGTCAGTTTCCAACATTCCTGCCGTTAATTATATCATAAACAATGGGTACTCAGGAGAGGTTCAGCTTGCCTGAGATGGATGATTCTTCTTCAGCTCACTCAAGATCTAAATCTTTCAGCAATTGCCTGTTTGGCATCTCTGCATGTGAATAGTAGCCAGGCTGACAGTATTCTTAATAGCATCCAAAAGATTTCCTAAATCTGGAAGAAAAAGAAAACAAGGAACAAACCTAACTAAAAATTAAACCAAAACCCCAAACCCAAACTTTTGAGTTTTGTCACAAATATAATATAAAATTTAAGGAAATTTTTTTGGTGTAAAAACTGCTTATCTCTCTTTTCTTTCTCCATAAATGAAATTAAGCTTGAATATTTATAAGGTGTTTGCTATCCAATGCTTCTTGTACTAGTTTTAAAATGCATTGGATCATGTAAGTACAGGACTCTTACTATTATACCTGTGAGAAGGGGAGAATTTTTGTTATGTCTGTGACAAGGGGAGAATTTTTGAGAATATTTCTGAACTTTGCAAAATTGAAATGCATTTAGAAACAAAATTTCTAGAATTACTGAAATGTAAACCACTTTATTCTGCCAAAAGCAATTAAAGACTTTGATAGTAATTTTAATGTGTGGTTTTATTTACACTTTTCAGTGTAAGCAAATTCAAGGAAAAAACCTATCTTCTTTTACTAAATTTTGTGCATTTCCTTCTGTTTCAGTTTTTCTTGGTTCCATTACACCTCTATGAAGAAGTCTTTAATAAAATTTATGTTTTGTACATTCTATCAAAATTTCATAATTATATTTTTTTCATTATCATAATTAAGTTTCTTTCACAAGTTGTGACTCATCTCAGATTTCAAAACCTAGAAACTCTAAACTGTGCAAAGATATTTTGCATGATCTTACCATGGGTCTAAACAGCACAGGTGGCAGCAATCTGCTATAGAATACAGCATGTTTGAATAATAAATCAAGCACATTAAAGAATCAAAAGCAAAACTCAAAAGAACTAATTGACAAAATTTAAAATTAAAAAAGTAAATGAGCTAGTAAAAAGCTTGGTTAAGGACAGAATGACTAATGATACACCCTTAAACTGCTCAAAAAAGCAAACCAAAGTATCCTACAAAAATAAAAACATAGCATTTCATTTTTTATTGAAAACATACATATTAAAATACATGATGCCACCAATTATTGGGTTATGTGTTCTTGAATTAATTCAATTCAATTAATTAAATTTAATTTAATTATTTTCCAGTAACATTATTACAAATCTCCATTGTTTACATAAGCTATTCATGAGCTTGTTTGTAGAACTTGAAATGACAAGAGCCTTTTGAATTATTATGGTTTCAATATGTTTTCAGATCAGTGAAATATAAAAAGCTGATTAGTTTTTGGGATGAACTATGTTTATACTAAGTTTCTACTCCCTGAAGCACCGCTCAATTTGCAAGGGGTATCTAATTTTGTGTATTCCAACAGGACGTGGTTCCCTTCCTTTCAAGGGAACGTGAACGTTGCCGTGTTCCGCGTCCATCAATATCCATCTTCCTCTCTCCAAAGTCTGACTGCCACCCCCCCTTATCGGACATCTTGACAGTATAATTGGAAACTGGTATCAGTGGGGAGGTTAATGTGTCAGAGAAAGCAGCATTTCACCTGAGTCTTTTTTCACAACCTTTCTGTTAAAAGGTCATGCTTGTACAATCAGATGGAACAAGCATGTTCATCTGTTTCAACAACACTGACAGTTGCTTCTAAGTTTCTTTTTTTTAGAAAGCTGCAATTATTTCCTACACTAATATAACTCTCAGTAATTTGTTTCCTTTTTAGATCAGTTGTAACATTGTATTCTTAATTTAAAACTTGTCTTCCTATGACCAAATGGAATGAAAGGATTAGTGCCAGTTATCGGTCTTTGATCAACAACAATATGCAGAGAAAACCATTTTGTAGTTCAGTGTTCTACAGATTGTACTGTGCAATTTATTTTTTTTATATCCAAGTTCTTTGAAGTAATATAAGTATTTTCTTATTTTACAGAAACAGAAGATCAGAATCCAGGAACATTTTGTTGATATTTCTTTTTTTCTTTTCTTTTTTTTTTTAATTAGTGTAAAACCTGAACAATCTTTATTCTTTTACCTGCCTTTTCCCCCAGTGTTTTATTTCTCAAGATGTGTTATTTTTTCAGTGTATTACTATATAAATTTTCATTGTTATAGGAATTTTATTCATCTTTGCTGCACCTCTCTTCTGCTTGAATTTCTTTTCTGGTGTTAGATGCTCATATGTATAGACATTCACAAAAACATTTTTGTTTTGGTTTTCCATTCCAAGAAATGGTTACCTAAGACTATTTGGATTTAAGTTAGCTTGCATGATATGTGTCTGCTTTCAGTGTTATAACTAAAGAAACATTTTTAATAGAAACTGAAATATTAGCAGCCAGCAACAAACTAACAGTTTTCTCCAGATCAGTGAAAGATATTGAAATACTTATTTACTCCATGTAGCAAAAACCAAAAAAGAGAAATACTCTGGACATCCAAATTATATCTGGATTTCCCTTTGATGTTGAAAATCTCTTCAGACCTTTTTAGCATGGGTGATACCTGTGAAACAAACTTCTGCAAAAACTTCATGTTGCACACTTGCCTTTTCTAGTTCATTTATAATTATTACGATGTTATTGAAGAAAATCAGCAGAAAATTATTTCTTGTTTCATAATATTTTTTGTACTCCACTTTGTAAATGTCAAAAATTTATTACTCTATAGGAATACTTGAGACAGAAAGTGAAAACTGATAATGCATTCAAATTAGTATTAAAATTTGGGTGAAGAAAATTTAAGCACATATTTGTATTTCCTTAGATAGCTTGCTGTTGAGAGAAGGCCTAAACCTTAGCCTAGGGGTCCTGTCTTTCCTAAATTACTAATTTCTTTCTTTTCCTTTCCCTTTCTCCTTCCCTTTCTCTTTTTTCTCAATAAAACTAAATTTTGATTGACTGCTAGAGAAAATTCTATCTGGATTTCCATGGATTCCTTATTAGCTAGCTAACAGGTATTATTAATAAAGGTACTTTGTCATCCTTTTCTTTCCTATTTTTTTGTATATCTTGTACTATTGTTGTGGTTTAACCCCAACAAACAAGCCCCACATTGCCATTCCCTCACTTCCCCACCAGCAGGATCATGGAGTGAAGTGGAAGTGCAAAAGCTAAAAAACTCATGGGTGGGGATAAAGATATTTAAGGAAAAGCTGGGAACACAAAGCAAAATAAGGAGTTAATTCCCTGCTTTCCCTGGGCAGGCAAAGGTTCAGCCTTCTCCAGGAGAGCAGGACCCCGTCACGTATAATGGTGACTTGGGAAGACAAGCACCATCACTCTAAATGTCCACCCCCTTCCTCCTCCTTGTCCCAGATTTACATGCTGCAGGTGTAAATACATGGTTTGGAATATCCCTTTAGTCATTTAGGGTCACCTGTCCTGGCTGTGTCTCTGCCCAATCACCCCTGCATGTCCCACTCTCTCACCAGCGTGGCCGTATGCAAAGCAGCAAAGGCCTTGGCTCTGGGTTAGCCCTGGTCAGAAATAACAAAAACATTTCTATATTATCAACTCTGTGTTCAGCTCAAATTCAAAACCCAGCCCCATACTAGCCACTGTAAATAAAATTAACACTACCCGACTCAAAACAAGCACAGCTATCCACCGGTCTTCTTCTAGCTATCATTCACCCAAGACAAAAAAAACCCTAAATTCTGTAGGTGCTTTATTTTTCTCCCAAATTATACAGCAACTTTCACTTTGCAGTGACTCTCATTATGGCTCTTCATTACCATAAAAGCAGTACTCTTTACTGATACTGCTGCTTTGCAGGGAAAGGCACTTTCCCTACTTATCCAAGTCTGTATATGGCATATTTCATGGTTTTGCCAAACAGAAAAGTGAAACATTTTCAGCTTTGGGGAAAAAATCCATGAAGGCAGGAGCAAGTACGTAAGATGGATACATGAGATATATGAAGAAGGTGGATATTATTTTTTTCCCAGTGCTTTCTACACCATTTAAAAAATGGAGAATTGCAAGACAGTCATCTATCACATCACATGAAACAGCTATCAGAGGGTATATGGAGAAAGAAGGATCGTGCCAATAATGGGAAAACAGCAGACAACAGTTGAGATTTATAACCATGAACTAGCAATGAGCTGCATAGATACTGGCTTTTCTGCCTCTCTGACAAGTCATATATCTGTAATGTGTTTTCCATCTAATTGTAGGGATTCAGTTGCTCATTGCAGGATTAACTCTTGTATTTGGAATGGAAAGAGCTTAGCACCAGAAAAGAGAAAGGAAGCTGAGACAAGGGTCTAATTTGGCACTGGTGGGCAATAACAGCCACTACATGGAATATGGGGAATGAGACTCATTATCAAACCTCAAGACAGAAAATATATAGAATGGTAAAAAGAAAAACCTTAGGGAATTACTGAATTTCTATCTAATTACTGAATTAGGAAATAGATCTCTTAGAGTACTTCTGATTTTAGGTGATGAAAATGCTTGTCTTTAATGGAAATAAATTAAGAACTACTGATTTGTTAAAAAAAAAAAAAAAGAAAAAAGGAAAAGAAAAGATAATGTAAACAAGATGAATAACCAACATCTTGTAATGCTAAATTATGTCCCTGGTAAATTACTGAAGAAAATATTGAAAGAAAACAATATGTGATCAGTGACACAGTCATAAATTGATTTGGTGACATTACAGACATTTCAGCATATGAAGAAAGCAGTCATGTCTTCTCTCTGCAAAGGGAAGATGAGCTAGGGACACTTCTGCCTGCATTGTCACATGGAGTATTGACATTTCAATACCAACTGTCCACTGTTCTTGAAATATGAGTCTGTGAAATACAGTATGCTAAAAGAAACAGGTAAGTATGTCTGAATTCGTATCATGTTGGCCTCCAAATTAATTGAGCCAGACAATATAAACCCATTCTCCAACCAGAACAGCTGTCTTACTGCTATCTCAGCTGTGGCAGATGAAGAAGAGATGAAGCTGTAAATCAAGGAGAAGCAAAAGCAACAGTGAGCCTTCATTAAATAAGTAATGGCAAAGAGACTGTGGATAAAGTGTTGGAGGCCAAGGACACTAAAGAAGTTTTTAATATATATCAGTTTTTGGTTGCCTAGAAGAGATTGTTTTTTGGTCATTTTTTTTGCTGTTCCAGAGTGCAAAAGAAATCTGATGTGGCAGAGTAACCAAAGGGTAAACTGTTCTCTGTGAAGAGAGCTATCTACTCCCACACAAGAAAAAATTTCCATCTTTAAAACAGGAAAAACTGAAAAGGCGAACTCACAGGAAACCTGGATTTCTAATGGCTTTTTGGATTATTGATGATCTCTGGTATTGGAATGCAAGGACTCTTGATTGATCAAAACATTAAAAAAATTTCTGCAGGCAACAGTTTGAGCTTAGAGTAAACTTGGGCTGATCAATTTATTTTTTCACTCCTAGCCACTACAATTTTATGTCTTCATATCAGTGGCAATAGTTCTGAAGTTGTTCTTTGTAAAAACCCTAAATCCTGATTAACAGAAGTAAACTGAACTCTCAGAAGTACTTCATAAACTCTTGAATTGACTTTGGAGGTCTCATTGACAAATAAGAGGGATTTATTGGAATTAAATTATTACATTAGTCATTCCTTACAATTTGTTTAATTCTAATCTGGTACAATATAGATTGGGCCCCTGGAGAAACAAATCCAGTCATCAGTGTTATAGGGTTAGAAAATACTGTTGTTTCAGAGTGAGTTTGTCTTGTGAATGTTGTGGTCCTGTGTTGTGCGTCCTGTATTACACAGAAATTCAGAATTTATAACCAGAAATTCTGGTTTTGGTGGTTGAAAAAAGCTTATGATTAGGATTCATGTATAAAACACTTGCCTAATACATCCAATAAGCCTAAAAGCATTCAGTGGAAAGCTTGCAACCAGTCTCCTGATGATACCCTGAATTATGTCATGTCATTCTCATGATGGAGCTTTCATTCCTCAAATAGCTCTGTCATAGCAAAATGAACTACACGTAGCTGATGCACTCTGGGCTTCCCAGGTACTTGGAGCAATTAAGGTCTTTTTCCCAATTTTTTTTTTTTTTTCTGATATTTAGGTAAGAATGTTTTTATGATACTGCTGAAATAACTAGGAATTCTGAGCCATGAAAGAGAACAAAATACATACATCTGTAAAGCTGCAGTCTAATTGTGCTAAAGGATCTTTAACTCCCAGTCTTCTCAATGCGCTTTTAAATAGGATATTCCTCACAGTGTACTAAAAATAGAAATTAGCAGTTCTTTTTAATTGTTTTTCACCTGAAAGATAGTAACATTCTTATTTCTTTTGTGCATCTCTGCTGTTTCTATTTCATTGTAAGGGTTACAGGCAAGGAGATCTCCTGTACTCCGATTAAGTGTTGTAAATTTGTTCCAGCTTCCTGAAAAATTTTCCTTCTATTTATTTTTCTTTTCTCTTTACCAGTAATCAGCATCTATCCTCTTGAGCTTCCCAATTGCACTGCTGCCTCATCACACTAAACAATATTTTCAGTGGCTCTGAAAATTTGATAGTAGGAGTATTTTGGCAATAATTATAGGGTTATCAAGGTGTAGAGACCTCAAACAAATCTTTCAGTGGTTGGTGTTTTACAAAGTTCCTGCCACTAAGATTTGGCTTTGTGATGAGGAAGTCTTCAGCTGATGGGAGTCAAAGTGTTAATAAAGCATTACTTAAGGTCACTTCATCTGTTGTTAACATCACACATATCTAAAGAAAACTTAAGAAACTCACTGAAATTATGGACTGATTGATTCATGTATTGAATAGGTCAGTAACTGTTATTCAAATGATAATATGTGATTTTACTATTTTCTAAAATTATTTTCCATTTCCAAGTAGATTAAATCAATATAGCTCCTTTCAATAAAGTGCAATCACAGTGGTCTTATGCCACGCTCACTCTAAATGGCTCAAAAGAAATGAGAATATTATCACTATATCATCTGGACATTTCTGTCTAAAGATAGTTAAATCTGTCTAGTGTTCTATTTTACAATCTTGGACATTTTTATATATAATGATTCATTGATAAGAAATATTTTCAGAGTTAAAAAAACTCCTGAGGGTTTTGTGCTATTCTGGTTGAGAAAGCATTCCAGAATAATTTTACCTCTATTTTGTACATAATACAGTAATATTTACTGTATTAATGAGACAACTGGCAGCATTTCAGAACACAAAAAAATATTTTGAAAAAGATTGTTTTCTCCATGACCAGCTTTCATTCACTCTAGTAAAGTGACTTAGGTCTTATGACCCTTAAATCATAACAGGTTTTACTCTGAAGGTACTTTATGAGTGCACTGGAGTGTCAGTCATTGCAGTGGGTTAATGGAACACTGCCAAATAACCTTAGCTCCTCTCATGTCTTGATCTCACTAGAACTCAGCCTAGTCCTAGGCCCTAGTTTCTGATCACCCATGTACTTTGTTAATTTTCCTTGGTTTTTCTTCCTGTGACAAAAAACTTTTACAATTCTGGGATTAATTCCATCAGAAAGATTTCCCCATAGTCAAAATGAGTAAACCCATACTACTTTTAATATTTCCACCCCATACAATTCTTCAGCATAGTTCAAGCAACAGTTGTACACTGAAAAACTCCCAAGGAACTTCAGCCCAGGTTCTCAGGTAGGCAAAAGCAGAGCACTGTAGGTCTAAAACTATTCTTTGGGATTTGCTGTGGAGCTGAAGGATCATTCTCTTGGAGGAGATAAATTTGTCCGAGCAAATGTAAACATACAGCACTGATGACAATGCAATACACAGTTGATCCCAAAGAGTATACTCTACCACATTTCTCTGTACATATTTACCAGGTTTCCTCTATATCAATTTTCCCTCCTTAATTTAGAGTTTTTAAGTGGCTAATTATCTTGAGATTATGTATGATCTCAAAATTCTTTTTAGCACTGTTATATATCCTATGTGCTCAGTTCATGCTTTTGTCTCTCTTATATTTGTATATAAGAGTATTATATATAGGAATATATATAATATATAAAGAGTATTATATATAGGAATAAAAATGAATTTATAGATATAATATTATATTTTACATTTTGTAACTATGCAATATCTGAGCCCTATGATGTATACCTTGACTACTCTTACCAAAGCAGTATGGATTTTCCACTCAAGAGTTTGTTATCTAGCTGTTTATAAAATGCAAAGTTCAAATTACTTAAGCTACAGAGCAAAAATAATTGCTTTTCATATTCTTCAGACCCATATAACATTCCTTAATTCTGTATACAGTCTAGCAGCAAATAGAAAATCACTGAAGGATTTCCACAGGCCAGTGTGTGTTTGGATGATTTCTATTTGAAATTTTTATTTCATGTACCAAACTTTGATTTTGTCTTTTATTATACCTTCCCATTTGCATAACATCAAATTTCTAGTTTTGAAAGCTGAAAAGAAATTCCCACTACTGCTTAACGGTCAAATAATGCATACTCAATTTCATAACCTTCTGGCTTTGTATTTAAAAATTCACCAACAAACCTTACTGTTTACTCTAAATTCTGCTAGTTCAAATTGTCATTTCTGTGGAATCCAATTCAAATAACATGCCCTAGAAAGATCTGAAGTAATGTCCTCCACTGACACCCCCCTCAGAAGTTGTAATTTTAATCAATATCTCCATATTTGCCATACACTCTTTTTTAATGATTAATTCTTTACAAAGATCAGAGACTTCACACATCTTTTAAAGTTACTAGATTTTAACACTGATCAACAATTGAGAATTTCATATACAGTTTCAAAGTTCCTCCACACAAGTAAACAGGCTGGAGTTATAACTCTGCAGTGATATAAAACCAATGCCTTTATACTTCCTTCTCTGTTATCAAATCTGTGCAAAAAAAATGAAGGGTAAGGAGATCCTGGAGCAGGTCCAGGGCAGGGCAACAAAGGTGATTAAGGCACTGGAGCCCCCCACAAGGAAAGGCTCAGGGAGCAGGGACTGTTCAGCCTTGAGAAGAGGCACCTGAGAGGAGACCTCATCAGTGTCTAAAAATGTCTGAAAGGAGAGTGGCAAGATGGATCGTGGCTCTGCTCAGTGGTGCCCAGCAGTAGGACAAGAGGAAATGGGCAGAAACTGATGTACAGCTAATTCCTCCTGAATATGAGGAAAAACTTCTTTCCTGTGCAGTGACCAAGCACTGGAACAGATTGCCCAGAAAGTTTGGGGAGTCTCCCCCACTAGAGGCAGTCAAGACCCATCTGGACACAACCCTGTGCAATCTGTTCTGGGATGACCCTGCTGGAGCTTGAAGTAAATCTGATTTTTCCTCATATGGACCTCATCTATCTTCTGTGGAAACTGTGGATATCAAAAATTATTTAAGAAAAAATATTTCCTGGATTGCTTATATCTTGGTGGGAGGAAAGATAAAAAAAAATCCATTTTAATTTTTGCTCAAGAAATTAATGAATTCTTTTCTGTGGCACAAAAGGTAGTCTCAGCATATCTGATATTTTTAAGACTTAGTCCTTCTGCAATGCATTACCTTCAACTGAAGCTGTTCTTAGATGATGGCACTTTCATTAGAATTGTAAAACTATCTATTGTTTACAGTGGAACACATTACATTTTTCTTTCACAGGAATTTAATTGCAATTCTCCCAGCAAACAAATAAATACCTAAGGAAAATTAGGTCTGCATATCAAAGTGTAGACTTTGTCAGGTTTTCAGAATAAATGCTTAATTCACTTTTGTATCTCATAGTAGTGAGATCCAGGATAAAAAGTTTCCAAACGTTCTAGTTATTCTGTTGAAATATTCTGGAAATATGTCAGATCACTGTGCTATGTCAAAAATCCTTTTTTTTTTTGGTAATACAGCTATTATTTCAGCTTCCACACATGCTACTTGTTCCATGTGCCCATGGTGGAGCAGAAGAAGGACTCCTCTCCCTGAGCAAGAGCAGAAAAACGTGTGATGAACTAACCACAACCCACATTCCCCGTCTTCCTGTGCTGCTTTTTATTTTATTTGTTTCTACTAGTTCTTAATTACAATCCTTATAATTTTCATTTAAAACCTCATGGCCCAGAGCTCAAAAATGAACAACTAAAAGTTAAATTCAGGAATAACTGTGTCAAATAATAAAACAGGCAAACTTCTGCTGTTTCAGCTCTTGTATGTCATACAGTCAATGAATATACTGATGGTGCAATTCCTGATGTGGTGAAAACTAAAAACAGAAAAAAGCATAGCTCGTTTACCCTATGAATAGCTAATCAGATTCTAATGTGATCATTCAGAGCTTCAAATCTGCACATGTCCTCCTTTATCTCTGTGGTACACACTGTCAGGCTTTAATTTTGTTTTGTTACTTGCACAGGAAATGAACAGGTGTTTAAGAGGAAATTACTTTCCCCTTCAGGCCCCACCAGTATTGTATAATTCAGTTCATTGTTAAAAACAGCTTTCATACAACAATAACCTTAGAGCTAACTTGTTATGTAAGTGAAGCAAGACTACATTGACCCTAACTCTTGCTTCAAACAAATAACATCTGTTATAAAGACAATATGTGAAGAACTTTGTACATTGGATCTGCTGCTGCAGGAAGATGGATGATACAGGCTTGTCACAAAGCTGCAAGTAAACCAGCTCAGGACATCCCCAGTAAACTTCCTAATCCTAACTCTGTATGACTCAAATTTGGAGATTAAAGTGGCAGAGAATATATTTCATATTGTGACTCAGTATCCCTTTTCACACAATTTACGCTAAGTAAATTGTATCAGCAGCTGAACACTTATACATACTTGTGTTATTCTGTTTCCATGTGTCCTTTTCCATAGGCTGAGGAGTACATCACTGCTACCATTTTGACTTCACCTCCTCATGACCTCCTAATTGACGTTATCAGTCCTCTAACCTCCACTCCTAACTAAGTTTTGTTGATATGAGCTGAGTTATGGACCTTTCAATTAGCAAGTCTCTGTCAAGAAAGAGGTTTTAAGAGATCAGTTTACCTTCATTGGCTGAGCCTGGAGTAATAACCAACTGTAGGAAAATATGTGCAGAGAAAGTTAATTGGCTGAAGGAGAAAAAATTAAAGATATTTCACTTAGTGCGTTGACATTTTTATCTGGAAAATATAGCCATAAAGTCAGGTAGACAGATTGCCCTTGTAAGGCAGGTCATAGGGTTTAGTTCAGTAATTTCTACATCGAGACAATAAGACAATAATGACCATGAGATTCACCACAGTTCCTGTTACTGTCAGAAGCAGAGGATTATATTTGAAAAATTATGTGCACAGATTGCAAAACCCCTGTGTTTAAGTAATGTCTGCATTTTAATTAAAACTAATATTCTGGGCTATATATGTCACATAATCTGTTTCAGAGGATACTGTTCCTTGTCTTTATAAAGTAATTATTCCTATTTATGAGAATATTTATCTCCAGTCTAATAATTTCATAATTTCTTCATATTCTTAGATGTAAGAGAGCAGGGTTTTCCAGGAACAATGAGACAAATTTCTCAGTCCTCCACAAGAAGCTAAGTACCTTGCTCTTTAGTAGTTATGAAATTTAGCATAAAATCATGACTTTCTGAGTATCAGCATTTGCCATGCTAATCTTGGACACTGGCCAATGAGACTTTGAGATTTATGCATCTGATCTCCAGAAAAGAGAAGTGCCAACCTTGCAAACACCTAAAGATGGCTCATTCTCTTAAGGTTAAACTACAGACAATTGCTATTCTCACTATAGAAATCAGGAAAAGAATCCTGATTTACTGCGTTATTTAGAAAGCAGTGTCAGTGGAAATTTTTCTTGAGGATACATTTATTATAAAAATGTATTTCTTTTTTTATGGAGAATTAATTTCTTTACTTTTAGCACTCACAGAAACAGTTTTGCTATTACTGTTAAGAAGCACGACACGATCATAGGCAAGAAAGATAGAAATGCATGAGAAGGCAAGAGAGATCAATTACATAATAATTACACAGAAACAGAAAAATGTCACAGTCTGCACAGGTTTCTTCCATTTCCTGTGGAATCAGTTTTCATGATCCCCCCTGGCTGTATTGACTAAATCTCCATTGATCATAATGTTAACTGAGACAAGGAACTTGTACGGAAATCACATTCCAGACACCTCACAACAGGCAAGGTGGAACGAGACCATACATTCTCACTCACTCTGAGTGGCACTTGTATAACTGGTTCTTGACATCTACTTCAGAAACTAAATATCTGTTTGCCATAAGCTGCTATGCTTCTCTGCTCTTCTTCAACACCTAGTCTTTTCCCCACCTCTACCTGTACTTATAGATGACCAACCTAACCTGAAAAATTTCTGTCAAAGTCAGCAATCTCCTGCACAAAGAAGGGGTAACTGCCTGCAAGGCTGTGAAACAGCTGGGCAGTTCCCAGTCCACACTGATGTGTAGGACCCTTCCTCCCTGAGTGCAGGGCTTCACATTTGTTTCTGTCAAAATTGCTTGGTTTCCAGTGACTCATTCCTTCAGTGTTTTGGAATCTCTCTGAATGGAAATCCTCCCTTCTACTGAGAACCACTCTCCATTACGGTGTTGTCCTGTTATTGATGATGATGGTCTTATATGGAATGTCAAGTGTAACTAGACACCAGCCAGATTTCAGAGTGTTTTCCATTAGCCTATTAAGCCTAATGGATAAAGAATTTTTTATCCACCTTGTAATCCACTCAGCCTATTCTTGTCTCACCGCTTTGATTTCCATGGTGCGATTGCAGATCCTTTACAAAAATGCTGCTAGAGTGAAGGTAAACATCCACAGAGCCAGTCAGTTCCCATATCGTGCCTGGTTTGGGGAGTAGCTTATGGGAGAACTTGCTCCATAATCTTTCTAGACACTGAATGCAAGCCTGAACAACAGTAGTTCTCTACAATTTTCTTGACTTTTAAAATGGGAATAGCATAAATTAATAAAAAAAATTTTCATTTAGTGCTCTATTCTGTTGCAAGACACTTTTGAACCTAATTGCCCATCAGATGTGAGTAGCAATTTCCAATATAATTTTCTGGTTTGGTTTATTTTCTGAAGTGCATATGTTTCTCTAAAATCTAAAATATCCCACGGAAAAAAAAGAAAATTTAAATTAATTTTTCCAGGTACACAAAAAACCTAGTAAAATCTTTTGTTTTGGATGAATTCAACATTAAAGAATGTGGGCTGCATTTCCTCACAAAACTAAAGCTTCTGAAACTCCCTGTTTTTTTGTTGTAACTTCCACATGCTTTAGGATTCTTCTGAACAGAAAAATTTAAGAAGTGAGTGTACAATGCAAACTAGAACTCAGAGAAGTATGGAGTTCCCTCTCAATATGAAACAAATAATAGATTCTAATTTAATTTGCTAAAAAAATTTTACAGATAATTTTTGGGTTCTTTTTTTCCCCATGGTGTAAGGAAAATTATAATTTGGGACATCATTTTTTTATTTACATTACTAAAGTGGAGGTTTTTCAGCTAACAGAAAGAAAAAAATTCCTTTTATTCATTTCTTTAATGGTTATAGCATGTTTTCCTCATTCAGTGTCCTTTAGTCTGGAAACTGGAGTTTACATGTAAGGTCCCTTTATTTTCGTGTGAGCAAAAATAAATCAAGTAGAGCTTGGACAGAAGATAATATGCACTTCATTTAGAGATACAGAAATATAATGCCTACCATCATAATAAGGATGATGAGCTTATAAAAAAAAATGTGTGTAGTGGTTCATGAAGCACTTTTAATAACACTTTTTTCAGGACACCTGCAAAGACAAAATGTACTGACACTGATAGAAAGATCTGAAATCTAAAAACTATCTTTTTCTTCCAATACCATTTTAGTTCAGTCCAAAATAAATAGAGTTATAAGGTGTATCTCCATGAAAAAGGACCTTTCACAAAATAAGTCTTTGGAGCAAGGTAACTCAGTCTTATATTTTACCAGGCTATATGGAAAATGAAATCAAACTAAGCCAAAAATGGTCTGATCTTGCAGAGATAATTGTTTTTTTGCTTACTGCAGTTTTGGATTAGCAGGCATTCTGTGACTGAATATTGAATAGCTATACATGCCTGACTCATAAGTGCAAAAGGTATTGGCTTCCTAGGTAAGGGAAAGGTTTCTATCCTCCCTAGCAGTTTAGCTTGACTTTGATACAGAAGTGAAAGTAGAAAGTAATTAAGCAAAACTTCATCTTCCATTGCCCACAGAAAACATGCATTAAGTTTCATTCATTCATGCTGGTGATTTTCAGAACCTATTAGATTCATAACTCTCAACTCTCATAAATTAGAGCAGCTTGTGTAGGTACAGAAGAGAGAGGGAGAATAGTCTGAATCAGTAAAATAACAGCTTTAACACTTTAGTACAGTTTCAACAAAGAAAATAACTTTTCTGAAGTTCAAAGATAAAAGGTATTGGGAATATATAGAAGGGAAAAGGTATTGGAACATATTATGAACCCAATGTGTCTCATCTGTTTAGAGAGTGATGCAAGGTCTCGTGTTCAGTGACAGGTGACTCAATGCACAGTGGTAGGTGTGTAACTGCACAGCACATGCTTTGCTTCCATTTGTGCTGAGGGTATTTACCACTTTTCTGAAAATAAGCCTAGCTGCATCTCAAGCAATGCATCTCATTGTAACCTTATAAATATGGTGCCAAGCTCCAAAGCACAGCAAAAATCCCAGTGTGACTCTTGGTGCTGAAGGAAAGGAATGAGTTGCACTGTGCATGTGCATGAAGAAAGTATAAAGTATAGAGTAAAATTGAAGTTAATACTGCAAAGTTTGTGTACCACAGGGAAAATAGCAACTTTCTTGAACCTGATTAAAAATACTCTCTCCTATCTCACAAGACCTCATGGATCATCAATACTTCTTGAGACTTATAAATATAGTCTAGAAAAATTTTTATTTTCTCCTCAACAAAATAACATAAAATAGAAGAATAAAGAAGGACATTACCATGTTTGAAAAGTTATCTCAATATTTTTCATGAAAATGATGAATTATCCATTGTGCTCACATTCAGGGACTGCACAGTAACAAATTAAAGTTGATTTTGTGTATAGGGCCTGCCATACACAAGAAGGCTGATAAAAGGAAATTTCATGATCAGCCTTCTAAGTAGTTGACAAGAATATTACACCTGCTGTGTAGCATTAGGACTCAGTCAGTTACAACAAATCTTTCAATTAGCTTTGTTCTTCACACCTTTGCAATATTTTATGTTCTTATAATTAAAAAAAGAAAAAAAGGCAATTTAAATATAAATGTATATGCAATAATTTTATTTGGGGAATTCATTGACTGACATAAAGTTGGATAGACAATCTTATGGCTATTTATCAAACTAGAATGTCTTTTTTCCTGTGGCCACCACTTTATGTTCCATCACTCACAGCTTTCATTTCAAACGAAGAAAGAAACAAAACTACAAAACCTTCCCAGACCTCTGGTGAGAAAAAATTCTCTGTAGAAGCCAAGTGAATGCAACTACTGTCACTGTGAGAATCCACAGAATCTGCAATAGATCTGAAATCCATGAAGTGTCATGCACCTACAAAGAAGTATTAAAAATAATTCAGTGAAGTATACACAAAATACAAGAGGCTTTCAGGGCAGAAATGAGGACTTTAAGCATAGAAAAGAGGCCATGATACTTTTTAAAAATTTATTTATTGTCCCATTATTTGGTTTCCAGTGGAGATTTTATTGCTCTAATTGTTTCTTCTCAGGCAGGTTAGACAAGATTGTTTGTGATATGGATGCAAGGTCTTGAAGCACTGAGTAAATTGTTCTAGAGCATAGTGGTTAATTTTCCCTTATTAATAAGTTGGTAGTGAACATGAGCAAAGAGCCTCTTTATTTAGCAGCTTCAGAGAATGAACAAAATTGGTACAGATGGAAATTCTGAAAACAACTCAAAAGAGGTAATATGAGATGCTTACTTCTTTGGTACAGCTCTATATGCAGTTTTGTGATGATTAGCAATATAAAAATATTTATAGTTGATTAAAGATGTGTTATTCCATCAGTTTTGGGATGTCTTGCACAGGAAAATTGTTGCAAGGCCAGGAGAGAGTCTTCAGAATAAGAAGATGCCTGAAGCATTATGTATTGAGAGAAAATGAGAACTGGATTTGTTCAGGTTTAAGAAAGGACTAAAGGAGAGATTTGAATTGCTATCTTCACAATCTGATGATAAAACAGATGACACAAAGGAAACCTTGGCTGGTGGTTTAAGTTTGTCCACAGAGGTTGTGAAAACTCCATCCTTGGAGACATTCAGAACTCCACCACACAAAGTCTTCAATAACCTGATCAAACTAGAGTCAAATCAACCAAGTTTCTTAAAATTTTAATTGGTGTAAAATTAGTTTTTCCATGCCTGAAGCTATAAACATACATCTTGTGAAGGATATACGTGCTTTTAGAGGAAAGATACTTCAGATAGAAGGAATTCATCTAGATGTTGTGGAATATTTTAGGTGAAAATGAGTCCTGGATAACCAGTCTTCAGTAAATGCTGACAGTTCTGGTTCTGTGAAGAAAGAAACTACATACCAAGGGCAAACAATAAGAGCAGTAACTGAAAATTATAAGAAATCAAAATTAAAACCTGTGGTGCTGTGTTCCACCCAACTAGGAACAGGCAAAGGGTATCTGGGAAAAAAGCCCAAAAAACCAAAAATGATAAGTGTAACTCCAAGTTATATAAAGTAAGCTCACTGTAAATCCTGACAGTGATCAAAAAAGGATCTATAACAATGCTGAAAACTCAACATATAATCTGTGCCACATAGGAAATACCTGTGCATTCATGTCCTGTAAGTATTGTTAAAAACAAAAACCAACCAAACAACAACAACAACAACAACAAAACACAAAAAAAAAAAAAAAAAAAAACACAAAAGCAAACTATGTTAAGCTGGTCCTCCAAGTAAATAACACTGCATCATACAAATAGGTCAGATGCTATTTGCAGCTTCTGGTGATACAAGTTAGGACGGGCTCAATTATACAGTATGCACCACCATGACAGACAATGTCCCTTTCTATGTAAGTGTCTATGTGAACAACCCACCTTGAACTCCCCTTTAACAGTATTTCAATATCTTGTTCTAACTTCAGAGAGCATAGTTTTCATTGGTTTTTAACAAAAATTTGAGTATCTACTCATTATTTTAGCCATACTTAAATCTCTACATCTCTCTATACTTGTTATGGGTTCAATCTTACACTTTCATTTTTTTTATGCCATACTAGGATTCTGTGGGGATGACAATGACTTTGCCAAATTTTACCTCCCGTGTTAATACAAATTATTTAAGTTGTTTTGTATGTCTGCTTCTGAGAAACACTTGCTTTGATTAAGAAATGTTAATGTAAACAAAATTACACTTGATTTTTTATTATTCAGGTTGTAGTTATGATCATCAACCATCCCACACGTTTTAGTTATCATCATGATAACTCAACCAACCCACACATTTTGTGTCCTAGATTAAGTCCCTGGGCATGGAGCAGAATTGCATTCTGCTTTCTCAAGGCTGTACTGGTTGCATATACATAGTTTATGCAAAAAAATACCAAGGTGAAACAGTTTGCATTATTTGGCTATGAATGGTAACGTATTTTTCACAAAGTATATTGTCATTTATATCACTTGCAGAAAGCAGCTATACTTCCCCAAAGGTGACTTATAATGAGAGAGGAAAAAGGCTTTGGGTGAGGCATTTATAACTTTTTTTTTTCTCTTTACTTAAACATTATCATTCATTTTCATAAAGACAACCTGAGTAAACTGACGCTTAAGCAGAACGTAAAGTGATGAAGTACTGAAATTAAATTCTATATAGAATGAAAAGGTTGCCTCTAGGGAGACAGGTACATTAAAAGCCTTATTGTAAGTTATATTTATGAAGCAGTTATAAAAGTATTACTCTATTTATACTAAAAAGTCAACTGAGGCAGTATGCATGAATGTACCTCAAACTGTAAATTGTAGCTCACTTTTTTTTAGCTTACTTTTTAAATCTGCTATTTCAATGCTGGCACAAAGGATGTTTAGGTTCAGTTTCATCCAAATAAATTTTAAATGTAGTTTAAAATACTTGTGATTGTTTACTCCTCCTTGGTTCTACATGCCAATTCGTATACTGAAAAAAGAGACAGAAACCTAGTAATGTTGGCAAAATGATCACCTTACAAATGCCAAAGTGACAGTGGCCAATAGAGAGAAATAATAAGATCGCTACTTTATAAAATAAAATTAATATCATGCAATCAGCAAACTGTATGTTTGGGTTCACGTGCCCACACAGACCTCCAATGTGTGCACCTTCATAAAAATAAAAGCTCAATAAATGTGAACAGTCCCATGTATCTTTATGAAGATGTTGACCTGCTAATTGATTCTGAAGCACAAAAGATGCTTAGTGTTCCATTCAAAGAGTGATTTTCATATAAATATGTTCACTAATCCAAAGTCATTCAAAAAGATCCGTCCAGAGAGTTTCTGGTTCCCCAAGTGAAAGTATTCAAGTCATAAGCTAAAAACTCATCAATCCCAAAGAGGAAATCTTTCAATGATTCCAAAGTAAACATAATTTCTGATTCAAACACCTGACTTTATAATTAAACAGTATATTTTGTCTTAGATCATATGCTTTGGGCTAGCAGCCCAGGGGGCAGAAACCATTATGGTAAAAACTCTTTCATATGGGGGTAGCTATCAAGCAATGAGAAAATTAATATATGGGAAAAGAAAAATGAAAATAAACAAACAAATGCAAACAGCATATCAATATATAGACTACTACTACCACATCTTCAGAGGCATCAGAATTCTTGTAGAATGCTGTCTTTGTTCACTCCTTCATGCCAAACTCCATTACATGTATAAAGACTAAATTATATCACTAAATTATGAAAGAAAAACTTAACAAGTCTAAACCACAAAACTTCTTGTGCTTTGTTATAAGAAAGTGATGTATGTTCCAAGAAACTTTGAGAAAATTTAAATCAAAAATATATCATCACAGTTAAAATTGTTACTATTCTTCTTCCACACTAGTAAGAGTAATGGTATGCATGCACATACCTACAGTGCATAGTAAACCAAATGTGTGTCAAGCTGCTCAGGAAATACAACAGAAATTAGAACAAAACATGTCCACTTGCCTTTAACAAAAACAATATGCACAAACTGACTTGGGGATAACTCTATTAAATCTTAAATTCTCCTCTGAAAAGACATTTTTCTGCCTATTTCAATATCTAATGCTATATGTCAAGGAAAAAATTGTTCCTCATATTGCAATTTCAGTTTGGCAGAAATTTGTGGTAGGTCTCTATTTGAGTTGGGGAATAGTCTTATATTTTGCTGACTGAATAATCTTAGCAGTGATAATTTCTGTGGCAACTCTTTATTTTTAACGAAACACTTAAAGTTCTCACATGCAATGTTAGGATCACAAACCACTTCCTTTTACCCTTAGAGGGAAAATCTGTATTCTCATTTCTTGGAGTGCAAAGTTGGTTCTCGTCATGGCAAAATGAATCATGAAAGAATAAAACATAAGGCACATATCGAATAGTGTTTAAAGATAAAATAAAAAAACTAACACATACACATTCGAAGACATGAAGTGTGCTTGAAAGCTACTGTTACATTTTCTCCTTTTTAGGAATATTATGGAAGATTATGCATGTTACAAGCTTCAGTTTTCCTCAGAATATACAAACTTTCTAAATTGAATGCCTAGATTAAATATTCTTCTTGATCTTTTAAATCTTCTTGATCTTTTAAATGACCTGTCCCATTGCACTCTCTAGTGACAGAAATTTCGATGCTGAAATTTGCTGTTTGGTGAAACAGTGATGTCACTTACCAATTATTCATTGTCTACATTGTGCAAAGAGAAAAGTCATGGCAATCCTGCTCATCCCTCAGCTACCACAAAGCCCACTTATGCATAATGTAAAATTATCCAGATTGAAAAGGTGCAGTTTTCTCAAAAGGCAGTATTGATGAATTAGCCAAAAAAATCCATGATTTTGCAGCTGCTCACTCAGTTGTAAAGGATTTGTAGCATGGTGCAGAACTAACTTCCTTGCAATTGTAGCAGCTCTTTGAGCTTATGCCAAATGATTTGCTGCATCATTTTGTAATAATGTCTGTTCATATAAAATCCTCATTTTGGGTTAAAAAAATAAACTCACATGTATGAAAAGTTGATCTATAATAAATTACAGTGAAGACTAAAAATAATTACAGTTAAAATATCTCTGGGATAATTTTTAAATAGAATTGAGAATTTAAATTATTCAATCTTACAATGCAGTGCTCCACTGAGGAGCTGGTTTGCAAAAAGGTTGTGTTACTGAATCTTCTTCAACTCAAATAAAAATTAGAAGAAAAACAAAATTATCCTAACAATAAACAAATTTGAAACAGAAAATCCAGATTTTTTTTTTAAATCTTGATAAGTATCAAACTCTCAGAGACTAATTTCAAAGTTTCTGATGTTAACAGAAGGTAATGGATGGCTTGTATGGATCTCTATCTTGTTCTCCACTCAGCAATTTACTTTTCACTCGTTAACTCATACTCTTAGCATACCTAACCACAGTTACAATAAACTTTGCTTTTTCTTGCTATCTTTTTCTTACATCTACAGCTGGCATTTAGCAGATGCCCTAGATTAATTTGCGGAAGAAAATCACCAGGGACTATTAAGCCTGGAAGCTATACCTATAGAGATGAAGGAAGCCTGTTCAGGAAATGAGCTGTGGTCCTCCAAATGAGTAATGCAGAGTAACACACATTCACACAGCTCAGGATTAGAAATCACTCAAGTGGACTGATAAACTAATTTGGAATGGGCTTATCCAAGTATGCAGTCAGTATTCAGTAGGTTCCAAGATAACTATTAATTTTTAGACAATTTTTTTCTGTCCTCTGCCAGCCTTTGGAGTTCAAGTATCAGAAATGATATGGCACTGTTGAGAGTACAGGCTGAGGATGTGGCCTGAGAAAAGAAATAGGGTAGTGTGAGAGCACAACATGCACTGGGACAGTTCCGCTACATAATAGAGGAAGGAGAAAAGTGTGCATTTTTGTCTATGAGGACTCTAAGGTATAGTTTATTGAGTAAACTGCCTCCAGAATATCAACATTTATTTGTCTGAAAGAAAACCAGTCAATCAAAAACCCTGGGGATGAGTTGTTTTAAGGTCTAGAGCCTAGGGAGGATGGTACTACATGAGCTTCCAGGAGAAACATCAACTGCCATTTCTTAATCTGGAAATCTCAAAGCTATTACTTTTCAGAGGCTGGGAGAGCATGCTGGGGAAATTATTGCTTTATCTTTATCTACGTACAGTATTCCCCTTGTCAGAGACAGGACACTATGTTACAACACCACTTCTTTGTTCAAATTTCACTGTTGTTCAAATTTCACTGTCTTACAGAATTTTAGCAGCATTGCAGCACAGATTTCAGTACCTGAGACAAAGACTGAATGGAGCATGCAAGGCCATGGAGGCAATGGAGCATGCAAGGACAATTGTCTTGGTGATAACCAAGACAATTTTAATGATGCTGCCTCCCAACCCCCTTCACTTAAAGAGGAAAACCTGAATTATAACATTCAACAAGAGAATGTATCTGATGTTCAAGACTAAAAATAATTTTAGCAAACATTTTTTGGCACATATAATATACAATACACTCTCACTACTACATTTTTAAAATTAATTACAGAAATTACTTCAAACTATTTAAGGGAATCAAGTCACTAGAGAGAATTGTGAGAAAAAGAGAGTTGTGAACAAAAAGAGACCAGCAGGGTGAGTTGCATAGCTGTTCTTTACCCCAAAACACCTTCACTGTTTAGATATCACCTACATCAAATTGCACACACTTGAATGTAATGATGTCATTAATCTTTCTTTCCTTCATGGATATGCAAGAATTTAGCTAGAAGTCTTACATTTTTTTCATACACTGATTAAAAGCTGCTTCCAAGGGGTAATTCGTGACCACTATGATTTTTTTTGTTAGCTTTTTAATTGTCTACATAAAATTAAATGTCTTGGAGTTCTTTGTATGCACAATAGGTAGTGAATTTTGAGATCAGTTATACTTGAATAAGTATTTTTTGACAGAGAACAAAAGAGTATTTTTGCTCCCCCTCACCCTTTGAACTTTTTAAAATTTAATTTTATTTCTGTTTCAGATACAGTTTTCTTACTCTTTGAGTCTCATTTTTCTAGGGCCTAGACACTGTCTTAATTTTAGTGGCCTCTTATGTAGCAGACATATAGTTTTCTACATATAGTTTATCTAATTGGAAAGAAGATTAACTTTAAAAATTCCTTCCTTGCAATACAGCTCCTTTCATAAATTCTAACAGATACGGTAAATAAATGGTATTAAAAATCTCAATCTGAATTTAAGGTTTGTTTTTAGAATTAGCAGGATGTTTGAACCAGGACAGAAAGAATATCTAATTTTTCTGCTTCTGAAGATGTTTTTTTTTGGTTTCTATTGTCTTATCTGCCCCCTTATGAAAGGTTTTTTCTTTTCAGTATGAAGCTGCATAAGTGAATCTGATTTTAAGTGTAGATATATACCTGAATAAAACACGGCATAAGTTCTAAAACTTAGCTAAAAACTATCATCTGGATTTTGTTTTATGGGAGGGTAGAGATCCACAGCTTGTGTCCTGTTTTTGTCATACTGCCCAGAGAAAGGCAGGTCCCATCTAATGAACACCTGTCTTGCAAAACTGCAGTTGAGAAAATGAAGAAAAGCCTGCATTCAGTCCCAGATCAAAGTCCAGAAATGTGAAGGATGCTTTTAGCCTAATAATCAGGGCAAAAAGCTACAATAACATTGACTTTGCTCATTAATGTTACAGTGGAAAAACATTATGTAAGCAAAAAACCCTTGCAAATGCTTACAGACATGATGCGCCTCAGAAAACTGGAAACCCCAGATTGCCTGGGTCTCCACAAATAAGAAGGAATTATGTGAGTACAGAGCTGTGTAGATAAAGCCAGAAGCTCACACAGCAAGATTTGTTTTTATTGGGAAGCACAGTGAATTCACACCAAAGGAATGTATTCATACCTACGCTTACCCATACAATTTTTAATGTAGTGATGACTAATTATCTTTTACAAATTATATTCATAGCCAATTATAACATAAATGGAAGCCCTCATCAGAAGACATTCTGAATCAGAGTCTTAATCCTTCCATTAAATGGCAACTACTATCAGGATTAAGTAATTTTTAATAGGTAAAAATCAATTAAACTCCTAATAAATACAATACATTTATATGTAAAACAATTTCATTTATGCATGTATATATAGAAACACGTATTATATACACACATATATAAATGAAATGTGTGTGCATATATATATATATATATGTATATATAGGCATATAAAGAAAATAATTTTTTTTCATGTATGTATCCAACTTTGGTTATATGCTTAGAATATACACATTTGGGTATTATAATATTATGAAATGCAATTCAAAGCAGAGTTCCACATGTGAATAACCCAACAGATGGCAAGAATCCTCTAAGGCAGTCTGTATGCCAGAGTATGAATACTGCTGCAGTAAAACTAATCACAGGAGGAAACTAAAGCCTGTAGACGATGTATCATTAAGCAAAATACAGTTAGAATTCTGGACTCAGCTTGGCTGAATCAGTGTATCTTACCCTGTCACAAGTTACCGCCAAATTTTCTGAAGTGAAGAAAAAATATCCTTAATTTAATGACTAAGAGTGTGGTGTGGAGACACATATTTGTGGTTACTAGGTAGAAGAGTTATTGAAGCCCTGACCGTCTTTGAAAAATATTCAGTGAAAGCATTGGATTAGAAGCTGTGCAAATAAAAGCATAGATATTGACTACAAAACTTATCCCAAAGCAAGGGTAGAGCTGCCTCCCAGCGCCAACAAAAGATTTACTTGGTTTCCACCACCTCGTGCTTCTTGACTTTAAGCCTGAAACTGGATTCTTGATCAGACTTTCTGGTTGATGTGCAAGTGACAAATACGTTACATAGTCTTCCAGGAAGATATTTTTGGTCTATTTTCTGCTCACTACACTCTGATAACAGACAACCAGAAATCTAATTATGCAGTTAAATACTTGGCCTAAATTAACTGATGCAGAGATTGAAATCTTAAGTGTCTCATTTAAGAGGCTTTACACCATTTAAAGAACTGTAGTAAAGTCCTTACAGGAACAGTAAATAACACAGGTGCCTTGATAGGTGTCCCCAAGACCGGCCTTCTGTTGCACCTTGCCATCAAAGACAATGAGCTAGATAGGTACCCTTGGAGATGCTCAATACTTGGCCTGCATGGTGCAGTGAAATTCTCTACAAATTCAAGTGAAAATTGGTAAGCATTGTGTAAATAAAAAAAATTCTGATTGCATAAATATAGCATATTAAACAATGAAGACCAAGTCAGGCCACTCATAGAGCATGATTCCCTGTTCTATATTATTGATCAAGCAGACCTGTCTGTGTGAAGGGCTGATAAATCTGACTGAATGAGCATAGGTTCTTTGAGTATAATTTTAAGCAAAATTTCACCATATCTTCTCCAGGTAGGATATGTGGTTCTTGTATTTTGCTCTACTAACAGGGAGTTTTAAGCCTTAAGTGTATTTTGACCATAACTACGGGTATGAATAATGTACATGAATAAAGTTCATGTTGAATAATGGGTTACAGTTGTGTCTGACATTGATTAAAAAGAAAAAAAAAAAGAAAAAAGAAAAAAAGAAAAAAGAAAAAAAGAAAAAAGAAATAAGAAAAAAGAAAAAAAGAAAAAAGAAAAAAGAAAAAAGAAAAAAGAAAAAAGAAAAAAAGAAAAAAGAAAAAAAAAAAAAAGAAAAAAGAAAAAGGATAAAAATAAAAATAAAAAAAGAAAAAAATAAATTAGTATTATTTATTACCTAACTGAAATCCGACTATTTGTCTCAGTAAACTGTTGGCTTCAAGTAAATCAATAGGCTTTTCCAGTTAAGCCAAATTGTGTAAACACTTTGCTATGAAGACATATACTGCTAAAGATTTGACTTCTTCATAAGATGTGTGTAGAAATCTAGAAGAATTTTTGTGCTACCTTACACTGAATAATCTGGTGCTTTTAACTTTAATGGCACTTTAAGGTTTTGTTCAGTTTTGCTTTTCTTTCAGCATACACTCAACACACTGTCAGTATTGCTGATGGCACTTTTTGTGAAAGACATGCTTATGCATAATACAAACATTTCAAAAGAATCAAGATAAATAAATAAGACTTTCTTGGAAATATACCTATAAAACCCTAGGCAAGCCATATTAAAAATATACTCCCAATGGATGGGACGTGCTAAAATATTCACTCTCTCTGCCTGAACAATTTTAGGCAATCCCTCTGAAAATGTGATTGATGGCTGGTTTGATAGCAAATACAATCTGCCACACTTTTGTGTGTTATGCACAGCTGTGTATATAAGCTTCCATAAAATAACCCATATGCTAATTTTGTTCATTGAAGAAGGCTGTAGTAACACAGGAGAGAAAGGAGGAAAGCAGTTAAAGTTTTCTCTTTTCTTTACACCATCCCCTTTCCTTTTCTTACAAATCTGAAGTAAAATGCTTCAGTGTCTAAAATCTTGTGCACTATAAGAAGCCACTGCTCTGTCATTCTTCAGTGCTTCTAGTACTCCAGTGACATGACTGCAGGTTTTCCAGCAATGAGGCTCTTTTACTTCCATCTCTCAGTGCTTCTCCTTTTTCCAATTTTTAGTGCTAAAGATGTACCAAAATGTTGTTACTATGGTTACCCAAAGACAATTTTTGAAAAACATTGTTGTTTTTACTTCCCCGCTTCTGTAAGAATATCAACCTAAAGTTTGTCACTCCCTTCTGTCAGAAGAGTACAGTGCAGAAGAAAATTACATGCACTTGCTTAGAACTTCTTAGTGTTGTCCTACTTGTGAAGACTACCACAAAACAACTTTCTGTAGTATTTTATTGGGCCAGGGGAAAACACATTCTTTCTTTCCCAATTTAAAGTATCTATACACAGCTCTCTGATTAGCTATTATCTGCTTCTCTTCAGCCAGCCACATGACAATTCCTCATAACCTATTCAAAGGAAAACCAGGCCTTTTCCAAGAAAGAAAATTATTATAAGCATTTTAATAATCTATAGAAATATATTGCTAAGTATTTCCTTTTTTTATACATATTTGATGCATTAAAAAATAAATTCAGGAATAAGAGAAGACATAAGAAAGGAATCTATAACAGGAAAATTAAATGCTTCTAGGAGACAACAATGCTGCTCTGACAGAAACAAAATGCAGAGACCTAAACTCAAAGATCTTTGGAGAGAGATTTGAAGAGCTGTCTTGTAGCAAAATCAATTGAAACACGGGGGAGAGGCACCTTTGAAAGGGAATAAAGCATTCAACTCCACAACAAAGTAGGCAGAAGAAATTGATTTCATGAAGGATGCTTTCCGGGTTCACATTCACCACTACAAAAAGTTAAAAATGAAACCAAATCAAAAGACACAAATTCAAACCAAAACAACCTAAGCATAAAAATCCCAGTAACTATCTTATTACTGCATAAGGCAGTAATGTTTTCCAACAGAGTTCTTTTTACAATGTCTTTCACAGTGTCTTCTGGGAATAGAAAAGTACACTTTCAATGTGATTATTCCTAAAATCTATTTACTTCCATCAAAGCATAATGTCTAACATCTTTTTGTTCCAATTCAGCAAAACAAAGGGAATGCAGAGGAGGGCAATGAAGATAATCAGAGGCTGTAGCCTATGAGGAGAGGCTGAGGGAGTTGTGATTGTTCAGCCTGGAAAAGAGAAGGCTCAGGGGAGAGCTTAGAGAAGCCTTTCAGTATATAAAAGAAGGGTACATACAAGAAAGATGGAGAGGAATTTTTTACAAGGATATGTAGAGACAGAGTAAGGTGGAATGGTTTCAAATGGAGAGTGCATTTAGATAAAATATTAGGCAAAAATTCTTTGCTGTGAGAGTGGTGAGGCACTGGAAAAAGGTTTCCTAGAGAAGCTGTGGTTGCCCCATTCCTGGAACTGTTCAAGGCCAGGTTGGATGGGACTTAGAACAAATCAATCTAGTGGAAGTTGTCCCTATCCATATCAGGAATTTGGAACTAGATGATCTTCAAGGTCCCTTCCAACCCAAACCATTCTGTGATTCTATGATTGTGAACATCAGTCATACATTTACTCAGGTCAATGTAAATGTTCCCACTGCCTTTAGTACTGTAATGCAAAAAATTAGGTTCACCTAAAAAGGGGAGACAAAAAACCTTACAGTGAATTACAGTGAATTAAAACAAGGCAGCAGAAGAAATATAATAGCTTAGGCAAGTATTAAACACCCACTAAAACATAATGGTTAGATAGTTAGGTATGGAATAGGCAATATTATTTTAAAAATCATTAACTGCTGTTTCATTCAGTCATAATTAACTTCTGATAATATCAGATACAATTTCCACTATTGTAAGCATTTTTTTAATGAAATCACATAAACTTATACACAGCCTCACACACACACATAAGTATTTAAACAGAAAATGAAGGTTGAAACAGCCTCTTCAGGTACCCTGAAAATGACTTAAAGTGTACAGAAGAAGGTGTAGTATATTTCATAATATCAATACCCTCAGAAATACAGGTCTATTTGCAAAAAAAAAAAAAAAAAAAAAACTCAGGGAGAACCAAAAACACCAAAAGC
>JAYDZK010000056.1:17039082-17095650 GCA_034509185.1 Euphonia xanthogaster | reverse complement strand
ACAGCCTCTTCAGGTACCCTGAAAATGACTTAAAGTGTACAGCAGAAGGTGTAGTATATTTCATAATATCAATACCCTCAGAAATACAGGTCTATTTGCAAAAAAAAAAAAAAAAACAAAACTCAGGGAGACCTAAAAACACTAAAAGCTACAAAGTGGATTTAGAGTCCTAAAGAAAATTATCTGATGTTAGAGGAAGCATTTCCAAGTAACTAGACAGAGTGAAGTGACAGATTTACATTCTGATTTATGAATGCTCATCTGGGTTGTTTATCCTCAGTATTTCCCAAGGATTTAGTCAGGATCAAGCAGAGTAAGAATTTTTCTAATACACAAAAAATTACCAAAAAATCTGTGTAGATAAAATCTCAAACTTTAAATGAAATAGTAGAAATTATTGCAATTATAAAATTTTATTATGAATATTTATGATAAATTCCTTAATTCTATTTGCCCTCTCAGTGTACAGAATATGGTTTTACCTTCATCGGCCTTTTTCCAAATCTGCTTACCTGAGATCTCTGAAAATCCATTTGGTACCTTATGAAAATATAAGATTATCTTCTGTTCTAGTTTTGCTTATAGTCAGATATATCACAACATTAGTTTCCCAGTTGAAACAAAGTAAAAAGATATAAGTATACTTACAATTTATTGAAAATAGTGTTTAATTATAAATTTGATGGTGCAAATGAATATAGAACTTTATAGAAAATTAAAATGGCTTAGAGCCAATGTCAAAGTGGTTCTATCCATATTTTATGCAGAATTTACTTATTTGTGAAAGTTGTAATTTTTCTGCTGTACATAAATGGGTTGAGAGGTGTTTTCTCAAATGTGTTCTCCCAAAGAAAGAAATTCTGCATATTGCATATTTATCAGGGCTTGGCAGATCTTTCAATTTTAAAACTCATTCTTTGTGTAAATGACAAGGGTCAGGGAGACCAGAGCTGTAATGTCCAAGTCTCAAGAGCACTCATTAAACTGAGACTATTTATAATCTTGTCCTTGATGCTCACATCTGAGTACCATTCTCTTAGAACCCCTGGAAGCACATTCCTCTTCGTAGCACATCCAGGTGCACAAGCTATGTATGTTGCTCGCAGGATTACCTGTAAAATAATTTGTAGTCAAAAAGGAAGCAACCTGAGATTTAGAACTAAAGCCTGAGTTTCTATCACAAGAAAACAGCTTTGTGACCGTCATATTACAAGGGTTGCTTTGACTTTTCTATTGTACGCAACGATTTTACAGGTTTAATATCTTTCCTAGGCAGTGTCACAGAGATAATAAGACTTACAGTTGAGATGGATTCTTTGGTTTGAGATTGCTTCTTTTTTTTTGAAGCTTTGTCAATCCAAATAGTGCTGCATTGTTCATTTCATGCAGTTTAAACCAAGTCAGGATGAAAATGCTTTCTTGATTTCTTAATGACATCTCTGTAAGGGCCAATCAGTGACCTATAGAGTCCAAATATATGTCAGCAGATAAACTGCAATACTAGACAGTTGCAAAGTATTAAATATTTCCATTGTTTAAAATAGCCCATTTACCTCCTTTCCCATACCACTAATCACCCAACTTTGCCCTCCTTGCTGTTGCTGGACACACAGGCTGCAGTGTCCCCATCCCCTCCAAGCCATGCAGGTGTCCCTGTGCATCCCATGTGGCAGATGTGGGACATTGTAACTCCAGGGGTACCTGTGCCCATTGCCTTGTCCTTGGGCTGCACACCAGGGTGACCCAGGGAAAGCAGCATTGCACAGCCTGCACTGAGAGGGAGCACTCACCTGCCTTGCCCATCTGCTTCCCCTCTCCAGGTCTCTCCTCTGTAACGGATCTTTCTGTTTCTCCTGTCTTGATATTCAAGGTGACCATTTCGTTGTTTTGGAGTTTCTTGGCAAAGTACCAATGGCTGCTTAATGCAGCTGATGTCCGTCTTTGTCTTTAACATGACCCATCTGGGGGCGCTTCCAGAGAGCCTGGTGTGTTTGATTCATTCAGTGTCTACATCCATATTCTTCTCTGGAAGAATGTACTTTGAGAGGACTTTTGCCAAGGGTAAGGCATGAAAGCAGCCACCAATATGTATACATAAATACATGTGTGTAAGCATGCCTACAGATGTGCATTTTTGCAGAAGATATTTGTATTTGTTAATCTATGCACACAGATACATGTGTGATATTCTTTCCTCACCACTTTCCATCCTTCCTCAATATATTTTTTGTTTTAACCTTCAAACTGGCAAGTAATTCTCTTTAGCCCTTATTCCAGTAATTTTAACTAAACTGTTGGCATTTTCTCTTGTCAGGCTTTAAGCAAAACTGTTCTGATTTAATTACAGCTATAAAATTATCAAAGTTCTGTCATCTAAAACAGAGAATGATGTTAAGGTGCTAAGCTAGTTAAGCAGTGAACATGCAAATTTGTGAAGACACTGGTGCAATGCTGTATGAGGGTCAATACAAATAATTTCATTAGACATCAATGCAGGGGAAGACCTTATAAAGTTTGCTGGGGATTCATGATGTGATAAAGATGTCGACAAAACTAATTTCTAGCTTATATTTTAGCCTACAACATTCAGTTGTTTCAGCAAGGTGGTATAAACTCATTACTGATACAATCTCTATGTGTCTCTACACTGTTATAGTTCTGAACCAGAAAATGTCCCTTTTTTTCTTCATCGTCCTTTGCTTCTCTCAGTATTCTTCCATTTCCTGGTTTTAATTTCTTCTTTGGTAGCATTACCTTATCTCCTTTACCATCCCATTCTCACCTCTGTCTGTTGTAATATATTAATTAAAAACAAACATAGAAATCAAATATTCCCTCCCTACTGAGAATAATGATTTACATGCACTTTGACAGCCATAAACTCTCATGACTTAAACCTTGTGCTTTGTCCTTCCACCTTCTATTTTCTGTGGGATTTTGCACAGTGTGTCCAGTGAGATAGAAAACAGGTCTAATGACTGGTGGAACACTTATATGTAAGTATTTATCAGATTTTTTGACAAATAGTGATGAGGACACAAATTCATTATCCTCTTTTCCCCACCAACAGAGCATCTGCAAAGACAAGGCATTGAGACTTCATTACATGCACTGGGAAATTAACAGTTTCAGGTCCTACATTTCTACTTTGAAACTGTGGAAAGAAATACTGTGTGGCATTTGATATTAAATTAGTCTGGTGCAACACAGGTTTTTCAGACCCAACACAGATTTTTTGGCTACCTGTACTTTGCCTCTGACTTCAAAACACATAGAAAATTCAATACCTCCAGACTATCAGGTAGTCTGTCAATACTGAGCCACATATGAAAGCAATCTTGCATGCAGTCAATGTTCTGATATTAAGTGTGATGCATTCTAAAACAAAAGTTTTTCTTGCTTTGAAATCCAAGTATTTATTAAAAAGAAGGTATAAATGATAAAATAAATAATAAAGGAATAAAGCCAGTTTGTAAATGATGGTTCTAAAATTAAAAATAGAATTTTAAAAAGTAATTAAATTAAAAACTGAAAAGCATCAACATTTGTTAATAGTCTTTAAACTTCTAATCAGAAAAAAAGCTAAATTAACATAAATACCCAAGCACTGATTGTCATTATCTGAAAAATTTTTTCACCTTTTTTGTTTTTTCAAGTCTGGGTTGCTTGCAGCACCTGAGTAAGTTTCCTAATAAGATATAACTAAAGATTGCAAGGATTTATTCTCATTTTAAAATTAAGAAATAAAGTTTAGGTGCAAAAGAATAATTCTGTAACTTCTTTATTTAAACTTCTGAACTTTTTCATTTAAATTACTTCTTGTTTTAATACAGAGCTAAGTAATTTGAGGTCTCTATCAGGGGATGTTGAAAACACCATACAATAGCAACTTTGGATTTATATCTTCAGACAAATTGCTTCAACTGGAGAAAAGGTAAAAAAATCCTGAAAAAAGATGGGGGTGGGGGAACATGCTGTAATGCAATAACTAAAAAAATGCAAACTTCTTTCAACTTTAATGTTTATTTGAATCTTGAAACCTCAACATATTGACCATGTTTTAGAAGTTTTAACAAAAAAGAAAATAGTAAAATAAAAATGTAATATTTTCTTTCCTTGTAGGGCTGGAAGGAAAGATGTTTTGCCCTTCCCATCTTCTCCTGATTTTAAGTGTTGCACATTGCCCACAGACACTTGAGATCAGCTCTATGTGCACACAGGATATTGAGATAAAATTTTCACATTCCTTTCCTGAAGTAGTCCTGGAAGAGACTTGAATTTCTTGAACAGAAAGAACCCGAATTTCCTCTTTCCCTCACTTGCTAGAACCCTTTCTTTTTGAATATTTACAGAATGCCTGAACTACCAGAGGATTGTTCTCTTTCCTTTTTTATCAGTCTGCTGGCTTGCTTCTGTTTTTGAAATGCGATGTTTTGGTGCGAGTGTTTTATTGTAAATATTAAAACAGGCACTGTATTGGGTAGAATAGTAGATGAGAGGAAATCCTGCCAACAAAGTGATTAAGGGGAAGAAATGGAGAGAAGACAGATGGAGAAATAGAATGCTGATAGAGGAAGAAAGAGACATTTTATGCTTCAGAACTACAGCAATATATATTAGAGAAGACATCAGTAATGAGGTTCCCCAGTTGAACTGTCTCCCACCCTATGTATTTATAGGCATGGTTTCCATTTTAATGGGTTAATATTTTTCCATAAAAAAAACCTCAACTCCCTGAAAAATGCCCCAGCTGCATGTTTTCTAACACCTGTTCTTAGAAGTGTTTTTTCTCTTCCTCAGACAAATATGTCAGAAAGCAGTTTTGCATTTCCAAACACCACAATACACAATCTAGAGTAAAGAGGTATGAGGCTTGTTCTTCATTTTAAAGCAGTCAGAATAGACAGAAGAATATTCTCTGATACAAATGTATTAATTAAATAGTTACAGATTAAAATCTACATATAAGTTCACAGACCTAGGGTCTGGGCATATCACTGCATTTTTTTCTGAATGTCTTTGAATTTTCATGGAAATCTCTGCATTATAATAATTAAAGAAATAATTATTCACATCCTTTTAAAACCTATGATTAGTTCTCAAGGTTTATTACTGCTAAATATATTATCTTGGACAAAATAAGAGTTCTCAGAGTTCCTTAAAAATGTAGAGAAAAATAAATCCCCACACAAATGAATGGCACATTATCCAAAAATGTTCTCTTGCAAAATTTTCCACATAACTATTTGGCTATTTTTTACAAACAAGGAGTGTTTCTGCTCCATACAATGGGTTGGAGGGCTTGAAGATAAAAGAAAGTGAAGCAAAAATATGGTCTTCAAGGACATCCAGCTTTCTAGTGGAAGTAAAATGCATTTTTTTAAAGTTGCAGTGATACTTTTAATTGATAAAATATAAAGCAGTTTGATGTAAATCCTAAGCGTGTTACACAGCATCATATTGACCTTTTCTTTTCTGATCTGATTCAGAACCATATTCTACAAAGATAAAAATGAATATTTGCAACACACTGAGAAATTGTATAGATCAAGTAGCAGCATATAAGATATAACTATACAAAATATGTCTAAACAGATCTGTTCTGTTCTTAAGAGAAAAAGGCCTCACATGAGAGAGTTATTTCAAATGAAATACTTCCTAAAAATATATATATTTGGTTTTGTACTTCTACATTATGGTAGCATTCCATTAAGACTAGCATTTTGTCTGCAAAATAATCCATGTCTTCACTGGTGGTTGGATTTTGCCCTAAAGCAAAGACCAAATCTGTACCAAAAAAGGACAAATGGCATTAAAACACTTGAACTACATGAAGAACATCAGATTTATAGTGACACACCTGCAGATGGTGCTGTTCCACCACATTTCCTGCACAAAATTGGTTTAACTTTCATTAGTTGGTCTATTCTTTGATCTTTTGGTTTTTATTTATACAGTACATGCACCTATTACATAAAATGGTTGGCTGTGTGTGAAGGCTAAACTAGATAGAAAATTATACCTAAAGATTTAACTTTTTCGCATGGCAAAGATATTTTCTTTTTCCCCCTCCTCCTCTTATTGCAATGTTAGCAGTTATTCAGCAATGTGATAATTCTTTTTATAATATATAGCATTTTAGCATTGTTTTTTGTGAGACAAAAAGTCATAGCTGCTCAGAGAGGCTATGTTTAAAATTGGTTTTCCATCTCAAACATGCTACAGTGTACAAAAAGTTGTTAGCAAAAGTTGTCCTACAGAATAATATCACCTAAGGGCTACAGATTATGAATTATTCACACAAAGACTGTGGGGGCCATGGAAATAAAATACTACTGCACAGAGAGAACAATTTCAAAGCTGTGTTTACTGCTAGAGCAGAAGACTAAGGACAATATGTGTCATCAAGTAAATTATTTCATACTTCTATAAAATTTAATGTGATTTTCATTGGAATTAGTTGTATTGCTTTTACTATTCCATAGTTTTCGATTTTTTCAATCATGAATGAAAGTATCACTACTACTACTACTACTATAACTGTTACTGTAGTTATGACTAGTGATAGTAGCAGTAGTAGTACCACCATTAATTGGTAAAAATCATGTCTTTATACTTTATTTCCTCTTTATGGATATTTTAGATTGAAAAAAAAAAAAAGCTTTTTAACTGGATTTGAGAATGGAAAATATTTATTTCAGAAACATTTCTATAACATATAACAGACTTTGTAGGAGAAGTCCTGTGCAGTACAGCAGATATTTTTCGCTAAGAATCTATCTCTATATTTGGTAATGGTATGGAATAAAAATTATTTTACTTAGTCATTTAAAATGTCAAAGTTTTTAAAATTATATAAATCAAGCAAAATTAAACACATTTAAAATTTTAAAAGAAAAACTAACTTTATAAGCAGGTATTAAGTTTTTGTTACAGGGTAAGTTGAAGGAATGTGAATAATTTAAATGGGAAATCTTTATACCCTGGCACTCATGGAAGTATTTTCATTGATTCCAGTGGGGTCATAATTACATATGCTAATCTTCCACCATTAAAGCCATTCATGGACACCAGTAGGAGGTCCAAATATTTCATAAGTATAAACATACTTAATGAGTTTTCTATCGTATTTGCTGGGATATATACTTTCAGGATTTTTGTTTTGCCTTCTAAAAAAACCTCTAAAGCAACAACAAAAAAACAAACCAAAACTAAACCCAGAAATTTGTTACTATTCTTTTCTCTATTTTTTACTGGGAGAATGAATTAATCACTTATTTCACTTTCTCTGCAGAGTAAGAAGAGTGTTTAATTTTGAGGAGATCCTTTAGATGCCCAGTGTATCTTCAGTATCTCTGATGCTTCATTTGCTGTTTTAGCACAGAACTTGCTCTTTGGGAAGACCAACACAATGATGTGGCATTAGGCAAATTAATGAATTCATTTAACAACTATTTAATTACATAGTTATTTCTGCAAATAGAAATTCTTTTTTGAGTACAGAAGATAAATTTTTAAGAAAGGAATGTGAAGTAACTCATTTATCTTGTCATAGAATAATCTACTAATGTAATTTTTTTCATTCTGCTTTCAGAGATGTAGTCATCTGCAGACATAATATGACAGCCTTCAAATTCATTATTTTCTACTTATACATATTTTTCAAATGCAGTAGTTGGTGTACAGTGTGCATAATACTCTGGCTGTATTATACCGAGATTAATATTCTACCCAAGATGGAAATTATGCTGGAAAATACTTCCATGTTTTGATTAATTTCCCCTGCTCTTCATTATAAAATTCTGTTTTCTTTCTTCCTTGGAAGGTTCATAATTGCTTTAACTTACTTCTATCCTTTGAATCTCTTGATGTGCTTTTTCTTCACAGTTCTAAATTAGTTCAGTAAAGAACAAAAACCTCTAAGCAGTCCAACTAGAAACTCCCATTTACTCTTAAAAATGATGTTCAGTAAGCTGTTATCTATAGTGTCCTAAAACCAAAACCTAGAAAGTAAATTTAAATGTATTCTTATGGCACAGGAATGTATTCTATGGTTCAGGGAAGAGTAGCAGAAGAGAAAATTAGATGACACTTGGAGAAAGCTATGCCATATATCACACAACATGTTTCAGTTCAGTTTGGTGAAATGCCAGTGCAGGTTTCTGTTTATGTTGTGAAAATAACAGCCTAGTCTATGACAAACAAACGACAAATTGTGTGTTTGGCAATATATGTAACAAGTTTAGATAATTTAAAATTGTATGTTACTTAAATACATTTCCTTTCTAAAATAAATTTCCTTTTGTATACTAATTTTCTGATTTGATCTAATTCTTCTGTTTCTGATTTCTGTAAATAATTAAAATTAAGTATTTTATGCTAGTGTTTAAACAAATTGCTACTGCATTTAGAAAAGTTAAAAACTATTTCTCTAAAATATTTTTTTCTTTATATAAGTGAAATGTTTTATCTAGAATTTATAAATCTGTATTACTGATCTCTGCCATACCATGGAGCTCACCACTGGAGATGGTGGTCCAGCTGTGTCTCACCAGCACCAAGCAAGGTATCACTTCCCTTGGGTCCCTACTGTATTTCAGCTCCAATCCAGGGCAGGAGGATATCAGTGCACGAACTTGTTATTGTAGAGTAATTAATTCAATGGTATCATATTTAAAATTAATTTTCAATCTTTCAGTTAAGTATAGCATGTTGTGAATACTAGAGTCATGTCTTTTCACAATTCTGACTTCAGCAATTCTGACTTATATCTTCCATTGTATCTAGAAGATAATGCAGGCTTCAGAATTTCAATTTTTAAAGAAATGGCCTTTCCAAGACAAAAATCACAGTCACTTGATATCCAGATATCACAAGTTTAGTTGGAGTGTTCATGTAGATATTATCTTCAGTTTCATTTAAGGAGAGACAAATATATGTGTTTTTGATGCCACTTATTTACCAATTCAGACAGTACTTTATTTGACTTGAGTAACACCCTAATTCTCCATCTACTGTTTATAGACAGAAAAAAAAAATCATGTCTCTTTTTCCTTTTCTTTTATGGTATCAAGAAATAAAAACATTATTTGCAAATATTTCTTACAGTCTTGTGTTCCTGTTAGGCCAACTACTCATGTTGAGTAATTTTACAACATTGCAACTGAATAGGTCTCTTGGTCATGTCTAATTGCCTTTATAAATAACATCTTCTCATTACTGCCAGGTCACAGTAACAAAGATATATGCAACCTCACAACTGGCAGGAACAATGTGCTTACCACTGGAAAAGCAATGGTATGTGGATACCTGATTTAAACAAATACAAAAGATTAAGTCATGCATTTCCCAGGTTCAAAATGGCAGCTAATGTTCCACAACTAGCATTTTCACAGGTTTTCATTATACATTTAAAAAGGAATAAAAAAGTGCACTTCAGTAAAGTGAATGCAACAGAAAGACTTAGGGTAAATAATTACCCTAAGTGTAAGTGCTGAGGTTAACTGTTTGGGGTCTGTTTGGGCTTGGGGCTTTTGGGAGGGAGAAGGGATTGTTTGTTTGTATATTGGGGATTTGGGGATTTTATTGTCCCCACTATTATGTAAGAAAAAGTTTAAATCTTCTTTATATGACAGTAGATTTTCACCTTCCTCTCCTTTCATGATCAGCCCCCTTTCTCAACATGTCTCTTGCCCACAAATATAGTTCATGGCATAATAAGCAGCAAAGAAAGGAGAAACAATACATTTTGAAGAATAAAATTAAGGAGATTCTTTAAAGAATCTTTTATATGAGTTATGAGGTATAACAACCCTTGTGTGTTTCACATCACAATGGTCTGATGTTTGCTTGCTTCATTGTGGTGATGTGTTTTATTTTCACATGTGCAGAATAAGAGATTTTAGAGTAAGTGCAGAATTAGATTCAATATTAATCAAGTGTGCATGTTTATGGTATGCTTATATCTATTGCTGCTTTGAATTAAGAAATTGATGAAGATAATTCCATTTTTAAATTGTTTTTTTTGTTTTTCTCTGGCTCTTTTTTTTGACAACCACTTTGCAAATAATTGATACATCCTTTTAGAGGTATCTTTAATAACTGATCAGAAAAAGTGAGATTAAAGAAAATAATACATTTCTATCATCTAACCTCAATAATGTTCAGTTGGTGATAATGTCATTTCACATTTGAACTCATATGATAAACTGCAAAAAATAATGAATTTTAAATATGTTGAGTCAGTGTAGATAATTATGGCAATTTCATGCATCTCAATTTCTCTTTCAAAAGAACATATAATTGCTCTGGTATTTTGTTTCCAACCCTCTTGTCTCTGAGCCAATATAAATTGAAATCAAACTGTTTCACAAGCTTGCCTTTTCCCTGCTGCTTACCAAATCCTTATCTGACTGAGAAATTCAAAGGGGTCAGCCTTCTCCCTGGGTCCTTCTCATAGTCGGGTGTCATCATGAGGGAATATGCCTGGTTTAAGGGAACAAGGGAGTTTCAACTGGGGAAGGAACAACACCCCATGAGGAATAAATACCATTTGGTTCCTAAGGCTGTCTTGAGATGCAGGCAACCTACCACATATAAAGGGTCATTCTTGACATATCTTTGAACACGTTGCAAATGTTCCTCCTTTTCCTTTCTAATTGCCGCAATGCTAAAGCAGAAATTTGTGTTTGCAAAATAGGCTTCAAGAATTTTCTCCGTTTCATTCAAAGTGTAGTGCATTACAATAGGATTTGTCCCATGTCCATCTGAGGGGCTGTCCAGGGATGGTGGTACCCATCCAGTTGCTATAACAATCTCATTTGAACACCACAGTTACTCCAATGACTAGTTAGAGAGCTTAATTGTAAGATCCTGACAGCTGGAAATTAGCTAAATTCTGGAGGTTTTTTCAACTTTGTTAAAAGGTGTTAAACTTTTTTTTTTATTAATTTTTTACTCTGAAGTTTTTTATGATCAAGTACTATCTGCTCAGATCTGAGTTTCCTCATTTCCTTCACCAGGGCTTTATATTTTAAATAATAGTAAGATCTTTTAAAATAAAGTTGGCACCCACTGCAGTAGCTTTTAATATCTCTTAAGTGGATTTATTAGTACAAATAATTCTATGGCCTATAGAATCTACCTTATTTAGCTAATAGGTAATAGGTTGATCCTGTCTAGATGCCACATGTCCACTAAAAATATTTTATAACTCCTCTTCTTCAGATTGCCAGGGAGAGAAAATATAATTAAAGGCTCATGGCTTGAGATTAGGACAGTATTACCATCATGGACAGACTGATTTGGCACGAGGAAATTAGTTTGATTTAGAACCAATGCATTCAGAGTCAGATAATGAGAAATAAAACCAAATCTTAGCAACACCTTTCCTCCTTACTCCTTTCTTCCAAGGCTCAACTTCACTCCTGGTTTTCTCTACCTTTCTCTACCTCCTCCCCTGGTTTTCTCTTCCTCCCTCCTCAGAGGGATGGGGAATGGGAACTGTAGCCAGTTTATCACACTCGTTGTTTTTGCTACTCCTTCCTCATCATGGAGAGGAGTCCTCACATTCTCCCCCTGGAACACCTATTCTGCCTCCTTCTGCACTGATGTGGGTGCCTGCAGGGCTGTTTCTCTGACATACTCTTGCTTGTCTCCCTGGATGAACCTGCTATTTCCTCCTTGTCCTAGCTGTGCTATCCCAGAGCTGCCACTATCGCTGATTGTCTCAGCCTCGGCCAGCAGCAAATCCATCTTGGAGGTGGCTGACATGGGCTCCATAGACATGTGGGAAGCTTCTAGTAGATTCTTACAGAAACAACCCCTATAGCTGACCCACCACCAGAACCATGCCATGAAAATCCAATAGAACAATCTAAATACCATATTTATACCACCAGAATCTGAACAGTATTGAGCATAATAGAGCAGTTGGGGAATACCTGTATCTGTTCCGTGGTCACACTCTTCCAACCGTATCAACACCTAGTTTGTGCTTCCATCCAGTCTCATTTTCTACACCTTTCTTACAAAGGTTTATGCAAAAAATCAAACATATAAACAAATAGTGCTTCAGAATTTTAATGGATTGAATGGATTTAATAAACATTGGACTTCATTATGTGACTTCTCAAGAACAATAAATAGATATTAAAATTGGTGTGGAAAAGTACCAACACTATGGGTGAGGAATTCTGCTTGGATTTGTGTAATACCTCATATAGTGGTATATTCATTTTGAAAACATTGAAATTAATCTATAGTAGAAATAATTGGGCATTATTTCCTTTTGTATTCCATTTATTAATAAAAAAGGCAGTGCAAACAGAAGTAGCATAGGTTTATTAATAATGTCAAAGCTGCACCATTATAAAACATATAATGAACACCTATTTTCTTGTCAGACTATAAAAATATTGACTGAATTAATGTTTATTATCAGTGTTTTATTCATGTATTAATTATTTATAAGCTATGTGAAGTTCCATTTTATATACAAAATGTGATTGTCAATAAATTCACATAGCAACTGGAAGAAATGTAAATGTCTCTCCTACAGAATATAGTCATAAAATGGAAAATGTGGGCCTTTTTAACATGTATCTTTAGAAACAGAATAATTTTTCATTGGTGACATGTCTGCTATACTTTATTTTGGTTTTCTTCTTCTCAAAATCATAATAATTCTCAGGAGAAAGATCTTTTCTTAATCAGTACTGCTTGACATTTATCATTACATACATGATAGATATTTGAAAGTTATCATCTGTCAATGCTATGGCATCAAATTTAAACTTATTAGCCAGCAAATAACTTGGCCTGCAGATTTCATCATCACCTTTTCAAATATTCAGACAAACAACATTAAAAAAATCCCAAACAGAACAAAAACAAGGCAGTTCTGCCCCTTGCTAGCATGAAAGAGTTGCCAGTTAGAAGTTTACATACCTATTAATATAGTAATAAACATAAGCAAAAAATATGTTTAAATTTTTTGACAATATTATTTTTTTCCTAGAGAATTTAAACTGAAAGTTAAATTTAAGCTGCTAAAAAATTAAAAAGGAATGTTAACTGTTAAAGACGCAACTTGATCAAAATCCCATGATGCTTAAAGGTTAAGGTGAATTAATATTTATCAAAATGTTTTAATGTTTACTATTTTAGCTAACACTTAGAAGAGATACCTCAAATAGAATATCCAATGCAAAGATTGGGGATTTTTGCATGAAATATTTTTTCTTGAATTTCAACAAATCTGGAAGGGAGCAGACAAGACTTTCTTAAAATATTTGTCACTTTTTAGTCCAAGTGGATTCAAAAACTAGGTAATATTAGTTTCCTGTGAACTGTCAGCCTTTAAGGATTTATTTAATTCTGGCTCCATTATCTACATATCTTAGATCAAAATTTTGATCTGAACCTTTTTACAGGTTCAGATGTCACCCATTCATCTTTACATATCAAAAACCCAGTTGCTCCATCTCCCCAGTCACTTATTTATGATAGTCATATTGCTTGCATATATGCTTGGCCCAAAGACGATTCATTTATAAATGAGGATGATGTACTTAGCTGAGTAAACACTTGACTAGTGTAGAATTCTACAAAAGCACATTTTAGCATCCTCTTAAGTGATTTAATTTCCTGTAAAATCCAATTTTACCAGAACTCCCTTTGAGTCAAGAGTCTTCCATTAATGTAATGATAACAGAACTTATTTCTTCAACAGGATCTAAAATGTTCTTGTAAAATTTCTCAGTTTTGGTCAGTCTGGCATGCACCCAAACTATCACGTTCTGGTCACACTATTTCAAACAAGCCATGCACCAACAAACCTGTATTTAGAAAATGAATGTTCTAAGAAATGGGACAAGTCAAATTACTCCAGCTTGACATCTTGATGACTTCTAAATTAAAGAACTTACATGAGCATATTTCCTAAAGCATATTTCCTAAAAGAAAAGGATCCTCCCAGTCGTTATAACTGTTTTTAGTCAAGTTCGGGAGTGTTTCGCAAAAAACACAGAACTTGCAACTTTATGCAACTGTTTCTAGCAAACCTGTTAGGTATGTTGTCAATATCACTCAGCTGTCCAGCTAAGCATTAAGCTCCCAGAATAGAGATTGCTTCTGTGTTGCATTAAATGAATGTGCTGAATACAGTGGTTCTTTGTTTTAAACACAGAAGACTGTCTCTGCAAGCTAGAATGAGCACTCAGAGTCAAATGTCTGAGAGTCACAAACTTCCAGCTACAGTAGTAGTAGTGGATCCCCTGACTGTGTCAGAAAGTGAATAATATTAAAAATACAAATGTGATGTCATAAAAGAACTCTATGTTCATTATGAGCTATAGGAGAATCAGAAAATACAAAGGAATACAGTCTTGCAGAAAATTTATGAAGGAAACAAGGCATTCTTAATTTCGATTTCAAAACTAACTCCCTGGAAGCAGAAGATTCAATGGTGAGTCACATCAATGTCTTCCTTAAAGTGAAAGAATGGGCCCAGAGATATCAAATTTGATCTTCATGGCACTTCTGCATCTTCACACAGTGGTTGAGGTCAGAGGACACCTCCAGATCTCATGTAGTACAACCTCTCTGCTCAAAGTGGTGTCCACTACAGCAAGTTCCTCAGGGCGATGCCCAATCAGATTTTGAATATTTCAAAGGTGAGAGATGCCACAACCTTCCTGGGTAACCACCCCCACATTATTTTCACTCCTTTTTCTTCTTATGTCTAAACCCCTTATTTCAGTTTGTGGGTCTTCTGCAGTAGCTCAATAGACATTATTTTGGCATTGCTAGTGTTAGATTATCTGATTAAAATATAATTGCAGTAAATATAATGAGCACCAAATAGCAGAGGTAGTACAACAGGTGACCAAACTCTGGTTATCTAATCAGTGAAAATGAAGCGTACCTGAAATGACTACTTTTAATGTTAAATGGAAATGTAACTACGGATAAAGTTTTCTTCATACCTGTGTCAGTATTTTGTGTGATTTTGTGGATACTTGAAAAGACAATGCTCTGTACTGATCTGTGTGGCTTATCTGTATGTCTTGAGTATTAAGTATGTGCATGTTGGAATGCACACATGTATTGCCAGCCAGGGCACAGCCCCACACTGACCTGCTGCAGCCACACCTGCCAGCTGGGGGAAATGACAAATCCATCAGTGCCATGAAACCCACCAGTTCAAGCTGTCTCTGACAATCGAAGAAAGGCTCTGCCCTGTGCTGAAGGGCTTACCTTGACTGGAGCTAGGCTGAGCTGAGCTAGTTTCAGCTCCTCCCTTAGGACCTGTTTCCTCCCCTGCCTGATCATGAGCTCTGCCGGTGACTCTGTGGGAAGGTTCAGAAAATTTTTTTCTGTAGCTGCTGTCTAAAAGAGCCTCTGGGGTGGCTGAGCCTCTGAAGGCTGTGGGACGACCCCTGAACTCAGCCGTGAGCAGCCAGATGGAAACAGTCAGTACTAACAAATTTTAAAAATACATCGAAGCATCTTAAAACTAAGAGGAAGAAGCTTTGACTCTGAATATCAAACTCCTTACACTGAAGTCCTCAGGATGTTGATCCCTCCTGGTGACTATCACTTCTAGTTCTTCAGGAAGACAGAGACCATAAATCTGAGGACCTGGAGGGACATTACAAGGGTAGAAGCTGCACTGATTACAATGCACAAATACCAGGAAGTTTATGTATAATAATTCTGCTTGTATTTTGTTAAGAATTTTCTATGTTAATTTTAATTGTGTGTTACAATATTAGATTAACAATAAATTTTTTGGCTGCACATATATATAGAGTCTGTTTCCTTTTTTTCTGGGCTAATATATTAAATATACATATAACAGAAATACTTCCATTTAGCACAGTACTTCGTCCACTTATATCTATGTCAAACATTTGGCTGATCTGACCCTATAACTTATGTTTTTCCTTTGGGAAATTATACTGCATTTTTAAGATGTATTATACAAGTGAAAAATCATCCAGTCAAGGAATAAACAAGAGAAAGGAAAAAAGCTAACAGTGACAATCAATGGACATGTTCTGGATGTGGTTTTTCAACACTTTGCTATTCCTGACCAGAATATAATAAAATTTACTCTGTGTAGTGTCTAAGAAGATCAAGTGTAACTTGCTAAAGGGTGAAAGTATAGCTGCCATTGGAGACCATTAAAAAACAGACCCACATCTTCAGTCTTACAATTTTACCTCATTTCTGGTACTACAGATTAGGAAGATTAGGAAGTACTACAACCAGCAACCAGTGGCAAATGAGACTGCATACTTTATGAGGAAGAATGAAGCCAAAGAGTAGTGTAATGTTTATTTTTCCACAGATTGAGGTAGAATGAATAAATAAAATATCTGTTTGTAAGGTAGAAAATATCCATCTAGAGACTTTCATCTTCACTGTCAGAAGTTTCCATTTGTATCGTCACTGGTTTTTTTTCTTTCACCTTATCCTTTCCATTTTCTACTCTCTGATGATAATTTTATGCCTCATATGTTCTTTCTTGTCCTTTTGCATTCCCATTTTTTCAGCTAGCCTCCTTGTGTCTGTTTGGTTTGACGTCTCTTCTTTGCTGTCTTGGAAATCATTGACCAAAATTTCTAGTTACCTCAAAAAGACTTTTTGTGCTTCTACAGAAATCAGGTTTTAAGAATTTCATACGTCATGATTCATATTTCACATTTCTTTTGACTCACAACTCCGGTGTGTTTACACAGGCTTGTTTTAGTAATGCCAGCTGTAGAAACATTGAAGAAATGTTTGTGCAGCACAATGCAGGCATCCAGGCAATCTGAACCATGGGGAGGGAAGGTAGGATGTCATCCCTATCTTTCCCTCTTGTGCATCACTTCAGAAAATTTTTTATATTGCAGGTGCTCAAGAGCTAATTGAAAGATCAGATTTCAGCTGTTGAACTCATGGGAGCACCAAAAATCCCAAAGAGAAATTCTAGGGTCCTAGCACATTCTGTGCTGGCCAAGTTATTGAGAACTCAGCATGCTCTTCCTTGTGTGCAGCCAGGGCAATTACTGATTCCTTGCTATGTTTGAAGAGCTCTTCTGATGACATTACAGCCCACAAAGGGAGGTGTCAACCCTGAAGGGTTGATGATTGCCAATTCACATACTCACCACTAACACCTTGCTATCCCATGTTATTCTATGACTGACTACTTTGTAAGGAAATAATATATTTGTATGGAGAGCCCACCTTTTCTTGTATGAGTGGAACTGTTGTTTATTCAATTGAATAAGTAGCATTTGTATGCAGCCTTAATCATGAACATTTTGGAGATTGGCATCCGGCACTAAGTACAATCCTGTCAAATAACTGGCAGTGGATTAACTGTGACACCTAGAAACATGCCAGATTCTGACAGAATAAGAACTTGCTGTGTACCTAATGTCAATCATTCACTGAGTGCCACTCAAAATGCTTATCCTGTTAGTGATGACATCAATCTGCATCGGCATTCAAAATGCTGCTGCCCTTTGAATACAGAATGGAAAGCAACAGGCAAAGCCTCAAAGTGCACTCATTTTAGCAGCCACCTATTCTTCCTTAAGAACTGGTGCTACCTCCCATCTAGAGATGTTGCTTTATTAGTGAGCCAGTGAATTAACCCAGGTCTTTGTAAGAAAAAAACAAAACAAACAAACAAAACCACCAAAAACAACAACAAAAAACCAAAACCAACCAACTAAACAAAAAAAACCCAAGGTATCTATTTTACACAGATTGCTCTACAGGCAGGCTCCCTTGCAAGCACTCAAAAGCAATTTCCATCATGAACGAAAACTTCCAGAGCCACTTAGCTCCAATTCTAGTTACATCCCAAGTTATAGAAGTCTACCCATATTAATAGCACCTAAGTTCAACCTGAGGGGTTTCAGAATTTTAACCACCAGATGTTTAGGCCTACATTTATTTGATCTTCTCTTATCTTCATACATCCTGCATTTCTGCCTGCACAGAGATGAACATTCAATTTTGTCTTTTCCTTTTTAGTCTGTCTTGTTCTATAATCCACCAGAGTGAGCATGACCTTGTGAAGCAGGAGATGAAGGTGAAAAGGAAATTGAACACATCTCTGATTTCCTGGGCAAGTGTTCTAACTATTCAAAAGAAAAGTAGTTATGCAGCAGTAGTGATGGATAAAAAAGTGAACTGTGTTTTTTAAGTCCCTTACTTGGGAAAAGGAGTCCAGATCATCTTTGGCTAGGGATCACTAATAAAAAAGTCTAAGGCAAGTTCACAATCTTAAAATAAAAAAAAAATGGGCTAATTATTACAATAGCTGTTTTTCCCTTCATCTTGTAAAGTTACTCATGACTGAAACAATAAAAAATATTCCTAAGCCTTAAGCATAACTGGAAATACACTTTTCCACCATGTTGGTCCTATTTGCCATGGATAATCCCTTGTTCAGCATGTAGAAGTCACAAGTAGGTCTTTGGAGACATGTTTGTTTTTCTCAACAGAACACTTGGTGTTTGATCCCTTGAAAAATGTACCTCAGACACTGCATTTTTTTTTTTTTTTATTTTTTTTTTTGTCTTTGAGATACAGAAATTGGGCATTTGTTTCAGAGAGATTATTTGTAGGATCAGATTATCAAATACTCTTATGAAACAAGCTATCAGGAATTATATACTTCTCCTTCTGTTTTGCTCCAGTCACTAGGTAGGTGTCAAGTAGTGTATTTAGGCAAAGCACGCACCAGAATTTCTGTTCAGTTAGAAAGCTCAAAGAGGAATGGGATTCTTGTTCCTCTACCATGCCAGGAGGTCCTAATTCTTAGGCATTTTTAGGCTCATTTAAGACATCTCAAAAAACCCCCTAGTAATGACTTAATCTGGACTAGCAAAGTCATATGAGCATTCACTGTCATAGGTCACATGTTCTCAAAAGGAAAGTAGATCTTAGACCATTAAATAGTGTCCCTTCTCATTGTCAGACACAACTGCACAAAATTCCTTTCATAAATTTAGCAACCTCCATTCTAATACATTATTTATTCTACTTAGCCTTTTAGAAGACTATTTCAGAAAGAAACTAAATCTGAGGAAGGTCTAACAAGCCTGAAGTCAGTTTTTCACAAATTCAGGACTGAGGTGTCATGTCTGTGTTCCATCGGGCTGTGCAAAAATTGTAGCTTGCTTAGAGTTGGCTGAGGTATCGGAACAAAGTCAAAACTGCTGTAAGTTTATGCACCATTCAACTTGATAGTTCCATAAACTGAGCCTATTTTTTTTTTTGTTTTGTTTTTTATTTGTCCTTGATAATATACATAGACAATCAGCTGTCCACAAATCTTGCATTAAACATACAAATCTCATAAGGAGCTTTAGCTTCTGATGTGAATCTGATAATTCCACTGGAGAAAAAAAAACAAAACAAAACAAAAAACAAAAAACAAAGAAGCCCCCCCAAAAAATGTTAGTTCTTAAGCTGCCAAAGTACTTTGAAGGAGCTGAGCATAGTGCATGCAATACAGCATCAATGTCTCAAAAAGGCGTTTTTCTGCTGCTGTCATGTGGAGGTCACTGTTTGCACTCTAGCAAATAGCTGCGATAAAACCTGAAGTATTACAGACTTGCTTAAAATTCAGCCAACGTGGAACAAGTGCAACTGTCAGCAATAGGAGGCCTTGAATAGCTGTAAAGGTTAAATATCAATTTGTTTTAAAAACGAAATCAAACTTGCCTCTCTACCATAAACTGCAAATCTGATGGCATTCAACCCATTAACACTCCTGTCAGACATTTGAATTTAAAGTGTTTGACACTGCCCGAAGCATGGCACAGTTTTATTAAATAGAGATTACTTTGTATAGGGTTTTTGAATGCCCTCTTTTAATCTGAAAGGCATATTCAAAATTTTAAAGGGTGTTACATTTACTTAAGGTTTTGTCTAGTCTTTATTTTGTTTACAATGAAAGATTAAATGAGGAGAAAAAATTGGACTTGAAAATAGCAAATGCATTTTAAAAAACATTTGTGGAAGTATAAAATGTTTGAATTTTAAAACTTACAGTTTAAATTGGATTCCACTAAGTCACAATAATTAGTATCACATCATCAGTGAAAAAAACAGCAGCTACAGCATGGCTTTATCTACCACTACAAAACTGGAAAGTGTTAAGATCTGAAATCATACAGAATTTTACTTTTCAATATTCAAATCAGTGAATGTAACATATTGGCTATTTTTTTTTTTAAATGAGCACATGATACAGTTTCATACATTGATTATATGAGATGTTTCTGCAATCTGTGGGGTAGAAAAAAGCATTTCCTCAGCTGTTCAGTGTTTGGGGGTTTCTTTAATTTTTTTCTTACATTTTTTGTATTGTGAAGGCATTTTGCCTTATCTTGGTGGTATCCACATTCATTAATTTTTCTGCCTTTGAAATCTGGACAGAAAGTGAGTGCTTTCTTTGGTGGATACTTTCAAATTGTAAGGCATTTCAAATTATCTTTTCTTGTGGTAGAAACAGAGGAATTAAGATTCTTTTTTCCAGTTGCTGTAAAAATTCAGGTAAGATTATTTATCTCTGATATGATTCCTGATTTACTTGAATTATCTTGATCCTTTTTATTATAAATAAATCTAATCTCTTTGCTTAAGAGTATTAACCTATAGCACAGCAGAAGTCTTTGTTGCAGAGTTTCTTTGAACTCCTCAGACATATCAACATGTAAGTCTATATCTTAGATTAAACTATAATGTATATAATGCAAGTCAATCCTTTGGCTGTAAACATGTAGATTACAGCTTTCTTAGGAGCAATTATTAATGAACAGATGAGGAACTAATACTTGAGTTCTTCCTGCCTGGACTTTTTGGAGAATTTATGCACTAAAAGCCTCTGCTGTGGGGGCTGTTTCCCATCTGTGCATCCACCAACGCATGTGCTCCCACATCCCTACATGAGTTCGCCCACCCAAATCCCGTCAGTTCCTGCCCTTTTGGACCGTGTCCTGGTTTATCCTCGTGTGCTCTGGCACCCGCTCTTCGCTCTGCTCTCCTCTAGGTGGCAACAGAGGAGGGAGAAATACAAAATCCTACCATTGCTTGAAAGAAGCAAAAGAATGAGGATCAAGAGAAAGGCAGAAAGGGAAAGATAAAGAAAAATGGAAGGGGGAGGGGAAGAGACACAAAGAGTTCTTCTTTCCTTATTCTCCTGTCTTTGAGAAATAGTAATATTCTCCACCGTGTGCTATTAACCAGCTCTTTATATTAGCTTTAGCTATCTGATCTTCCTTACAAGAAGGGATGGTGGAATAGGTTTGCAGTCAGATCTGTGTTTGTCTCAGCAGTGGGATGAACTTCCTTATTTCATTTATAATGACTTCAGACCTGACTAACTTGGCCATGACGAAGAAGTACCAGTGAGCTGTGATGTCAGGAAATGCTGTGGAAAGACAGTGTAATATTTATATTAGTTTAATGGACTCATACTTTCTGACACATCTTAAATATAGCCTTGATATGAAGACTATTTAAAAAAAAATGATGCTGCATATGAACTCTGGAACCTTGCAAGAATGTATCATTACTTAGTGTTCAATTTTACTGAACTATTTTGAGGGGAGGAGGGTTTACTCTTTTCTTACTGATACAAAGCCTCAATGACTCTATACATATTAAACCCATTTCTGTTGATTTTGCTGTGTCTTATGAACAGAAAATTTTGCACATAAGCAGTAGCAATTATCAATAATTACAGCCCACAGTTACAGTAATATTGTTAAGATTCTATCAGTACTCCCAAAACACAACAGAATGTTAGTTTCTTTTAAAAAGTGGTTGGATTTCTGATAAGAACTAAAGCCAAAATAGTTTTGCGAAAGCCTAGAATTAGTTCTAATTCTTAACTTTTAAGGAGATAAAACTTCAGAAATATTATGAATTCATGTAAACAACTGAAAATATACTTACAGCATTTTTTTAAAAATTAACATCCCTTGGTGTTTTTCCAGTAGGGTTGTGAAGTATTGTACAGTATTAGATCAAAACCATATACAGAAATAAGGTAAGAAGGATGAGTCTGGAGCTTACATAACATTCCTACAGCACCCAGACACAAACATGGCAAGGAAACATCACAAGAGCTAGTCCTGTAAACAGCTGTATTGCTAAGAATGATAAAAAAAACTAGTCTAAGGAATGTGTTTATGTTTAAAGTTCATTTGCAAAGAGAGGCAGAGTAGACTGCAATCAGCCATTGCAGGAAGACATGAGCTATAGAAAGCAAGTTGAAACAGTACATTAAGGATAAAGTTAAATCAGGTTTTTCTATAGATACGAGAAAGCGTTCATACAGGTGTAATGGCACTTAAAGGGTATCCAGAAGGTTGTCTAAACTAGACAGTGAGTTAACACAGAAATCTTGCTGTAAATCAGCTGCAGAAAATGGGCTACCTAGGAGGGTATGTCTACCAATGTGGGTAGATTAGTACCTAGATTGGTAGGGTCAAATAATGATCCCCCAACAAAGAATGTTTGCCTAGGGGTCATGGTTATGGAAAACACTGTCGATAGACAGTTCCTGCACATCCTCATTCCTGTAAGTGTGTTGGTGATGTTAAGTAAATATACATGTAAATTTTTCTGATTCTGTGATGATATTGTAAGTTGGATTTGAATGCATAGAATTCATATTGAGAATTATGATTTTGGACTGAACAATAAACTGAACAAAATAGTGATATAGAAAAGTATTTTTTAGATGTCTCCTTTATCAAAATTCCCTTCTTTTTTGGACCCCATTCTTCACTTTTACAGAATTTAGCTGTTAGGATTCTCTGTTCCCTTTCAGGCAGGTTTAGTGTGCACTTCTTTAAAAAGCCTCAGTTTACTGCTCTGAGATTCCAGTGTTTAGAGAGATTTCCAGATGATATCCACACTGCACAGCCTTCCCAGTAAGGTCCAGGACAGGTGCAAGAGAGATGAGCCTAGAACCAGACTGTGAAGGTACATCATCTCACCTCCCAGTTTCATTAAGAGTGTCTATAAAAGATTTGTTTATCCTTCAGGGTAGGATCTGACTGTAGCAGAGCAGCTGGACAATATGAAAGATTGGAATAGAAAGTCAGTTACTGTCTGTCTTTCAAACACTAAATGCTATTGTTTTTAAGCTTTATTCACTTAACTCTACAGCTTTATATGCCCAAGCATCACAGAAAGGTTATACTGTGCCTTTATGAGTGTATGCGGTAATTGTTGCCTTTGATGATCCCAAAAGGTAAATCAATAAAAAGAACATATCCCACTGGCTGAAGCAGAACCTTGTTAAATTAGTAAAGATATGAGCTCAAGTTTCTCCAGAAGGACATCACTGTGATTACACAGAAGTGTCAAAGCAAAAAATCATGTCTTTCAGCGATAATGTCTTCAGCCTAGTAAAGAAACAAAGTTATACATGGCCCTTACAAACATCTGTACCTTGGGAGCATGTACTTTACAAAACTCTGAGTTTAAGCAGTATGTCCTTGGGCAGTCATTCTGCACATTATAAAATCTCTACAGAATGTGTTTGTATACTTATCTATGACAAGCATCCTAATAGACTTGCATGTGCACATTCATACCTTTAGCTGTAAGCTAAACAGGATGTAGTGCTGGTGTGGATTGTTCACACTGCTTAATTCTTAGCTTGCTCTCTGGTATTAGTTTGTCCTTGACCAACTAGTTGTGTCCTAAAAATCCCACAGGAAGTATTTGAACTTAATGCAGACTAGAGATCAACTCTACTAGATAAATTGAGTGTGCTATTTAGGCATTTCTCAGGGAGGTGAGAGAACGTGTCTGCAGGACCATGGGTCATACTGTGCCAGATGATTTTATCTAGCATGTGAATCATATTCAATCTGTGCACCATTATAACTGAAACTTTTATCTATTTATTTATTTATGAGAAATGCACTGATCTTGTACTTTTAATTTAGACAAGCAGTCCTTTGCAAGTATTATAGCATTGATTACATAAGCAGATTCAGTTTCTCCTTCAGTTGAGCTTTAAAGTCATTCTTTAAAGCAGAGTAATTATGTGGCCTCTTTTGAGAGCTAGCAAATACCTATTAATTCAGCAGTATGTGTATATTGATCTTCTGATCTTAACCTATTCTGTTTATTGTCCTTTAACAGAATTCTTCCATGAACATTAGCGCTCATGAGAAAGTAGAAGAGAGATTTATGTTACCTAAGGAATTTATATGCCTATATTTAAAGATTAGGAGTCCACATAAAGATATGACATCATTCCCACAGAAATTTTTCTACAATGTGTCTGTGGATTTTATAATAAAATACAGGATAGTATAGATGTGCTCACCTAAGCACATTTTTTATCTCTATAAGCAAAAATAACTACAGATACACTGTATTCTCTATATAAATGATTCATGCAACATAAAGTTAGAAAAAGTTATCAAAATATTTAGATTTATAAACATATTTTGGTGAAAGTTACCATGCTTTAGAGTAGAAGCTGTTATTGTGTATTTTCTGCAGCATATATTAAAATAATCCCTGTAATTTAGAAAAGTAGATATGAATTATTCTGTGCTTTGGGAAGTATTTTATGACAGGTGATTGGCAGGTCTAGTTCTGCCCAAAGCCTGTGAGCAAGCTGAAGTATTCATTGTAACAGATCTGTGGACCGTATCACTTGAAGGATAGGCAGAAAGATATTTTTCTCACCACATTTTACTATTTCAAGGCATACCCTCGGAGGCAGAATGCAGCATTTTTCTGGAAGTTCTAAACAGTTGTGCATGCAAAACGTCTTCGTCAAAAACAAACAAACAAGCCACAGATAACTAGAATCTTGCTCATTATGTTCTCTTAGAGTTATTTCTGTTTCAGTCTGGTACCACCATAATTTCTAACACTGGAAATAGATTTGGAGCATGGCTTTGTTTTCCAAACAAGTTGGTGAATGCATATCAGTTCTTACCAATAATATCAACTGTTTTGTCTTTAACCATTTATGTCTTCCTTTGAAACATATTCAGGCTATGGAAAGTTAAACTTCATCAAGGTCCAAGAAGCTAGGAGGCAAAAGGTCTGGGCTGCAAAGGTAAAAAATGGTTGAGAGGATAAGGGTTAAGGCAGAAAACAAGATTAAGGATTAAACAAGAAAGGAAATTACTTTTAATTTTTCCCCCTATATACAACCAGCACTGGCTTTATTGACAGGTAGATCCAGAAAGTGCCTTCAAAATTATATTAATTCATCTCATAAGGTGTATGTCCAAAATATAGGTCCCATGAATAACCCTACAAAATATTTTATATGATAATTATAATAAATAAGTAAATTTGGGATTTCTATACTTTTGGCTGTTTCAGGGAGATGAGTAAAACCGTAACTATTTTTTTGCTGGGGCTTCTAGCACAATATTGCATATCAGTATTACATCTGTATGCACTCATGCAGATAGAGTAGATTTTTAATGCTCTGCAATGTTTAAAGTTCACTGCAGTTTCTACTGAAAATTAAAATTATAAACAGTTTTATTTTTTGTCACTTGATATTTCCATATTCTATTAATATTCTTCTTTATATAACGCTATAGAGGTTTCTGGTTAGGAAAATCTCTTTTACTTTTCACAGTGCTAACTAAAATGCTTGATTATTATATCAAGACAGAAAATGTCATAAGATTTTAATGTATTACTATGAAAGGAATAGTGCTCCTACTCTCTGCAATTCTCTTTCAATTTTAGAATTATTAGAGAAGATAGCAAAGCATTGTCTTTGTTTCTATTGTCTTCATGATTCTCTTTGACTCCTATTCATCTTCCTTTAAAGCTTTTCCTGTATTTAAACTTCAGAGACAAAGAAATCACTTTGCTTCTTTGTTGATGCGTGAATTTACGAAATAGATAAAGTAGCATTGGCATATATACATTTATTTGTTGAAGGAAATGTGGTACAGACTTTCCAGAACAGGAACAAGATGAGCAAAGAACTGGTGTAGATTTTAATTTCTGCAAAAAGATAATAAAATAAAATCATTTTAGTAGTACATATTCAAAATGTTATACAGATGTTCTAGAATATATAATGCAATATATGCTATATAATAAATAATATAATAACTACTCTGTCATGGATATAAATACTATTTTTGTATATTTTCAGAAGTGTTATCAGAGAATCATGGAATCTGAGAATGACTGATTTGGGAAGTGGTCTCAAGAGGTCACCTGGTCAAATGTACCTGCTCAAGCTAGGGCCACCAACAGCAAGATGCCCAGGACAGTGTCCAGTCAGTTTTTGAATGTTGCTGGAAACACTCTTACACCAGTGTGTAACTCAGGCACCATTTGCCTTTGTCACAAGGGTATTTTGCTGGCTTATGTTCAGCTAGGTGTACAGGAGAACCCTCTAGTCATTCTTTACAAAGATGTTTTACCAGTTTGTGCTGGTTCATGACATGCTCCTTTCCAGATGCAGAGCCTTGCACACTTTGTTGAACTTTCCTGTTGAGAAACCTGTTCCATTTCTCCAGCTTATTGTGGTCTCCTGCATGGCAGCGCGACCCTGATGACAAATCAGCGTGCAAACCTCATTTTTGCATCCCCAGGACACTCATTAAGGGGACTCTGTTCCATCATTCAGATAATGATGTCAGAGTCCCATTTCAAGACAACACAACAGCAATATTATGGCTATAGCTCAATTGTTCAGTTTGAGAGAAATGTATTAAACATTGCATAAAATGTTGGACACCATGGAACCTGCTAAGAGCTGAGTAGCTCCAGTGTCGACAACATGGACCCTTGTACTCATGGAACATTTCTTGTCTGTTTAGAGATATTATATATATTTAAGTATTTTCTAAGTAAATCTAGCATTGCTAAAATATAGGCTGCAAGGGCACACTGTCAGCTCATTGTCAACGTGTCCTCCACCAATACTCCCAGGTTCTTCTCAGCAGAACCGCCTTTAAGCAGCTCAGCCCCCAGCCTGTACTGGTACTTGGGATTATTCCTCCCTGAGTTCAGGACCTGGCACTTGCCTTTGTATTTTATATAATAAGTTTGGCTTTCTTTTCAAAAGAGTTTTTATAATAGCTTCATATCAAATTATTTTTATATACATATATATATCTCCCATATGCCATATATCTTGTTCCATATATCTATTAGTTTTATATAATTATATATATACAAATTATATAATAATTATAATAGTTTTATGTAATAGTTTTCTTATATTAGCTTTTTTTTGAAGTGGAGCAAAGTATTTTATCTTACTATTTATAATTTTGCAGGGTGAAAAAAATGCATGTTTGCATATTTTTACTTACCCTCAGCAAAAGCAGTTTTTAAAAATGTTTACTTCAGTTTGCAAAAATATCCTCTATTTACTGTAATTTTATTAACTCTGTATCTGGCAGTTAAAAACATATTCATTAGTAAAAATAGCTGCTTTTCGATTACCTTTATTCATGCTGAGTGATGCCTTTCTTCCAATGGTGCTATTGACTACATCTGGTCTATTTATAAAGTACTATTCAACACAAGGGAGAAGAGAGGAGTCAGATGCCTGATGCTCTGTCCAGGACAGTGAGTCTAAAGATGTGACATGAAATCCTTACTCTATTGCAAGTCTTTGACTTTAGTGAAGCCAGAATTTCATCCATTATATATACTTATTTCTCTAACTTCTTAGGAGTCAGACATTTCATTTATTTCTCCAACCTCTTTGCAGTCTTTCATCAAAGTCAAACACTAACTTCATTTACAACACAGTAAAACCCTGCTGAATTTCAGGGAATATTTTCCCAGACAGAAGTTAAGCTAAAGAGGTTAGTAGATATTTAGCTAAAGCACTATTTTGAGCTAATTGCTAAGTAAATTTAGTATTCCTAAATTTAAACGTGTGCTAAAGTGTACACTGAAATGGAGGTCCTTTCCTGAATTAGGTCTATGAACAGTAGAAATAAGTAATACCCAGAATATTTGGAGGGTATGAGTTGACACAGACAGGCAGCCAGAAAAACCAAAAAAACGTGACCAAAATGCAAAAAGTAAATTTATTTAATTATCTCACTAACTGGAGGATCCCAAAGTGGCATCCAGGCAGAGAAAGATGGGGGGGAATGCCAGCACAATCAGGAGCATTCCATCCTGGGAGCTGGCAAGGCTGCTGTTTGCATGCATTTATTGAAGGCCTGCACACATGTGGTTTACCAGCATGCTCTGATCTCCCCAGTGATTTTTATGATCCCCAAGACAGGGAGCTCAAGCATCACCATGAGAGTGCCTCCACAATCACCTGTTATCTCTACAGAGATTCTACTTTTCAAAAGAGAAGATAAAGAGCAGTAGGCATAATAAAGGGTGGGGTTCCCACATTTATTCTTCAGGCCTTGGAATTCCCAGTTGCAGGGTCAGTTGAGTGAATCTACCATCCTCCTTGTCATTCTTCTGCTTTTAACTCTTTCCTTCCAACAGAGGCAGTAAAATTTTGTGTGGTGCCACTATCAGATCAAGTTTCATAGTCTGTGATTTGGAAGTATCAAAACATCCACTGAGCAAATTAGAAAAGGAAAGGCTGTGCTAGAAATGGGACTTGGATGATATGCCAGTGTATATTCTAGGAAACTGAAATCAGACTTTCTCTTGGAGTAGGCCTTGTACTTTTCCCCTTCTTTGTTTTAAACCTGTGTCCCAGGGCTCCATTCTGTAGTCCAATTCCTATACTAATTCCCATGTCTCCCACCCTCTCCTGGAAGACAAAACAGAAGTCTCATGGCATGCACTAGCTACAGGAAAGAGGAAGACATAGAGCCAGTCAAAAGCAATGGATTCTTGACTGTTCCTGATGCTGTAGTCAGAGATGTGAGAAATAACAAGGAATTTTGTGTTATATCACCACCTCCTCTGCTACTGACGAAGAAAGAAGACTGCTATGTCTTGTTTACACCTCTGAACCAAGATCAAGGAAATTCTGCATTAAATTCCACAGCTCTAGTTGAGATTACTTGCCTTGTATTTATGGAAGAGTCTAGAGAAGTGCAATGGTCCTATGCTATATTCATCTTTGTCCTTGACTATACTTCTTTTATTTCTCTTCAATTTCAGCCTCTGATTTTGTGGCTAAGATTTCTAAGGTTGTATTTAATTAATCAGTAGAAAAAATCTTGCCAAAAAGTATTGCCAAAAAATATAAAAATTACCATAAAAGGAAAACCTATCCCTATTCTAGGAATGCAGTGGGGAGTTTTCTAAGAGAAGATTTCCTAATAAAACCAGAAAGATTTATACATTTTTTATTCTGAAAGTATCTCAAGAAATAAACATAACAATTAAATACCAGTATTTTTTGTAGCTTTTTATATAATTTTTTTACCTAAGCTGCTGCTGAAATAATTTTGTGGAACTTCTTTGAATGTCAGCAATTCTCTCAATCTTTTCGATTTAATGAATAAAGTTAACATTTATAATTACTTATGTATGAATATAATTAGAGGAGTTAAATTAATAATATATGAGAGTCATTTTTTATGAATATATTCCAGAAGCGATAATTAGGGGAAGTACCAAAAACGCTGTAATAATTTTTGCACTGCAATTATTTAGCCATTTTAAAGCCCACACACTCTTTAAAACTGGTCTGTCTTGTGAAAAAACATCAGTGTGTAATAGTGCGATGATTACAGTTAGGGTTAGGGCAAGTATTATATTTAAATTTATGAACTAAAAAGTCCATAGATGCTGAAATAGTTGCTAGTTAAACAGAGAATCTTGAAATAATATAACCTGGGTATTACTTACAGATGACCAGGTCATCTGGTTCAACAGACTGTTCGGAAGTCACTCTGGCCTTTGCTCTGCTGAGTTTCAAATACCTCTAAGAGTAGAGATTCTACAGCCTTTCTGGGAAATCCTTTCCAAAGTCTGATTATACCCACTGCAGATATTTTTTCCTCTAATATCAGATCAAAATATCCCCTCTTTAAAACTGTCATGTGCTTAAGCACAACGGACTGCTGCAGGTACCCTAGCACTGGAAATCTCTCATGCTTAAACACTTACACAAAACAGACCATTTGATCCTTCAAAATGTAAGGCTTTGGAGCATAACATCCTGGAAGTCAACTTCTAACTTGAATTGGTCACGTAAGATGGCAATAATTTCAATGTCTCTTTCTATGTCTTAATATAGAAGCTGGCTGGGGAACATAGTACTATTTTGAAAGAATCGAAAATTTAGACAATGCCACAAGAAGGTGTTTAAAGTTTTTATGTTCCATGACCAGAAATACTTTTATTACCACAAAAATTTGTTTGCTGTTTTGGTCATTTGCACACTGGTAAGATGTGGTTCCTCTAGTTTGTGTATACACAATTTCATATGGTTCTTTCCCTCTTTTTAGCTTTTCTCTTCCTTTTCCATAAATAAACATATTTAAATACTTAGAAGAAGAAAATATTATTTTTCCTTCTTTTTTGCTTTTCCTTTTCCTTTCCCATGAGTATGTAGTGTGTAAAGACGACAGGGTCAAGATCTTGCCAGTGGTATCCAGTGACAGGATCAGAGGCAACAGGTATAAACTGAAGTGAAGGAGGCTCTGCTTGAACATCAGGAAACAGTTTTTCACTGTGAGCATGACCAAGCACTGGCTCAGGTTGTCCCTGGAGCTTGTGAAGTTTCCATTAAAAGCTGTTTGAATATGGTTATAGGCAACCTCTTCTAGGCGAACATTCTTGAGCAGGGGGTTTTGATTATCATCCCTGGTCCCTGCCATGGTGAATCATTTTGTAATTCTGTGAAGTGAGCTCTATTTATTTTAATGAGCACACATTTACTGCAGCTGGGCATTTAGTTCAAAATTTCCTAAGTATGAATTGTCTTATTCACACCTGTGTTATTTCCAAATGGAAAACCAAAGTAAATGTCCCAACCCAGTTTGTTTTACAGGTTTAATTCAAAAAATTTGTTTTAAATGCAACATAAAATCAATAAGAAACAAAAAGGCAGAGGGAAAAGAAGGAAATAATGATTTTAGCAGAAGATAAAATAGGATGCAATAGTTTCTAAGCTAAAATTTATACAAGGGCATTTAATGAAATCAAATGCATTACAAAGAGTGTAAGACAGAACTTATTAATTATTAAAGAAAATATCTAATTCACTTGATGAATCTTTGTAAAATAACTGTTTGCTGCCAATGTAACTCAAATCTGCCACTATTAATTTTTACAACTTGGTTAATATTGGGTATCTGGCATTTTTCATTATGGGACTATATCAAGGAAGGTTTAGGTCAATATTAGGAACAGGATCTCCACCCAGAGGGTGTTTTGGCACTTAAACCATGGAAAGTAGTCACAACACCAAACTTGCTGGAGTTCAAGAAGCACTTTAACAATGCTTTCAGGCACAAGGTGTGATTCTTGAGGCTGTCCTGCACAGGGCCAGGCTTTAGACTTAATGGTCTCTGGGGGCCCTTTTCAACTCAGGATGTTGTATGATTCTATGATTATGTAAAAACTTGGGTCTCTGAATGAGGTGTACTAACAAAATACCCCGCAGATAACTAGCATAAATCTTCCATTACCATCTTAATATTGTGTCCAGAATTGACTTTCCAACCTTGCAATGTTTTAATGTTAAGCAGCAGTCATCAAAATAATCACTGTGTTTACTGATAAGCTGTTAACTACATTTTCAGTTGCTATCATCCTGAAAAAGCATATTAATAGAAGTTAGAAGTCAGATAGGTGTGCCTACATCTCTTTTATTCTGAATAGGCTAATTAAATATGCTAGCAAAGAAGGTATCACCAAATGCAAACAATTACATGAAAACCAATATAGGAACTGGCTATCCTATATCATATTCATTTTGCAGTGAAAGGTCTTTGATATTTTAAAGACCTTAATTCTTAAGAGTTAGACATTGTCAATCAAGTACAAAAGCACTGTTATGAATTATATATTTATAGGCACAGTAGCCACAAGACCTAATCCTGCTCACAGAAAGACTACACCACCCCACTGAGCTCAGCATATTTGCACTATTTTCAGTGAGCACACTGAAACTTTGGCCTGTGCTTTCTAAACATGAGCCAAAATATTTTCTGACTCAAGTATAATAGAAATCATGATTTATTTTTCCTGTAGGCATGACTGCAGTGGTTTTTATTTCCTTTAACATTCAGCCAAATACATTAGCCATCAGGGCACCTTGCATTTGGAAAATCCATTTTTGCTGCTCAGATGAATGTTTAAGTAGAGATGTGCCTCAAAATATAGAAGAAGAACGAATATAAGGATAATTTTATTTAAAAAGCTTTTTGTAGATGTTATTGAAATTTGAAAGACATGAGTTCAAGTTTCATCAGATTAAGAACTACTGATTGTTGATATTATTTTTCCTTGGTGAGACTTGTACTGAAAATGGGTGGCTGTAAAAGGTTCTGCAATAGTTTTCTCTTCATATGGTTATCTGTATGTGTGTTTGTGTTTGTGTGTGTATCTTTATCTTTTCTCTGGTAGAAAATAGAAGATTCCATCACACTGCTGAAACCAGGAAGGATCCAAGCTTTATATGAGCCCAAAACAAGAAGAGATTGATTCTTTAAGGCTCTGAATTAAGTACACCACTTTCCTGAGAAAAACATAATCTAAATCTTCTAAATTTTTCAGTTTTATCACACAACTACTAAGCAAAATTAAAACAATATTTAACATGATATTAGATGTAATATAACCAAAAATCTGTTCTACAAAACCACGCTGTGGCAATGTACTTTCTTTGAGCAGGTGCAGATGGCAATATGAAAGAAAAAATCATTTGAAACAACTTACATTTCATTTTTATATTCTTTCATTAATGTTCACAAAGTTTTTTGAAATCCAAAGATGATTGCTAGTGAAGAAGTGTAAACCAATAACATCACAATCAATGGTGAACTTACCAAAATGACAGGTTTATGAACATATGTGAGAGAATTTTTCTATACTAGATTACCCTGTGTTGAATCTAATAAAGTGTAGATTATGAAATTATTCTGATAGCTTCATAGGCTTCCTTCTCAGAAAATTATGATCTTTAAAAATTACTTCTAAATAAGACAGAAGAAACACCAAGCACTTGTTTTGTTTATAATTTTTCTTGCTATTCTAGTCAATGCTGTATGGAGAGCCAGGTTCAAAATACCTTGGTGCATTTTACTTCTTTCCATTACAGCCTTTCCAGATTGTTTCTCGACATTATAAAATGATGAAATTACTGCCTCTGGAGAAACTATCAGAAAGCAAAAGATAGACTGCAAACTATATCAGCTATGAAGGAAACTTATTCTTTAATAAATGGCCTTTAGGAGGAGACACACTAAAAATTATAAAATTTTTCCAGTAGTGGTGGACTTATATTTTTCACTTCTACCTTCAGTTCTCCATTTCCTCATGCAAATGATGGTGGATTGAGGTTAATCTTATACAGTTTTTCTAGTCATCTTCTTCTTTTTCTCACTAGCTAAATACGTCCAAATAAAAACCCAAGCTCCAATGCCATTATATAGATATAAGAGACCAGGATGTGTATTGTGCATTTTGATTAATGCACAATACACATCCTGGTCTCTTATATATATATAATTTTGATTTATTTTTATTGATAAAATAAGAGAGGTTTCCTGAATTTTAAAGTGTAAATAGAGTACAGCCCATAAATTTTATCTTTAGTTTTTATTGAAGCATTAACCTGACATTATCAAATATTTTTGTGAAAGTCTATTTTTAGAATAAACTTGTTAGTTTTATAGCAATTTTTTTTCTCTTCTAATAGTATTTTAACTTTGGACATACAGATATTCTAAGTTTCTACCATTTTACCATCCTCTCTAATTTCTCTGATTTTTCATATATTAGTAATGTAATAATTTTTAAAATTATGCAAACTTTAAATATTTTATTTGTGTGCGTTTGTATGTTTGCATGTGCATGCATCACCAGAAAGGTTCACAGAATCACAGAATGACTGAGGCTAGAAGGAACATTGCAAAGTATTCTGTTCAAAGCCCTCTGCTATATCAGTGTCACCCAAGGACAATAGCAGGGTTCCCAAGACAATATGCAGGCAGCTTTTGACTAGCTGTTAAAGAATTGGTAGAGTTCTTTAGGCTTTTCTGTTTGGATCCTGTAACAAAATTTTATGAAGAAGCAAAAACTTACTCAAAATCCTACAAAGTTTAATATTTTTCTATGTCGAAGCAGTGAAAATCCTCTTAATTTTAGATTCTTGTCACTTAATAAATGAACAGTTCTGATATGGTTTAATGATTTTCAAATAATTTCTTTTGTTCCTTTGCTAAAAAAATTGTTCTCATACTCATGCACTCTTTTCATATTTGCAGGACACTCATGATCAGGAAGAAAAAAAAGCATATCTAATATTTTTAATGGTTACTGCACCATGAGGAATGTTTTTGGTGTGAGAGCTTTTCTGGCTTTGTTTTTGTACCATTGTGTTTTCTCTGAGTTGTGCATAATACGTAAAAACAAAATTCCAGTCTAACATGAGAAATGAAATATACTTTTTTACAGGAATATATATCCCTGTCTCTTAACTGTCTTTTTAGAGAGTCTTATGGGGGTCCAGTTATTAAAAAATTTATGGATTTCATTTCAGTTATTGAACTACTGCTAAATCAAAGGCATTCTGTCTATTCTGTGAGAAAACTGACACTATCTGTATCATGTTCCTTGTATTGCACTTTGATGAATATACTAAAGTAAATTCCAAAATGGGAGTTTGCAACTATCAAAACAGGAAATTAATGACAATGCAGACAAACAAATTTGTTGTTTCCTTGCATGATGCTAAAGCTGACTTTGTCTCATTTCTTAGTTTGGTAAGGCTATTTACGTTTTTTAAAATATATGACATGTTAGTGATGATAACAGCAGTAACAACAACTCTAAGATGATACATACTTGAGACACAAGATAAGTAATATATATAACCTTATTAATTGAAAAAAAATAATATAGAGGAGGAAGACTACTCTGACAGCTAACAAACCCTGGAGTTTTCAGGGATAAGGAAGAAACAAATATTCACTCCTTAAGGAGAAGTAAAATGAATATTTTTCTGCTATTTAATGACTTATTTGTGAGACTGAAATAGGGGGAAGTTCTTTACTGGTAGCAGGGCTAATAGGGACATAATTGAGGATACTTAACAGCTAAAGGAAAGATTGAGTTAGATGACTCATCCTCTGTTGCTGGTGGATGAAAAAATATTCCTAGGCAGGTCCACAAAACAATTTAAATCTCAGCCACCACATTTAGAATAGCACCCTCTGGGTTCTTCAATCACTTATTTCTTTTCATTTAAAGCCATATTTGATAAATTTCTTGGGTTTACATGTTTGACATTCCTTAACAGTCATCAGCACTGTTAGGAATCCTCCTTCCCCTACTTGTCCACAGTTTTGGGTCATAACACATACTCTAATACATCCTCTAGAGGAAGAAATAATATCAGCCTGGATTATTGTTTGGAGTATTCTTCTGAGCCCTGTATGGAATTTCTGTACATGTGTTTTATTTTTTCTTTCAATATGCAAGTGGATGGACTAATATACCAAGTGATATTGAATTGATATTTTGGACCCTACAGGTTATATTACAATGTTCTGTTACAATAACTTACAAGAGTGTTTGAAGCATTTGCAAGTGGTATTTGGAAGTACAAACCCTATGAAAATGTTGAAGAGATTGCAGAATAAAGGGAGGTAATTCTGATGGAATCTTTTCCAACTTACAATAAACACCAATATCTGAAACAAAATTTTTCTCACAAAAGTTACATTTTTTATTGGAATGAGAGGAGATTTATTCATTTAATTAAAACAAATCAAATCAAACCAAACCAAGAGAAATAAAGAACTAAAACAAATGAACCAAAAGCCCTAGGACATATCACTATGTATTGTCAAAAGCTGATGGCTAAGAAATAAAAGCAAACCAGTGAGATACATTTTCTGACATCGCAAGCCAAATCACAAAAGTTAGGTGTTTGTCTCCACTAACTGTGTAGAAAATATTAGGCAATGAAAATCTTCCATCATTTGGCATCCAGACTGTCAGTTCTTCTCTTGAGGACAATGGGAACAGCCCTGTATATGCATACACGTATGCACACATGCACATGTGTATGTACAACTGTGTACGTGCTTTCCTTCTTTCTTAAAATCAAACTATTTTTTTTCCACAGAAAGTAGAAAATGGGTACTTTTTTTTCTCTTTACTTTCACTGATTTTGCTTCACCTATGTAAAGGTCCATGGCTCCATCAAAGCTAGAAATACACTGGCCCTTAGGATAGATGCTTAGCTCCCCACTACTTGATATCTACACACATGGATTTTGGGATTATGCTTTTTTATATGATCAGGGATGTTTGCAAGATGAACAGAAAAGTGCAAAGGGATTTTAGTATCTTCAATATTAGGCAAAGCCAGCACATATGGGGTTTGAACAGTTGTCAGAGCAGCAGCTGCAATCCAGGCAGGTGAATTCCACCTTAAGTGAAATTTGATGAATTAAACAGTACACAGTAGGAGTTGTGATATCTGATAAAAAACTTACAAAGAGAAAATTTTTCTTCTCTGGAAACATACTAATCCCACAAAATATTACACAGGAATGTTTGTTTGCCTGTATATTTAAAGAGAATCCAGATGTTTTATTTAGGAAACCTGATCTCATGTTGCCAATTTACCTACCCAGAAACTGAAAAGAGAAGTCTTTATACCAGTGGCGTCAGGCTGAAAACAACCTTACTGTATTTTCAAGTCCATGCACATAGTCTGAAAGTCTGACTTCTGACTAAGCTTCTCAAGGACTTCATCTCCCTCTTTTTTAGAATACGGGCTAAAAAGTCTGTTCTGGTTCTCTTGAATTAAATGCAGAGCATTCCTGTTGCTGAGGGACCTTTTGCTACTTCCAGGCCTTCCTCACTGTCCACTGTGAGATAGGAGGAGTTCCCAAAAGCTTTCTGAAAGAAATCTAGTATTTTTTTTTCTCCAGAAGAGAATTACTGAACTTTTCTACCAATAGGTATTTTACAATTTGTGTTAATTTTTGCTAGCATAGAAGAGAAAGACTGAGCATTTTTTAACTCCTTGGGAAACTGGGCTTTATACACTGACCAAGATAATGCTTTTTTCCCCCCCCAGATATTGGTCTGCAAATATCTAAGAATATAACCACTAGCTGGAGTTTCTGATGATCAAATGTGAGAATTAAAAATTACAGCAAGGTGGTAGAGAAGATTGTCACAGAATTGCTAATGTTATACCATGTGATCCTCTCACTGGCTGTTACATTTTCTGGAAATGAAAATATCCAGATTCCAAGAAAAGTTAAGAAAATCTTTCTCTTCTTGCTTCTCTTTGGAGAAATTCTTTTAAGTGGCAAATCTTCACTGAGTTTTGACACCTTTATCAGGCGATGTTCTATTAACTGGAAATATCTTCTGACTTCTTAAATGTACATAATTACTTTCTCTGGCAGTATTCCATTTAAAAGAGTCCATTTCAGACTCAATAAAATATTTTCAAATCCATTGAATTGCATTTTAACTTAATCATAAGAATGGAAATAATTCCCTGGCATGACAGCAATATTTATGAAGAAACTAATTGTGTGCATCCCACTACTAGTCACAACTTACATAAATAAACTGGAATGTATTTCAGGTTGCCTGTATATATGTCAATAAAAAAATAAAAAGTATAAAAATAACTCTGAGGTCAGAAAAACTTTGAATTAATCTTTTAGCATTAATTTCTTGGTAGCTTTGATTAAAGCTTCTCCTATTCTGACCCTGAAGTGTCCTAATTTCTTCAACCTATTTAATACAGAAAAAGACTAATTATATTACAGGTTGTTTTGAGAATTCATTGGTTTATTAGGTCAGTTCCTCAGTGCTCACTGAGTGCAATGGTGGAGCGCATTTCTGGAGTGCATCTTCTGCATCAGTTTGTGTTGTAAGGCAGTGGTGCAAAAGGAAGTGTGGTAATAAACTAGAGAATTTGCCTGAAAACCACATCCTGATAAGAACTTCTGTTGAAACTAATGTAGAGACATCCTTTGAATTAGTTTTATATTCAAGTAAATCTTCATAGAAGCTGTCTGGATTTGAGAGTACTGAATAAATGTGATGCCAAGCAGCAGCAACACATAGATGAGAAAGGTATGTAACTATTTCATTGGTGCCTCTTTTTAAGTATAAAACCTAATTTATTTAAATTCACATTTCAGTAAAATAAATGCATTTACACTTTTACTCACAACAATATATTGGCTTTCCTTTTTCAAGCATGAGACATAATGTGAAGTGCCCAGTGTAATATCAAGGTAATATTAAGAAGAAGGAATGGCCTGGGACTTTTTGTCACTGAGAGAATGGCCCGAGACCTCATAGCATCTTTGCTTCTGTGATAATAGTATTTGTGAAATTGTGCTAAAAGATTATTTGAATTACCATTTTCTGCTTTTGCTATAAAACTCAACCAAAACTTAGGCAAGATTACAGCCTATGAAATTTTTTAATTACTCATGTTGAGATTTGGAGTATTAATTATTCAGAATCCATCTGTACTTGGGATGCTCCGTACCCAAGTGGGTTTATTACAGTCAGCATGCACACACCATGCTCTTACAAAGAATCCAAGCACAAGTGAAGAAACTAGACTGGTCTGTCTGCAGATTCTTTTTGCAGCAGCTAGGGGAGCTTAAGTGTCAGAATCAAGGACTGAGAATAGTAAAAATATCTCTTCTAAATTGATGATTGGCCTACAGGCCGTAAGGAGGACAAGAGAAAAATTGCCTGTCCTCTTTTGCAGGATAAAGAGCAAATGCAGAGAGGCTGACAGGACAGGTGATGTGGGTTTCCAGAAAGAGAAGCAGCAAATAGTATGAGTATCCAATGCAAAGTAAATAGTGTGGGCCTAGTACAGCAATTCTTTTCCTTATTCTGTATAGACATTATAGAAGACTAAAAAATTTTGCCTTTTAAATCTCCCCTACCATGACAAGTGCTACAGGGAGAGAAAAAAGTTGAAAACCAAAATGTCAAGCATGCAAGCAGAAATTGTGCTTAAAAATTGGTATATGAAGGTATGGATTATATTTGTATTTGTACATAGAGAATCAGTTCCATTTTTTTGATAATCTCAAATTATTTTCTTCTTATAATATTTTATTTTTAATAAAGAACTATCTATCTCTTTATATTTTTTTTTTCATATCTTACTTCCCACTCTATTGTTCTGTTGTAGGCACTTTTTTCTTTTAATTTTTCCCTATCGTGTATGTTTTACTTGTTTCTTTTCCTCTAAATCCCTTCCCGTTATTCTGTTGAGCCTTAGTATTCTCTTCTCCCAACTCTTTTGCTGAACTGTTGAATCTGTGAGGAGATAAATACTATAAGAGGAAAGAAGCCATCCAGCCAGGCTAAAAACCAGGCAGCTAGGACTGGATCAGAGGCCACTTCTCAGCACTAAGGCGTTCATGTTGGTGCTTTTAGGGGCATTCACAGGCAGCTGAACAACTCTCAACAATCTCTGGCAGGTCTTTGTCTCCTTCCCAACACATTCAACATAAGAAATTTTCAAAAAGAATGTACTTCTATTGCGTTTTCATGTCAAGGTTTGGTGGTGGAGGGCTATAGTGGCAGTTTATGTAAGAACCTGCTAGAAGCTTCCTCTAAGTCCAGTGGAGATAGTGCCAACAGGCTCCGTGAAGAAGGCACCACTGGCCAAGGCCAAGCCCATCAGTGAGGATGTAGTAGTATCTGTGGCATAGAACAGTTAAGAAAAAGAAAAAGTCATTGTGCAGAAGCAAATTTCAGCTTCACCAAACAGGAATAACTCTGCAGATACCCATCAGTGGTAAGAGAGGGGGAGGAGATGCTCCAGGCAATGGAGCAGAGATTCCCCTGTAGCCCTTGGTGCAGACTATGGTGAGGCACAGCCATCTGTGCCCTGCAGCCCATGGAGGTCCTCAGTGGAACAGAGCAGCTGTGGAGGATCCAACACTGCAACAGGAGACTGCATCCAAAGAAGGCTGTAACACCATAGAAAGACCATGGCTTGGTTCCTGGCAGGAGCTATGGACCCATGGAGGAGAGAACCCACACTGGAACAGGTTTGCTGCTTGAAACCCCACGGGGGACCCCACTGCAGCAGGCTGTTCCTGAAGGACTGCATACCATGGGAAGGACCCCCATGGGAGAAGTCTGTGAAGAACTGCAGTTCTTAAGAAGGAGTCACACTGGACAAGTTGCTGGACAGTCTCCCATGGAATAGACCTCATTCTAGCGAGCAGGGAAACAGTATGAGTAGTCTTCTCCTTGAGGAATAGAAGTGGCAGAGACAATGCAATGACCTTACAGTAATCCTCATTTCCTGCTCCCCCTGCCCTGCTGGCCACAGTTGTGTAGAGAATTTGGGAATAGAGTTAAGCATGAAAAGAAGGGAGGGGTGGGAGATGGGTGTTTTTTAGATTTGGGTTTATTTCTTAATATTCTACTCTGATTTGATTGGTAATAAATGCAATTAATTTTCCCCAAGTTGAGTCTGTTTTGCTCATGACAGTAGTTGGTGAGTGATGTTTTCCTGTCTATTTCTTGGCCCATGACCCTTTCATTATATTTTCTCTCCTCAGTTCATTTGAAAATGGGGAGGGATACAGCAGTTTTGGTGGGCATCTGGCATCCAGACAGGTTAAATCCATCACATCACTTTAACATTTCAATTATGTAATGATTTAGACAGCAGTTACTGTCAGAGACATCTTATCACTTTTTTCATGTGAAAGAAATCCATTTTCTACTCTTGTCTCTTTGAAATATTTTCTGTCCTCTGGTTAGAAATCATTTCTGATAAACTCATGCATTGAGGGTCAATCCTTGCCCATAGGAAGATGTCAGCTTATCCAATACACAGGTTGTACTTGCAATCTCATACCACTGCATGTTAGAGCTTTTATCCCACTTTCACAGCTCTTTTGCAGGTGTCAAACTCATTCTCTTTGATTAGCTCTTGCTGTCTTTGACATATAGGACTGCATGACAGGATTTATGCCATACTGCAACAAGTACAGGTCCTGAATAAGCTGCAAGAATTGATAAAAAAAAGTGCAATTTTCTAACTGATTACTAATTTTGTAACTATACAGTAAACGCTTACTTTGTACTGCAAAAAGAACCTTTTGACATGATCAGAAAATTTCCTTTATTTTCACTATCCCCTTTTTTACATTTTAGTCACTTAAGAAAAGGCAGCGAGGTGCACTTGCAGCCCAGAAAGCCAAAAGTATCCAGGGCTGTGTCAAAAGAAACAAGGCCAGTAAGGTGAGGGAGGTGATTCTCCTCATCTACTTTCATGAGACCCCACCTGGAGCGCTGCATCCAGGTCTGAAGTCCCCAACATAAGGAGGATATGGACCTGTTTGGTTAACTTCAGAGAAGAGCCAGGAAGATGATCAAAGGGCTGAAGCATCTCTCCCATGAAGACAGGCTGAGAGTTGAAGCTGTTCATCTTGCAGAAGAGAAGGCTCCAGGGATATGTCATTGTGGTCTTCCAGTACCTGGAGGGAACTTAGAAGAAAGATGGAGACAGATTATTTACAAGGGTACGGAGTTACAGGACAAAGGGAAATGTCTTCAAACTGAAAGAGAGTAGGTTTAGATTAGACAGCAGCAAGAAATTCTTCACTGCAAGGTTGGTGAGGCAGTGGAACAGGTTCCCCAGAGAAGTTGTGGATGCCCCATCCCTGGAAGTGTTCAAGGCGAGGCTGGATGGGGCTTTGAGAAGGTGTCCCTGCCCATGGCAGGAGAGGTGGAACTAGATGATCTTCAAGTTACCTTCTAATCCAAGGCATTTTATGATTTGCAAGTTTATGAATGGGGATGTGCCAGGTCTCAAGCAGGAAAAAAAAAAAAACCAACAGGGTAATAAGTCAGGTTGACAGATGGGTGCCCTAAGAACCTACACTGGTACAGAGTGGACCCACATCTGCATTCACCACGTTCTCATGGTGCACATGAATGTTCCAGGTTCTGCTGACTGATTTCTCAGAGTCCTGGTTTTCTCAGACCTGGTTTTCTCCTTCTGACCTTTCACAAGGGCACTTAAAATATTCTGAACTTGCAGACCTGTAAATGCAGAAATGAGGAGAAGAGAATGTTAATAGATACCTTCTGTCTTCTCAACTGCATTTAATAATCTGTCATGCTTTACCATATCTATTTTACTTACTAAAATAAATCTTGGCTAAAGAGTAAGAGCATTCAAAATTCCATACAATTATTTTTTTCTCCTATACTGACAATTATACTGTTTTCTTTCTAGGTCCTCTTAAGTTTTGGTAAAGTTTTTTAGTAATATCAGGATAATAACTAAAACTTTGTGATTGATTTCTGTAAAAAATTGAATATTTTGGAGGTAATTTGTTCATTTTTTTAAAATATGTTAGACAGTGTGTCCTTACTGAACAAACGCCTTGTTAGCATAGAAATTCCTAAAGAAGGCTGGAATCATGGTATGTCAGGAAAAAAGCATGAAGTTTCTACAAACTCCAGGACACTCTCCTGCTCTTCTTTTCTTTCTCACCTCTGACCAGCTGTTGTCTGTGATTATTTATGTTTGCTTGCTTTAGAAGTAGTTGTTCATCTGAAATCTGAAAGTCTACCCTATCGCCTGAACTTACAGCTTTATTTTTCTCTATGGTTCTTTCTTTCTGAATGAAGTAGTTTATTTGGGACATTATTTGGCAAATCATTTCCATTTCAGAGTTTTCAGTTTATAGGTTAAAATAAAACTATGAATAGCATAGTTGTCATATGTCATATCTCTTGGAGGATCTCTATTACCATCAGAGGCTTGATGCATTAGGCAATGGATGACTGAGTTATTTTTGATTGCTTTCTCCTGATGTAGTTGAAAACAGCTTTCTCTTTTTTTTCTCCCTCCAATATAAAATAGATTCGTTATACTTCAATAAATACAAACAAAAACAAAAGTGAAAAACTCAAGGTCACGAATAACAAAAATAAACATTAAAAACTCGAGCATTCAGAAGTTCTTTTGATCTGTCAAGTGTTTCTCAGTATCCCCAAGGTTTTAAGTGATTGTTTCATTCATTACATCATGATCTAGAGGATTCCTGACTATCCCCATTGCCTTTTATCCACTTCAAATAATTTTATTTTATAAGTACCCCACTGGTCCCATACTTATGTCTGTGCATCTTTGGAACATTTCCATTATTAAATTATCTGCAATCCATGATCTATTATTAAATAAGCACTGCTTTACTAAAGCCAAAGCAATCCTACAGGCACAAAAAATTATTAGTATAGCAGTGTGCTTGTAAAAGGTGACAGATGGGAAAGAGAGTTACAAGGACAGCACGGGACCCTACTAACCCACCAGAGATTGAATCCATCAATCAGAAAAAAAACCCCATGGTAACAGTGTAAAGAGGGAAGAAGAGAAGATATCTATCCCAGCCTTTTTTATTAGGCCTTTTTTTCTGTTGTGTCTCATGCTTTTATTTCCATGCAAAAGGAGGATGGGGACACATTGTCTCTGCCCTTCTCATGGTAACGTTTTGCTCATTTGTGATTTAAACTCTTTCTGAATTGATTGGTAAATCTAGCATGAAGCAAATAATCTTTTCCTGAAATTTAAACCTCAGATAATGTCCCAGTCCTAATCATTCAATGTATCTGTGCAGGGTAACACCTACTCTATGGGAAAGTCCTTAAAGTTTCGGTGGGATTTGGAAGCTCTGGTAGCACTGTTTGAAACTTGAAATCTTGGAGCAAGATATTATTTAAACTAATAAATTAAAATAAAAAATGCGGAAGTTATAATTGACACAAATATTAAAGAATCTAAATTATATAACAATTAATCAGAAAACATAATAAATAATCCAATATCATAAGAAGAGATTATTAATCAGTCCTCTTTGTACTGTTGCTTTTTCTGAGAAGGTGCATGGGAGAAGTGAAGAAGTCACTTTGATTAAAGCTGAAATTCATTAAACAGTTAATTATTCAACTAGAATGACCTTTTTTTTTACCTTCAAAGATTAAATACAAAATTTACAGCTTAGTTTTACAAAATTGGAATAAAGGATACAACTTATTTCTAAGAATTAAATAACCCTCTCTGTTTCTGATAATTTTGATAAACTTCTCAAATGCTTAAAGGAATGTTTAATATGTCATCCCTACAATGAATAATCTTCAATCTAGGCTTTTGCTTTTTTTTTCCTTACATTTCTTTAAATTTATATTTTAAAAAGTAAGACTTCAGGTATCTTTGGTGCATGTGATTTATACAAAATTCAACACATTGCATTTTTTTTTTATTCTTTTAAAATGGGAAAATTATTTAAAATTATATTGTTCCAATGCCGTGGAGGTTCCTTGTCCTCCTTTCAGAGTAAGAAAATAGTATTTGGGATTAAGGAAACAATAAAACATCAATCATAGTTTCTATATAGAAGGATAATATACAGATTTATAGAAAACACTAAAAAATGGGAAAGAAGCCACATGATTATTCTATTACTATTCCCCATACTTCCTTTATATCTATCATTCAAAAATATGGACTGCAAAAAATTATTTACTAATTACCACAACAATTCAATGATACAGTTGTGTGTTTAATCATCCAGTACTCTTGCTTTCAGCCTCAAATCATACCATACTCAATAAAGTTTAATGTTCCTAATTTATGGAGTCTGACACTGCTACATAGCCTTTGGGTCAGTTTGAGTCATATGCATACACAGAGAAATTAATATTTAAACAACTTCTCTATATTGGAATTTAAAATACATAGGAAAGAGCTGATCAAGTGTTCAGCAAAGAAGATAAAGCTGTAAGTGCAAATTACATACTTTGAGCGCTTGCAGTTGAGAATTAGAAGACTGCCTCTCTTCCTTAATTTCAGTGTTTCAAAGACATGGAATGTGTTGACCAAACTTTGAGTACATATACTCTTTCAAATCTGCTTCTAGGGCTACTTCTCAAATTATGATTAATATTATTTTATGAGACCTTGATACCCAGACTCGCTTTTACATAATACAGGAAATAATGCTCAGAAGGCAATTAAAATCTTTGAATAGGTGCAACATTATTCTCAGCAAAGAAATGCACCCATATCATGATCCCATGCAGGTTGAATTTATTAGACATCATAGTGTACTTGCTTAGTGAGTCACATGTATCCTAACTCTGCTCTTGTACACAGGGGCTGTCCTAACTTCTCAGGTTTTCTGGAGTCTCCACTGTTCATCCCAGTTCAAACAATAACATTAAGAAACATTATTCCTTTCCTCTGCTTTTAGAATGGAGTCATAGAATTGCTTAGGTGGAGAAGACTTATAAGATTGAGTCCAGCCATTAACTGACCACCATGTTCTCCACTTGGTCTCTAAGGATCACATCCACATGTTTTTTAATGGGTTAGCAATTTCCACTTATCTGGTGACCTGGTGCTGATTGACCACTTCCCTGCAGCCTCTTACAACCCCTGAACACCTTTTCAGTGAGGAAATGTTTCCTCATATCCAATCTAAACCTCTCCTGGTGCAACTTGTGGTGATTTACCTTGTCCTGTCAGTTTTTTATCTGTGAGAAGAGGCTGATCCCCACCTTGCTACAACCTCTTTTCAGGTATTGCAGAGAGCAATAATGTCTGAGGCTCCTCTTCTCCAGGCAAAACAACCTCAACTTTCTCCTCAACCTCCTCATAAGACTTGTGCCCTAGTCATTTTAGCTTAGTCACAGTGAAAATGAAGCCTATGCAGAAATATATATTTGTGCTGTCACTAGTAACTTTTAAATCTTTCAAGCAGATTAATAATGAACATGCATGAAGAACAGAAATACTAAAAATGCTAAATATTTACAATTTTAGTGAGAGTTGGCAGTATGCCTAGGGGACACACTCCACTCTTATTCCTCTTGAGAGAAAACCAAAGAGCTCTAAAGGCCTTGTTTTGTTCTATTTATATCAATTAATCATTGTAAATAAATCCAGACCAGCATCAGCAGTTAGGACAGGTCAGACCTGTGTGAACCCTCATATGTGAACCACAGAACATGGAAGAGGGACTGGAGACACAGTATGAGAGTGAACAGGAGCAGCTGTAGTCCAGGAACAGCACTAGTAAGGGGTAGAGCCACGCCGTAGGGAGAAATAATGCAATTTTATATAGACTGAATAAGGATTCATTAATGTGACTTTTTATTGTATAGCTGATATAATTTCTTATTAAGAGAAAGGAGGTGGGACTAACTGGTGGACAGGGGAGATTCTCCGACAGTGCTCTAGCAGTCTATTTTTTTAATTAATAAGCAGTTTATTTTTCTAATTAATTTTCAGGATGCTCAAACTATATCAAGCTTTGCCTCTTATTCACTATTAAGCACATCTTTAAGTTTCTTAATAGGTAAGGTATTATTGCCTCCAGTAAAGTCAATTTCTATTTCAAATGGTGTAGGTTCTTTTGTTATTTCTAGTAATTCTTCACTTTTTTTTGTTTGTTTTTTAATGAAGGACTTCATATGGACTGCTCTCTGTCCAGAAAGCACGAAAGGAATTCATGATCTTAGGGCCTTAGGTCTCCTACCTTCTATTGAATGTAATAACTCTCAGATTACCTCCCTCACTCAAAAATATTCAATATATTTATATTCTGGGGTAGACTATTGTAGGAATATATATCAGAAATCAATGTCAAGGTTCTGCAATTATGAAATTAGATTAAAATGAAAAAACAATGCTCATTTTTATGTGAAATTTTACTTTGACAGATGGTCTGCACACCTTTGGAATGCTTTGCAACTTTCCAGTTTCACAACATTTTGGGTCATACCTGACTGTTGTGTCTTATGCAGTGCAAACTGTTTACTCTGTTGATGATATTGAAATGTTGTTGGGATCTAGAGGGATTTTCATTTACTATTTTATGCCCTATCCAACAGGCAAATCACAGAAAGCTTTTTAGTTAGACATGGGTGTGTATGTAGGCACTTGAGTCTCTGGCAAACAGCTCACTGCAGCTCTAGTTTAATCAGCTCATTCTTTGGCATTTACTTGCTGCTTTCTTGCCTGAAGGGCAAACACTATCTTAATGAAGCACACAAGGACAAATGACTTTTCCAGGCTGTGATTAATTTTCACAAGCTGACTTTAATCACTGGTTAATTAATAGAAGATTTGTTGATTTACACAAAAACCAGTCATTATAAGCAATATTATATCGATTTGTTTTTCATTAATTTAATGCAGTAACAAGCTTTTATTTAGAAATTAAATGTGCTGATGTTTCATAGTAGAAAGAATGATAATGTACTAGAGGAGAGTATGGCACCTATGTTGCTCGTTGGGTTTGCCTGCTTGTCCTAATCTTTTTAGAAGAAACTGATGCCAATACTATTCTAGCTCGACTCTGTCACCCCCTTACCCACACTTCAAAAATGGGATTAAGATTTTTTGCACTATTCACACAATATTTTAATAATAAATGGCTAGTAGCAGCATATAACTTATACGATAGATATGGCAAAGATCACACAGAGTTCAACATACAAACGAAACAATTCAGGGAAATAGATAAGGCTTTTGTATTATTATGCCAGGAGCTGGAAATTGTTTTAAGATTAAATTTTATAAACTGCATTTAACAACATAAGTTAAACTATTGATTTTTTTCATGATACTGTGACAAAAATCATAATGTAAATTCTATGAAATACATAGCAATTGGTTTAGATCTGCTTGATGAGGCACCCCATCATGATGTAACAGTTTAAACCACAGCCAGAATCAGTGACAAAAGCCTAAAAGCAAACAAATTTAGAATAAAAGCAAAATACTAACTTTGAACAGTTATGGGGTGATTAGTCTAGGAGATTGACTGATCTATCATCCACTTTCTTTAATGGAAAGATAATTGACAGTCTGGAAGATTTGAAAATTTTGGGAATTCAGTATGACTACAATGCAGGGAATATACTGGTAATATGGTCTATAACAAACATATGAGAATAAAGGAATTTCTGGTCTTTTCTAGACATGGAATCTATTAATGTTGAAAGCCATTAAAGTTGCCTGACACATGACACCAAATATTCTGTCAGTCTTCAGTACTCAATAAAATCAAATGAGCATTGCATATGATACTGATACAGAGACCTTTTAACATAGTTTATACTAGAATATTCTACCTTCTATTCACCATTTTATTCTTACCCGCTCTTTTCTGCACAGTAAAATCCAACTGACATAGATAGAAGTCATACAGTACATATGGCAATTTAAGTGGAATTTATTCCTAAATCAATATTTTTCTTTTTCCCTTTTCAAACAAGTATTCTCCTTTTACTTAGAAAGAGTGGAGGAATTGTAAAATTACATGATTTTTACCTACACATTTTCTCATGGTTTGGGGTTTTTTTGTTTGTTTTCTTTTAACAAGTTGCAGAAAAATGTATCATTCACTAATATTTGGTGTACATGAAGTCCCATTTTTTTATGAAACCTTAAAGTGTCACATTGTATAAAATGAGATATTCAAGAAAAACAATTATGTAGATTCAATGTTTGCATGCTGAAGTCTGGGACAGTTTTGACTTTAGTTTTCGACTCTTCAGTCTGAGTGGATAATGTTCACTTAGTGACATTATACCTGGGATTCTTCTCCTAAATATCACTTTTCTACCAGTGGCAGCAGCAGGAGGCTGAAGATGCAGTTTAACACATACTCTGCAATAGCAAATTTGAATAGCTTTTGTTAGACTGAGCATTAGGCTTCCACTGGGCGCTATGCACAATACTATTGCATAATGAAGCATCAATTAAAATGCCATTGAAATAAGATGTTATCCTGTTGTCTTTTAAATGATGTTATCTTGGCACTTCATCTGCCTAATGCCATCAGTTAGCACAGTAGACCCAGCACCATTAAGGTTAATGTACAACATGTTTCTAATGTACACCAGTGTGTCATAACATATGTCAAACATGAAACCTGATCATAGTGATGATGATGGACTCACAAAGGAATATACAAAGAATAAGAAAAATATGTGAACTGACTCCTCTCTGAAAGATTGCGCTGGCATTCCGTCAAGTGTTGATGATTTCAAACTTCATCTAAAACAAGGTAAATAAAACTGAAACTGGAGCTTCAAGAATACTGTGTAGAGATATGACAACAGACAAATATATTCAGGGCCTAAATTTTTTCTAGAGTCCTCAATCACATCTCTAAATGCCAATGGATAACACTTTGTTACAGTCTTCCCACAATAATTCACTGAAAAAGCATTTTCATTACAATGTACAGTAAAAGCGGCATCAGGTGAATTTCAGAATGTGCAATACAATGTATAACTAATGATAATTACTGGGCAGCCTACATTTTCTGGATGTTTTCAAAATTATTCTGTTCCTATGGAGTTAACAGTTTGATTAAAGTTTCATTAGAGTAATTATTTAAAAGCACTGTGGACAAAATTCACATTTCTCTGTTTTCAAGACCACCTACAACTGAGATAAAAACTGAACTAAAAAGGCACATTTGAGTTTAAAGTTGCTGTCACTTCTTCTATTTGTGTACATGACACATTGAAAAATAACTTGCTGTCTTACAGCAAGTCAAAAATAAATTTTTACACATTTCTCCAACAGCTATAATCAATCAAAACATAGATTTTTAGTCAAAAGATTAAGCTCTTGATACATTTGAATTTTTTTCTATTGTAATAAATCTTTCAGTAAAAAATGGATACCTCAGCAGAGTCTTTTGAAAAACAATATGGAAAACATCATTTAAATTGCTAGCCAAAGTAAAGCTCAAATACCTTATCTAGTAACAATATTTAACAACATTGTTAAGATATAAAGGTAACAATAATTAAGATCTAAATGTAAATATTTACATCTTTTTAAAATTCCATATGTTATGAAAAGAGATTTCATGATGATAGGGAGTTCATTGAGAAAAACAATATTCCCTAGATATATTTACTTGTGTCAGATTTATTTGGATTATAACATTATTTAAACAAATCTGGCAAGATTTTTCTCCTTTTTTCTCTGCTTTTTTTTGAGATAGGGTTTTCTTTGGTTCTTTTTTTGGTCGGTTGATCGGTTAGTTCATGGGTTGTTTTTGTTTGCTTGATTGTTTGGGGGTTTTTTGGTTTGTTAGTTTTTGTTCGCTTGTTTTTAAATCAGTGACTGAAAAATTTTATCTGTTAAGGAATTATGAGTAAGAAGAGTGGAAGTGATAAAATTGATAAAACTAGACCTGACAATGATTTTTCGTTTAAATGAACTTGAACAGAATATTTAGAAAAATGCATGCAAAAAGGGTCAAGAGTATATTGTTAGTTGATGTTCCCAAAGAAGTAGTGGCAAAATTCCCACTGCTTTACCTGGGAATAAGAGGAAAATATAAATATGATGTCTGAATTCTAATTAATTCAATATTTTAAATTAAATACCTGGCAATGTTTTACAGTTTTGTGAAACAATCACTCAGTTCCAATGTTATCCAACAGGGACTTTAGTTTTTAATCTACTGTTTTAAGGTAGTCAAAACTACATAGATTCCTGTGTGAAAACATTATTATATTGCTCATTGTGAGTCTTTAGAACTAGTATTCATTAAAGAAGGAAATCAGACATACGTGCAGATTTTGGGTCACATTGTCTTTAAAATAAGAGAGAAGAAATTGGTAAAAGGAACAAGGCAAGAAATTTTTGAGACCCTCATTTTCACTTTGCAAACACTGAAGAAAGGACCTTGATAGGCAAAAGAAAAAGCCAAATCCCTGAATCTACCAGAACTCACTGGCCCTGAATTCCCTAATAAAACTTTCATGGGGTTTATCTTTCTCAAATATCTCACTGGGATAAGTGTCTTCCTTACTAAGCCTAGAAATTGAGAATACAACCTAACTCTACAGGTAATTAATATATGGGGTGATGTATCTCACACTGAAATAGACATGAATTGCTCTGTTGAAGATTTCCTATGCTGTCATCTAGGGAGACAAGACTGGTGGCCAAGACAAATTTGATATCTTACTTCCACATAAAAATTATACAAACCTATATTTCATATTCTCAGTAAGGTGAAATTTCAACTAAAACAGATTTAGAATCTGAAATAGACATTCTTGTTAAAATGAATGTTTTACAGACATTTAGAGATTTTGAATAATTTTACAAAACAGAAATAAAACTTCAACAGGAATACATTTGTAACTGTCATAACTGAAATATCCATAGGACATGTACAAAAGGAATTCATGTTTTGTGTCATTAAAACCATTTCACAATTATTTTCAGAACCAAAAATCTGAGATTGTCGAGCACTATTACTCGAGGAGTTCGGAGCTGTTAATCTCCATGAAGATATGCTGTTCAGGCTTCTCTGTAGTTCTGCCAGTGATTCCTTGCTTTCTATGGAAAAATGTTATGATGCAATATCAATAACTGAGAGAATACTAATCTGATTCTAGGTTGTAACCTGCATCAAGAGATGTCTGCAATAAGTAACATTATTCCAGACATGAGAGAGGAAGTCTGGATTTTAGGATACAGAGTACTATGGAGTAATATTTTAAATTAGAGTTAATGAAGAAAACCCCTAAGAAACAATTGTAAATTACAGAAGAGAGAATTCTCCACCTGGCACCTCACAGTAACAGTGATCAGGAACTATCTTCAATCCTCTGGCAAGTGAAGGAGAAAGAAGAGCTCCCAAATGCTTTGATAATTATCATTATCTTTTTTAATACATAATCATCTGGAGTTTTTGCCAGCAAACATTCATCACCCATCTGTGGCCATGAACAGAAGTTATCACAGTGTAAAAGCTGGTGCAATTCACTACTGGCTGTGTGACAGCTGGTTGGAAGAGGGACTGCAGAAAAATCTGTGATCAGAGGACAGAACCCAGGAGTTCAACCTACAAGCCTTCCCTAAGCTGTTCTGTAACTTGCCATGGCAGATCAATGAATTTACTTGTAATGAACTGACTTTCTACCAGGCTTAGCATTTTGTTAAATAGAGTGACCTTTAAGAATTCAAGGCTGTGGACTCTCAGATCATTAATAAATTACAAATCTAGGTAAAATTTTATTTGTTTATTTAAAGGAAAACATGATTACAGTTGTCATATTGATCCTACATGCTTAAAATCCATTTTTATTTGACTATAACATACATGAAAAATTTATTTTTACTAAGAAAGAAATTAAAACTGGGATGAATCCTTGTTTTGAACAAATGCATCAGCAAATTCAGAGAAACATTTAAACATAGCATTTCCCTGATCAGCCTGATCTAGGGGATGACATCCCTGCCTATGGTAGCTATGGTTGGAACTAGGTGGTTTAAAATCCCTTTCAACCCAAACCATCGTACGATACAAAGACAATAGTCAGATCTCCTGATAGACCTGCTCCACACACACAAAAAGACAACTTCCAGGAAGGACATATTTGTAGATTTTGTGATTTCAGTGTAAAAAATTATTATTACATTTGGCATTCATTATCATTAACTTTAACCTAAACTGATCTCTTCCTGGACTTCTTTCATTCCGTAGAGAGACACATGTCCCTGCAAGGCAAGGCAAAATAGCAACTGATCTTTATGTGTTCTGGACCACATTGTTGCCGGAACAACAATTTTCATTTTGTCTGCAGAGAGTCAAGTGAGCTCACCAACATCTGGAAGTACCCCTTCTCTGCTGTCCCTCCTCTGTGTGTGTGGATCTGAGTAGTCACCAGTAGATTCGTGGCAGCAGGAATGAACACAAAAATGCCACCACCTGCAGCCCACCTTGGGGCACAGCTCAGTCCAAACTGTGTTTTTGGTGACAATTCAGATGCAGAGGTTAACACTGCTTACAGATTCAGATGCTGTAGTTCATTTGCAGGATCAAAGTTCAAACTAGAAGTAATTGCATGGAGTAACAAAACCAAGTGAAACACTCAGAACTGAAAGGATCAAAGTGAAACAGGAGGGCAACAGGAGTCCCACTCTTTTGAAGCATGTTTCCAAAGTGCTTTTCTTCTTGACTATTTACTCAGAGGGCCATGCCAACAGACAGGTGTGGAGCCTCAGCTGCCATCTCACCAAGTGTTCATACAACACTTCTACTATCACAGTATGATATTTTGAAACTCTAGTTTGAGTGGTTAAACTGGAGTTTTTACACTCAAATTCTGAGTGTGGGATGTATTTCTTTCCACCACCTTAATATCCATTAAATACTTGCCAATAGTAAAAGAATTAAAATACATTACTTTTCCCTGTAGCAGAAACAGTAGTTTGAGCCAACAGTGCACTGATTTAATATTCAAAGCAAATGATCCATTTGAGGTCAGTAGGATGTAAGTCAGCACAAGATTTTTCAGCTCATCTGTGCCATGTTTATAAGCAATGACCACTTCCACGAGGTTTACAGCTTTGGAAAACCAAAGATCACACAGGCCTGAAAAGGGTGAACTGACACCATCAATATCAAAAGAACAAAGAAAGCAACCTATTTGCTAGCTGCTGTCCGAAAAATCTCTGCAGAATAAACCATAAATATTCATGACTGATCTGAAAAAAATATGTCTTGGCGATTTTTCTAGAGCAAGAATTTCTCCCTTAGTTTCTTCAAATTTTTAATCTGTCACTTTTAAGGAGTTTTAGGTAAATCAGTTGGGTAATGGATTTATGTGAAAAGTATAAACCACCAAACACTATTTTTCTTTTGTTTTATGAGAATTTAGACTTTATCATCTTCATCTCTGTTCTTTAAAAAAGAAAAAAAAAACCCACCGTTTTTTATTTGAACTGATGTTCATTTTTCTCTCTTTAATTCTTCCTTTAGCTGTCGCCTGCAATTATTTACAATGAGTTTTATTGGTCATATGTCATCCTACTTTCTACCTTTTTCAGGGCATGAGGTCTCATCCTTTACTTAAATCTGAAGTAACTTATATCTAAATAAACCAAATACTATAGGATTCATCAACCTAAAAGCATAAATAAATGAGAGATTCAACTCAGAGACATGAAGTGATAACTGAAATGGAAAAGTAAACTTTCTTTCCTTGTTTTTTTTACAGTTAAATCTTCCAATTTGAAAAGAACTTGGATATCATACATTTAAAACATAATATTAATTCTTAATATACTTATTTTTTGCTTAGCCCTAAGCATCTGTTGCACGTCATTTTGAGGATAGGATACAGTTTGACCCTGGAAAACAATTTTTCATCTCTAAACTGTAGATAAAATTTTTTAATTAAAAATTTTACTTTTGCTTCCTTTATTCTCTTTAATACTGAAGATCATAGTAAAAATACCTTCCTATTTAATATGTATGACTGGGAAGGCCTATGGAAATTTTAAATAGGTACATCCTGCAATATCATTAAATTGTGCTCTCTTTTGGAGGTGTTTTAATTATAATTGCCCAAATACAAACAATCAAAGTCATATGTTGCTGGCAAAAGCAAACTTTCTGCAAAATGTTTCATTGTTGGCAACTTTCTAGAAACCTTCCATCCACAAAAAATAATGATTTTCCCTTTTCCCCCCTCAACTTCAAAATTAAAATTCACTAGTAAAAAAATTTAGATAATGAAATATCATGTGTATATATAATTGTAAACTATCCAGAGGTAAAATAAATAAAACCTTTTAAAAGATTTTTTAGTTCCTCTATTATATTAAAGCAAAATCGAAAAACAAAATTGCAGCATAAAGTTTTTTATGAAGGAAAACGAGTACAACTATAAGCATATGAAAATATGCTTATATAGAGACATAAAAATTTTGGGAGATATCCACCTAATACAATAATACATTTGCTATAAAATTTAAATAGATTACTGCAGTGTTGTGATACTTAGAATAATGTGAAGTTTTTACATTTTGCTGAGGTTTTTGTATAATCAGAACAAAGCTGAATTGCAACATTCAAAAGGTAACCCATGACTAATAACTATTTCCAACTATCTGGACTATTATGGCAATATTGTAATAATTGCACTAATTATGATTGTCCTTAATTAATTAAATTTAATAGATTAAGGATCATTTAGAATAATTTCATTCCACGAGTTAGTTTATGTGTATACGTTAGTTTATGTTGCATGTGTATACATGCAACTGCAGACAGAAAGAAAGTTCTGTATAGGTTGAAAAATATCACCTTGAATCCTAATTACATCAGTGATATAATTCAAAAATTTTGAATCACGATGGAAACTGTATGTTTAATTAAATAACTTTTAAGTCCCTTTGATTTTCATATGAAGCTTTATGACAGCATGATATATAATATGGATCATTAGAAAATATAAGTATGTCAAATCAGAAATACCTCTCAGCTTTGAACTTCTCAATCAATTAAAAATATAATTAAAAAAATGTTTTAATATGACACTTTTCCTAGACTCATTTTCTCATGTCTATATGACAATAAAATACATCCAAACCTGAAATATGTAATTTTTAAAGTAAAAATCTTAATTATTGAAGAACTAAGTATTCAATTGTGAGTCCATTTCAAGAAGTCTTGTCAACCAAAATATGTGAAGCATCTCTTACCATAATAAATCTAAATGTGTGGTATATAATGGAAAACTCAATTACACAGCATTTATCTTTTCAAGAAAAATACCCTTCATGGCTTTCAACATTTTTTTTATTAATGGGATATTATTATTGATAAATATTACCAAAAATATAGATAACATTAATCACACGCATTCACTCTTCTGTAGTGTTTCAAAAAATACTCTGCAATATGCTGGCATTTTATTTATTGCATGGTTAGTTAAACTCCATGTAGAAACAGTCTGTTTTAATATGGGAGACACATTGATCTTTTAAAATTCCAAATTTTATTTAGACTATACAATGTCCTCCTCATCTTGCCGAAATTTCTGAACATGTCCTATCTCTGTAATGGCTTTCAGGTGCAAAGGTCAGAAACAAAGGCTGTATGCAGAGAAGCATGTATGCCAACTCCCAGGTTTCTTTTGGTATTCATTGTCCAACCTTTCACTGTATATCTACATTATGAATCAAGATCAACCCCAGCCTTTCTCATTCACTCTGCCTTAAGCCCAGTAGAAAAACATATATTCAGAAAATAACACTGGCAATGATTTTTAAATTTTCAAAATAACTTTATGAAAGAAGACTAAAAGAAATTCATCTGTGGCACAGAGCCTTTCATCTCTAATTTGCCACTCTTAATCAAATCAAATTCAGCAATGCTTCACAGTCAGTACTGTCTGATAAGTGGTTTTTGGCCTATGAGAAATGAAAAAAAATGTTCTATTTTAGTTGCTTCTAGACAGAATTCCGTGTTGCAGAAAAATGTGGTAAAATTTCACTGACAGCCTCCAATGGAGAGATAAGGAAAAGTATTTAGGAAATGA
>JAYDZK010000056.1:17027448-17039061 GCA_034509185.1 Euphonia xanthogaster | reverse complement strand
TGACAGAGACTAAAATATATCAGAGGAATTCATATCGGTCTCACTCTTCTGGCACTGTTGCTGTGTATAGATGCAATACCTGCTCAGAGGACTTTCACAAATACTAATACTTTTCCCTTTAAGATTACATAAATTTATGGGGAATGTTGATTTTATTGGAGAAATTATTAGAAAGCATCTGTACCAGTAGCTGAATGCTGTTAGCAAGAATAATAATGACTATAACTTCCCTAAAATATATTTAATTTATTAAGATTTTGTCTTGCATCTGCCTGTGGTTCTTCCATAGCAATTTAAGCAACAGCCATCTGAGTTCTAGAGTATGCTCTCTGCCAGCCCTCGAATGAAATTGCCAGCTTTTCCCTCTATCTATGCACAGTCTGATGTGTGTCTCTGTGGTCACACACTGAAGCAGATGGGGTGGCTGTTCTGGGTCAGATCATTATCTCACTGGGCTAGAGCAGCTGAGCAGCCCTACTTGAGCTACAGGTGAAGTTTGACACTGCCACATTTTAGGGTGGCATATCTCCTGTAATTGCAAGCAAAATTGCAACAGAAAATGTGCTGGCGTCTGTATTTGTTTTGGTATTTTAATCACTTGATTCTGCAGTAAAACCAGGCTTGAGAATAAGATAACCATGTATAATCTTATCACTAAGCAAATGCTGAATGATACCAAATATGCAGGTAAATTTGTGTGTAAATATTTGACATGAAATCTAATATTCATTTCACATTGTTATGAATGTGAAACACCAGGAATTACTGCTCCAAACTATTACCTTTACTGACTATTGTGTTTTTAAAGAAAATAATTACATTTTAAAAATAGAAAAAAAATAGGACTAGAAGAAGCATTTGTTCCTTACTCCTTTTTTTTTTTTCCCAAGCAAGCTTGTTATAAATTCATACTTTTTAATTTATTACTAATGGATACTCAGAAAACTTATTGCAATCTATTACTTGTTGACCAAAATCCCCCAAATAAACAATAATCTCTAAGACTTCCTTCATATAAGACATGATAAAATATTAAAAAGTTTCAGTAAATAATGTGGACATGGATCTTACATAAACAATGAACTAGTAAAAAAGACACATTTCATATTTTTATATGTATGGGCAGAGATACATAGATATATGCATGAAAGGATGGATTTGAATGTCTAAATAGTTAATGTGGTCAGGTAAAGGAAAAGGAGATTTTAAATTGTAGGTTAAATCAGAAAGTTAAATATTTGTTCTCTCATTTTTGTCTTCTCTTTTGTTTTCTAATAGACCATTTCTGTTATCCTTAATGAAAATATTAATATGTTTGGTATGTACAAGCAGCCTTGTAAATTCACCACTCTGGAGTTCAGTACCTTGAAGTGATTTGAATATAAACACTTGAACTCCCTGCTGCATTTCATCTAGTCCATTCATTAACTTTCACTGTTGTTTGAATCTCTTAAATTTTATTTTCTCTCTCAGAGATGGTTTGCTACTTTGAAGGAAACTTGACTGGGGATGAAGCTCTTCAGAAAGAATTCACACAGATCCTATTGTTGGGGAAGCAATTTCTTTTGTTTACACTACATTTATTTGGAATTGTCACACCAGCATTGGCACAGCTGCAGATTACATAGTGATGTCAGGAAAGATGACAAAAACAATAGGCTTAAAAAATAAAAGCTGAAAACATCAAAATTCTCTCTTAGCCTAGCTGTGTTACAAAGACCTGAAGACTTGGCAAATAAAAAAACTGACAAACTATTATCTACTGCTATTAAGTAGGTCTTTTTTCTTAGGAAAGTTCAGAATGCCCTTCTCAATTACTTATAATGACATTTATGTGATTAAAAAGCACAACATTATTATTGTTTTATAGAAGGTATTGTATTAAATATTTTTATGCCTTTGAAATAGAGATGATGCTTCAAATCCCTGTGGGATTTTCAATGTGTTTCATCCTAATAACATGTTTAGTAATCAATGATCTAGGCTCTTCCACACTGTAAAAAAAAAAAAAAAAAAAAGTAACTGGAAATGGTAGCCCCTGCTCTAGGGGGCTCATGGCAACTAGACAGACCAGGTGGTCAAGTGAGACAAAATGCTGTGGTGGTACTCAGGGTGGTGGCAAAATGGACTGATCAGGCAAGATCATCAGCTTGCCATCTGACCAGACCCTTCCCACACTCACTGTAATGGCCATGAATACTTAATTTAAAATAATCAAACTTTTGCAGAGATTGCCTGAGTTTAGTAACATTTGATCTTTCAGTCATTTTAAACTGCTGTAGTAATCCAGAACCAATCTAAAAGTCATTTCACCCATTCTTATTAATGTCATAATTACTTCTACCAATTATTATCTGTTATGGTGCAAATGAATTGTGGTATGGAGTACTCTGCTTATATGCAGCAACATCATGCTCTAACTACATGTAAGTTTTAGGCCATGTAAAAAGTCACATATTTGTGCTAACCTACTTTGAAAAAATAGGAAAAGCTGTGGTCCTATTTTGTTTAATTTGTTTTAATATACATCTGGCTAGTTATAAATAATATCAGCAGCTATAAAAATTTTATTAAATTCCATTGTTTCTCAATGTAAAAATGCTGTTTATTAACACACACACACATGCACACCCACACCCACACCCACACCCACACCCACACCCAAATATTTCCCTTACCTAAAAATATAGATGAAACTGCCCAGGAAACTTGCATTAGTACTTTTGCTCTTATTTTGTCATCAAGAAACTTAATTTGTTGCCTGCAGTGATACCCTTTTTACTTCTTGTTTGTTTGTCTTTCTTTCAATGAATATTTGTGAGCTAGGTCAGGTTTACAATCATGGGGAAAGGTGTCTGAGAGGAAACACAGAAATGTTTCATTATTATTGTGTTTCCAGATTTTCATGACTGTTCCACTTTTCTCATTTCTCTCTTCTTGGTGTTTTCTCAGCTTAGACAATCCTATGCACAGCAGTGAAGTAAATCACAGATTATCAGCTTGAGACTGGTGTCATTACACTGACCAGCCAAACTTTTACATAATTTTTAATGCCTTTACATTCTTTTCCTTCTCTTTTCTAAATACTCCTTTATGCAGAAGTTTACACTGAAGACTAAACCATTAAAAGATCAAATAATATAAAAGGTATTAGAAGCTATTGCTAGAAACCAGAAACACCTTGGTATCCCCTTACCCAGGAAAACATTTTAAAAAATATTTCTCCATTTTCCAATAGTTCTCAGAATCAGAGAAACATTTTCCTGTTTCTATTTTTCTAAGAATTCTTGAAAAATATTTTTAATTCATTCTTACTGTACATTTTGAAAACATATAAAATAGGTAGGAAAAAGAACACTTTACTGAGATCAAATTTTAAAGGTGAATTTATTCTTCATGTAAAAAAATATAGCTGGCAAACTGGAAACTTGTCGCATAGTTTCACACTATGTAAACAAAATTCAATTTTGAACACAAACTTGCATAGCAAACATATTTTAAAATATTAAAGATATTTTAAAATAAACTACTTAGAGTAAACCTTTCAGCTTTTTTGAACTGGAAAAGAGATAGGCACCCAAAAGCTTAAATGAATTTTGAGAAGTGAGATATTGAGGAAGATAAATTGCAAGATATCTATTTAGAATATTTTTAACATGTAATGACAAGTCAAAAATAATTTTGATTTGATGATATTATTTTAAATAAAAATTCACAACTGCCCTTGATATACTACATTTTCAACAAACTGTTTTTGTCTGTGAGTCTGCCTTATGTGTCTGAAATGTTGATAAAATCTGGTTTATTTTCACTATACTAAATATTCAGCTGAAATTCCTATTTTTTCCCCATGTTCATACTCTCTTTAAAAGCTTTTATCTTCTATATGGACACAATTAAACGAGAATTTTGAAAAATTCCTAACTTTAGGAGCTCCGAATGCCTAACACTTGCCTCAGAACATTATTAAAAGGAGATTCAAAGTTATTTATTCCATTTCTAACCAAAATGAAACAGTTACATGAACATTCACTTATTTATATATTTACCAATTTATAGTACTTCCATTTTCTGTCAAATGCAGGCATAGTTCTTGCATATACCTATCTAGTGAGTCATCTGTTGAATAAAACCTGAATAACATAAAACACAATAGAAATTATCAAAACACAGTTCAATGAGCTCTTGATAGATGCGATGTTCCATTAATTATTGTTTCTTCTTCTATAAGGTTGTACTAATTAAAAGAATAGCATCATACATGCAGTCTCACAGATAAAAAATAATTCCATAAAAGTAATGAAATATGCATTATTTTTCAAAATTTTTTGTTTTTAATAATACAATGACTGGCAATGCTGTGCATCTTATTCCTAGCCTTCATTTATTGATGACATGAACTTTCAAAGTTATGTTTCCCATCAAATTATTCTTCTTCAATATGATCCTCTGTATGCTGATCTAAATTTGGTAATTAGAAAATTGGTTATACTAGTGAAATGAAATATGCTTGATTGATGCATCTAACAGTCTGTCTTTGTATTGTGCTGTATTACAAATACTTTCCATTCCCATCATTAATTAAAATACAAACAATAAAAGTCAGTAAAGAAGCAGCAAATCATAGTAACATCTTGAATATATATCTACAGTGACAGTGAAAATAAGCAATAGAGTTTTGATAGATATGAGTTAACTTCAGAAAACTGTAAGTTATTTTTCTCATGTTTTCAAACTGAGTTTCACAGAAGAAAACATTTTAGAAAAGATGAAGAAAACTAGTTTTAATGACATTTTCATATCAGACATTCTCATTTGCCAGAATCACTAATGATTAATATCTGATCCTCCAGGACACTGAATATATTTGGTGATAATCAGCTTCTCAACCCTCAGAGAAACACAAACTGCGAGAGTAGCCACTTACAGAGCTCATTTTGTGTTTCACAGGATCAGGTCCTAAATGAGCTTTTCAATTTATTGGTTCCACACCAGAGCATTTTTCCATTCAACATTTATCAAGAACAGTTATTCATATTGAAAATGGTTGCACCATAGGATGTCATGCAGCTATAGTAAATGGCAAATAGATTATTCAATTACTCTGTACCAGCAGAGACAACAAAGAATAGCAAATATTAAATAAGTTCTCTGTTGTATATGCTTACTTTTTAAGACTTCAGTGGCATTCTAAATCTGTTAACCTTTCTTGTGGCTCCTTTCTTCCAGAAAGGTTGTGTTTCTGACAAATTTGACATTGGCATGATAAATTAGTTGTATTTGTAGATGTTGAGTATAAGACCTGTTTAACTTGCTGTCCACCATTCCTGTAATGCTAATAGATGCCTGGTAGCATAAATAAAGACAATTCCCATAAGCAAGTAGCAAATGTTGTTAATGATAAAGTGTATCACCTAAGATGCTTTTGGCCACCGGACCACACAACTCATGAGCTATGCATGACAAATATTCAAATATTATATGATGTTTTAGAGAACATAAAAGTATATTTTCTTTAAGAAGGAAAATTTTCAAATCGATTCCAAAAAACTGAATATAAATCTGCCTTTTTTCATTGCTATAGAAAAATTCTAGATCCGAGCAAAATCCAAAAATCAGTTAGTCATGTAATTTCAATGAAATTACTTGGTGTCTTATATTTTATTAGCTATGGCTTTCAGAACTAGAGGTTCACATTCCTTTGGTGGTTTTTAACAAAGCATTTTGCTAATTCGTTTAGGCAGTAGAGGTTGTAGAAGCCTCCACTGGTTCTGAAAACAAATATAATATAAACTTTGTGGGCTGCCAATCAGTCAGGTTTATATCCAAGAGACAATTAAATGAAAATTTCGAGATAAATAAGCAGTAAAAATGTGTTCAACAGAGATAGATTTTCCCTCCAGAAAGTGTCTTTTTGAGTATTCAGAAAAACATCACAGATCAACTTTGAATGAAAGGACCCAGAGCATGTGTTATTTTATGACAGAAATGGATTGTGATGTTAAATGTGCCCTAAAGACACATGCTCTTTAGGGCTACCTGTGAAATAGTACTTACCATAGGGACAGAGTGAGTTATTCAGAGACAGAGTGTCAGTGGAGTTCACTGAAAATTTACTGAAAATTCATTAATATGGGACAGGTCAACAGCTCACGGTAATTATGGAAGAAGATATAATTTCATATAATCATAGAATACAAAGATGGAAGGGGACTTCAGTAATCTTCTGGTCCAACTTTTCATGTCAAAAGCCCAGTCTAGGGAAAGTGGTCCAGCTTCCCGTCCAACTGAATGTTAAAAGTGTCAACTGTCGGGGAATCCACCCCTTCTCTTGGGAAGACTGATCCAGTCATGGATTGCTGTCATTTGAGTATTTTTTTCTCTTGTGTCCAATTGGAATCTACCAGGAGTAACTTATGCACATTGCTCTGTTTGACTTGTGATTCCTTGTAAATAGAGTCCTCCTCTTTGTACCCATCCTTTAAATACTTTAACATGGTGATGAGGTGCTTCTTTGCTGAAGGCTGAAAAAACCCAGTTCATATGACAGGCTTCCTAAGAGTTTAATTGTCTTTGTGGCTCTTCTTTGGACCCTTTCAACCTGTCCACATATGTTTTGTATAGCAGGCACCAAAATTGTACACAGCATTCCATGTAGCACCTGACAAGTGCTGAGTAGATTGGGATATTTTATCTCTACTAGGGATGTGTTTTTTTGATGCAACCCAGAATCCTATTGGCTTTCTTTGCTGTAGAGAGTGACTGATCACTCATATGGAATGTGTTGTCTACCAGGATCCCCAGAACCCTTTCCACAGAGCTGCTTTTTAGATGGGTAGATCCCAGCCTGTGGTGCACTCCTGGATTATGATTTCCCAGGTGCAGAACTTTACACTTGCCCTTACTGAACTTCATGGGGTTAGCCCATTATTCCAGCCTGTCTAGGTCTTCAAGGTGACTCTCCCAATGTGCCCGCTTCCCCACTTGGGTGTCTTCTGCAAAGTTCCTCAGAGTACACCTAATGCTGTTATCCAAGTCACTTATGGAGATATTAGACAGTGTTGAGAACAATATTGATCCTTGGAGGACCACCTTGTGACAGGTTTCCCATTTGCCAAGGAGCTACTTAGTTAGCTGGTATTGGGCTGTCCTTGTAACTTCAGGAAAGAAAAATATCTCTAGAATTCTTATCAGTCAGTCAGAAACAAAGTAATCACAGAAGACATTTATGCAATTTGTTGCATAATAATTGCATTTCTTAGCCTGAAGCATCTATAAAATCGTATCTGAAACTGAGTGGTGGAAAAGTAAGGAGTAAGAAAGGAGGAGATGATGGGTTTGGGAATAAAGAGTGGAGATGAAGGGCTGAGAAATAAAGTGAAGATAGAATACCAGTTTCCAGTTCAGCTATCCCTTTTCAAACTGTTTACTAGTACAGGCAGTCTTTGAAGTCAGTCCAGTCTCCTGTGTCTTTTCTCTGCTGGTGGACAGATGATAGATTTGCCACTGTGCCCTCACACCAACTGCATCCAGCTGGTTCTTTTTCCAAATGACCTCCTAGCTGTGCCTATTTGCTGTGTATTTCTAGTCCCTTGATGTTCCATTTATTCAGTCCTGTCATCTTCTCCTAATGTAAAGCTTGTGCTCTCCTGACAGGGGACGTCAGCATCAAAAATCTCTTTCTCTAAATCATGACCAGTTGAATTTGTACTACAAATGTCCTTGCAGATACAGTAAATCCATTCTATTTGTTACCTTCATTCTTTATAATCATGTGGGATTTGAATATCATGATTAAGAGCAAGTCTTTATTAAGCCTATTTATAGCAAACATAGTCAATAGTTCTGTGAAATAAAGTGTTTTGCTGGCTTACACCACTAAATCTGTGTAGGTAGCAAAGACAAATGTAACCCCCACTGAAATCCTTACTATTCAGGTCACAATTCATTCTTATAGATCAGCTCAGACTGGATTTTCATACGCTCTTTCATGCAAGCTTCAGAGCAGGATTTTGGGATGAAGCATTTCAGACCATATTTTTTCAAAATCCTTTTTAACATACAAAGATATAGAGTTTCAATCTGTCATTTGAAAATCATTGCACTACAAGGTAAAGATAAAATTCAGATGAACAGCGAAATGTCTTAAATGCTGAGAAATGCTCAACTATGGGTAATTCTATATAGCTTGAAAAAAAGTGTCAATGAAATCTTAATATGAACCATTACTTTTAGTGACATTAGATGACTACAGTTAAACTGAAACATTGACTAAAAGCTTTGATAAAACAATCATTACAAGATATGATTGATACTACACGTAAGGCAAACAGGTAAGGTGGTTGGTGCAGAATATCAAGCCAAATGGAGTCGATGACCTTGAAAGTCTTTTGTAACCCTAATGTTGCTGTGATTCTAAGACTTTTAGATTTGTTTTCATTCAGGTTTTTCAGTAGAAATATTCTATCAAATAGGCTTTACATAACAGTCACAGCTGATAGTTCCATTTGTTTTTTTTGTGAAAAGGACAGCATTTATATGAATATAAAAGAGACCAGAATAACTAGCCACATGTTGACCTGAGGTACATACAAAAAGATGTGATTCCATTGGTCTGAGCTTTCCCCTTCTGTCTGCAACTGCTCTTACAGAGCTGTGACAGATGCTACACAAATCTAAGCAATATTAAATGTTTTCAGTGGTGAAGTGAGGAGAAGCAGAAAGAAATTCACTGAGAGGAACAGTGGATAGATGATTAGCATGTTGCCCATACAGGTCTGCATACTGACTCTTGGCTTTAAGACCTCCTGAGGAGGCTGCAGCTTTTCATTGAGAGAGCAAAGAACCAAAGTCAAACCACAAACATGTCTTCTCTACATACCAAAGCCTCCACTTTACAGGAAACAGTGTTTTTAAAGTTCCTGTTATAAGTAAAATACAGTTTTGTATCACATCCTTCAAAACAAGGGGAAAAGCAAACAGTTGTCTCAGGATAAACAAAACTATATGTACACATACCTTTGCCCATTGCTTCTGAATAAAATACTACTTCACTTTTATCAGAAAAGTGACTGAGTGAAAAAGGAAAACAGGTTTTACAAGAAAATGTGTCAGAGGTTTTACAAGAAAATGTGTCAGAGGAGCTCCATTTTTACCCAATGACCACTTTGACTGGTCCATTGAATCACCCTTTGAACCTGGTAGCTGCATGTTTTCACTAACTTTATGGTATATCTATACAGTCCATGCCTCAACAGATTGTCAAGAAGATGCTGTTGAAACTTCCTGTTGCTAAAATCAAGTGACTTCTACATCCACCCCCTCATTCACTGAGCCAGTTACTTCACTGTGGAAACAAGTCAGATTGTTTAAAAATGATTTATCCAAGAAAAGCCACTTCAAGAAACATAAAGACAGATGTCTGGTTTCCTAAAATGACTATTAGATCCCATATATGTCTCTAGTTTTATATGCAACCAAGATAAACCTTAAAATAAAAATAGTTGATAAATCCAAATATATTTAAGAAAGTTGGTGAGTGCCTTGAAAATAGTTTTATGTACTACAATTAAAGACTAGTTTGTATCTGAACCAAAAGCCTCCTGATTTTTTTGAATGCTTTTTGAGTCAGCTGGTGTTAACTCTTGAGTTTCCATATTTAAAAATTGATAAGTGTTTGATTTGAGTCTGTTGGCTGAAGAAAGATGTATTTCCTTCCTGTCTTATTTAGTAAATAAAGTCTAATTTCCCTATAGTTTCTCAGGAACCATGTTAATCTCTTTGATATTACTTTTACTGGTATATAATAGCCGGAAAAAATATCGCTGCCACAAGTTTCCATAGAGATCTTATTCTTCTTTTAAAGTATTTTAGTTCTTTACTTCTCTGTTGTTGTGAAGATGACAGTTCACTAACTTACTGTGGAAGATGAGGGCTATCACTGAAAAATAATCTGTACGATACTGAGAAGCAAAATCCAAAAAAGTCTTTTAGAATATTTACTTTTATATATGAGCATGATTCTGAGTTTTAATGCAGAATTACAATTGCACTTCTATGAACTTTCACAGTCATGCATGTTTCAGAAGCATTAATAAAGGATAGTAATTTAATAAAATGTCTTTATTTACTGCAAGCAGTAAAATCCTGTGACCACTAATTTTTATTCTGTTTGAAGAGAACACTATAACACTGCTCACAGAAATTTCAGCAGTTGTCATCCAGCCCCTCTTGCCCATTTCCCCTTCAATATTTGCACTGCCTTCAGTTCATAGACAATATAGAGTGTGTACAGAGATTCAATATCGATAAGATTTTTTTCTATGTTCCTCCTTTCAGCATTGTACACAGTGTCAGGGTATGAGTTTCAGCTCTTTTATGGATTTTCATAGTTTCAGGGAAGGACTGAGATTAAGACAGCTAATGAACAAATATTCATGAGAATTAATTAGCAATTAACATTAATATCCAGCCTTTTAGCAGCCATTCCAGCTTTCAGGTGGCATGCCATGTAGCATAAGCATCACCATTTCTGCCCCAAAACCAGTATCCCAAACAGAGTAAGAAAGAATGGACTAGCAGAGTAGAATAGCATAGCATAGTGTAGATGGCATAGCAGGGCATTGCTTAGCATGGAATGGAACAGAATAGAGGTTTTCTCCTAGTAAATTTCAGCTGCTGTTTTGCTTTGTTTCATTTCCCAGGCTAATTAGGGAAAGATCCAGTTCCGAGTTCACTAATACCAACTTCCTTGTTACCAATGCCTGACAGCATCTGGAAAATAAGACCTAAGTGCAAAGAGGATGAATATTAAAATAGATATAATCATTCCTTGCAGTTATTAAAAGCAGATACCTAGGCATAAATTGTTTGCTGAGCATCCTGGAGCAAAAATAATTAATGTTTTACTTTCTTCCTAAAGATTTTTTTTTGTCTGCAAGAACTTAGAAAATCTGTTTAGAACTATTATTTTAAAATCTAGAGTTACAGTAGCAAGTAGCAGCCCTGCTTTGATGTCAGCAGCAATTCTGTTTCTTTCTGTCAAAGGTAAAATAAATGAAATGCTTTTGAAATTAAATAAATGGAAACTGTTCCAATTATACTAATCCCTAATTATATGTTTGTTGCTGTGGGAAAAATCTGATTTCAAGCCAAGTAAATAGGACTATTTGGATTAGTTTAAAATGTATAGGCAAGATCAGTATCCTCATTGTTATGAGAACTGCAATTACATTTCTTCTGCAAAATGAAGAGCTTTGAGTGTTTGGCTTTAAGACTTGCAGACTTAGTTTCTAGTAGGATATTTTCCCACTTGGTTCTGAAAACACTATTCCAAAAAAAACTTTTAGTTCATATTCCATTTTCTCAGAGATTGTGCCTGTGAAAATTTCCATATGTAACATAAAAGTCAAGGACTTGTTTTTCCTGATGGAAATCTTGCCAAATCTTGTTGGGGTATTTTTTTCTAGAAGAATATTTTTTGACTGTTAGTTGGTGTAAGAAGATCATCACAGAATCACAGTATGGATAAGATTGGAAGGAACCACAGTAGATTATCTGGGCCAACCTCCCTGCTCAAGCAGGGTCATCCCAAAGCACATTTCACAAGGTTGT
>JAYDZK010000056.1:16991256-17027348 GCA_034509185.1 Euphonia xanthogaster | reverse complement strand
ACCTCCCTGCTCAAGCAGGGTCATCCCAAAGCACATTTCACAAGGTTGTGTCCAGACAGTTCTCTAATATTTCCAGTGAGAGAGACTCCATAGCCTCTCTGGGCAACCTCTTCCAAGGCACAGTCCTCAGCACAGGAAAGAAGTTCTTTCTCATATTCAGATAGCAGTTCCTGTGCATCAGTTTCTGCCTGTTGCCTGTTGTCCTATTTCTTGGAGTATGGAACATTTATTTTCTTGATGGATTAAGCAACAGAACAGGGTTTGAATGAGAGGTTGATTTGACCAATATTTGTCATAAACTCACCACTTTTTGCTTTTTTTATCTAAAAACACTGGGCAATGACTATCTACTAGGGACTGAACTGTGACCTAGGTGAGTACAATGTCCAAAGTTATTCAGTTAATTCACACGTTTGAGGTACAAACTAATTTCTCTATGGAGAAGAATAAGATCCCTCAGAGTAAAATGTCTCTGAGACAGTTGAGCTGTCTCAACTATCTCACTAAACAGTATGACAAGTGCACAGAGAGACACCCCATTGCTGCTGCATAGGTTAAGCACCACAGAAGTAGGTTTGTGAGCATTGTGAGCTCACACAGCCTGGTGTGAACCTTGTACAGAGCTGGCACATATGTGCCTTTACTGAATGGTAGTTACCCATATTGAAAAATGTGAAAAGAAAAATCTCAGCAGCAAGCAATAGTTTTTAGTTTTTAATTAGGCAGCACAGGATTATACCATAAATTGTATCAGCATAACAAAAGTTTGCAGAAAGATTTCTAAGGCTTGTTCACAAAAATATCTGTGCTTCTCATATTTAGAGATCATCATGCATAGTATTTTCTTTTCTTAAAAGTATTACAATGACATTTTTTTACACACAGAAAAGCACAGAAAAGTAGATACCTGAAAGTTCAAAGACATGTATGAATCCGAAATACTAAGCATTTCAAGAAGAAATTTCTTCATTTAAGACAGGTAAAATCCTTCTAAATCTCACTACATTCATATCTGCATCATTAACTGTCTCTATACCTTTAATGTGCATTAGGGGTAAAATATTTAGGTACACCTAAAAAAGTCAATGAGGTGCTCTTTGCATTTTAGAATCTAATTAGAGACAAAATATAGTCCTAAATGAAGTAAAGAAAATTGCATGAGAGCTATGCAAAATTTCCCAGGTGAAGGATATCTATGTAAATGCTTTTGATGTTTTTTATTTTCCCCAAATGTGACTGTTAAAATGCCTACGTTTAAGAATAAAAGAAGATACACAGAGAACAATATATTAACTCATAATTCATTATGCAGTGCCAGCATCTTACTACATCTACACTTTATAACATCCGAGTATCACACTAAGAGCTCTAGGACAGGTGGATAAGCCAATAAAAGTTTATGTAAAGAAGAGGAAATTGCAGATGAAATAAGTGTTGGCTTGCAGTTTAGCAGATTCTGGTAGAGTCTAAAATCCAATGGATGTAAGGAATAGATGATACAGTTCCTTGCCTATACTGAACTTTCAACTTAAGATAATGAAAGCAGGAACAGAATTTTCTAAAGTACACAAACAGGAAGTTTAAAAAAAAGCTCTCTGTTGTGCTCTTTTTTTTTTTTTTTTTTTTGGCGAGACTTGGCAGCAGTACTTCCTGCCCTGAAGAAATCATGTTCTTTTCCATTGACTTCTTTCCATGAGAATGTGATAAATTTAGGGATCTGCTATAGGCAGAAGCCTGCCTGTGGTTTTGTACTCACTGGGCTCAGAGTTCTAGAAAAAAACAGTTACAGAGGCCATACCTAAGAACTGGTAGGGTTGTAAGCACCCTTGATATGTCAAACTGTAAGAGATTACATCATCTGTGTGTCTACCATTGCAAAATTTACACTGCTGCTGTCATACAGCACCACTTTTAATTTGCAATAACACTTTTAAAACTAATAACCCCCCCCCCCCCTGCTTTTGTGATATCATGGTTATGTAAAAGCAAAATTTTGGATTTGAAGCTCTTCATTTTCATATATCTCATATCTCCACTCTTTATAATTGTCCTATAACTTCTCAAAATTACAATTTTTTTAAAAGACTAATTTCAATTTATCTCACAAGATGTACCCAATACTATCTTCTTGCATTGTAAAAAGAAATGGTTTAAATAGATTTTTATTAATGTCATCAAAAATTGCCATAATGTACTACTTTGTATATCATCCTCTTACAAAATGTTTTGATATGCCTCCAAAAAAGGATTAAAATTTTGATATGAGAAATGAGTTTTGCATTGATTTCATAACCTTATATGGGATTATTCTAAAAGAAAAAAAGTGCATTGTTCTCCTCTAAAATTCTTCTTTGACACATTTGCAATAACTACTTTGTTTTCAAGATGCCAGATGTTTTTGACAAGAAATTGGTATACACCTATGTTGTATATTTAACAGTATTTCTTCTGAATTTGAGTAATTTGCTGACGATCATTAACTTGAAAGTAAACTTTATTCAAAATCTTGCCATCTCTCATCACTGCCTTTCATTGTAGCAGACAGATCTTTCCTGTTACTGGAAAACTTTTCATGCCAGCCTTATAATGAAGCTTTAAATCTTCTTGGAAGACACCGTTTTTCATCCATTTTTTCTAAGGACCTGGTCATCACAGCAATTTATCACTCAAATGAATACCAAATATGTGAAAATATTCCTGTGGCTCATGGGTTTTTTTGTCCCAATAAAATGAATGCTGGTAGGAGTATACAGCAATTAGCATAAAAGGTTTGTGTTTTCAAGGAAGCCATCTTTAGGCTACAGGTGGTATTTTCAGCTCACTTTGAATTCTGGAATCTGCAATTCTGTGATTTCTAATTAGAATAGACAATAGCCTGAAGAAGGTTGTATGGTCAACACCCCAACAAAAGCACAGTTTTTATAGCTGTTGAAGGGCAAATGTAAAAACATTAGGAAAAGACTTTTTAATACTTTTTCAAATTGTCCTTATCTCTTTGAGTAAAAATTTATTGTGGAAGTTTCAAATAGAAAATTTATATCTATGGTGACCCTGAAGGGGGTATCAGAACTTTGTCATCTTTTCTGAGTGCTTTTTCAGTTTATAGATAATTTTCTCAAAAGTTGATATGAAATGAGACCAAAAAGTCAGGGTGATTGCTCCAAAAGAAAGAAATAAAAGGAACGAATAGAGGAAGGAACAAGAAAAGAAGAGGAAAGCAGTTAAATCAATGTATCTTAGTTTAAAGTATGAACATTGTAGGGTATAATTAAGTTTTAGTGTTCTCCCTCACATTAAGGATCCTTTTCGGTTATCCTCTACTGGGTCCCTACAGGTATCAAATGGGATCTGAGGTGACAATTTCTAGTTTTATAGCTTTTCATGGTGTTGAAATACTGTTGGTGAGAGATCATAAGGGAGAAAAGGATCTGCAAAAATTACTAGTAATATTACTGATAAGGTCAGATATTAAATGAAAAGTTCAGAAAACCCTGTGGTATTATGCAAATTCATTGAGAAATGACTGAAAAGCATAGTTCTTGTGCAGCTATCTGCTAATGAGAGGGGGAAGAGGCAATAAGTAAGCTGAGGGATTTGAACAAGAAAATACATCTTCACAGGAAACTTCTCAAAAGCAAATTCTCATGACATAAGTTTCAAGTTATTTATGACCAACAGTCTGATTTCAATTGACTTGGAGAAAACTAGTGATATATAGTAGGCTCAGGAAAGCCATGTCATCAATACATTCACATTAGTCTAGTGAACATCTAGTTATAACATGTCAGACAGTCTTATTAGCGATGGTTCTTCAGTAAGAAAAGGTTACATCAACTCACAAGTAGGCTAAACAACATTCTCTACACTTGTTAGCAATACATAAACAAAATTAGGAACTTGTTAATGCCACTATAGTGTTGTGTGTTTACATTAAAAATCAATATTTTCTTTTGCATCATACTGGAGGTGACATATCTTTGGCAGTTAAATGTTTCAGGGTGGTGGATATCCTCATAAATGGACTATGTGAGAAAAGAATTAACTTTTGGTTTTTTAAAAATGCTGGTGTAGTCTTTATTAATCTGTAGAGTGGAATTATTTCTGATAAAGGCTGATCCCTTTTAGCTGTTTCCTTTATTGCAGGGGAATGACATGTAGGTGAAAATAAAACAAAGGGAACCAGCTTTCTCCTATGCTCAAAATAAAATAACCCAGCAAAAAACACCTCACCCAAACCAACAACCCCAAACTGTCAATATCCTAGGACAGGTTGGTTTGTAAAGATTATTGCATAAAATAATACTTATATGTACACATCATATACATGTCCTCAAGAGCTCAAAATATACTTTGTGAGGTTCTAGTCTCATACAGCCTTATGAATGACAGAAAAATACAAGTGCAAAGCTGAGAGATACTCTTAGATAACTCACATTTCTAGACAGATTTTAGTAACTTCCACAACATATTAAAAACTTTTTCTCTGATCTAGAGAAGCAGATGTCATCCAGCAAAGCTGAGAGATATGACATATTAAAATTTATGAAGATAACATCAAAGTTGAGAGAAGAATAATGACAGAGATTGTAGAGGTTGTTTCACAATTGCTTTCCTCCTGTTTCAATTGGCAGTATGTATGCCTTAAAGAGCTATTGATTAAAATTAGGTGAAGCAAGGTAATTTCTCTTTTGTTTAATATTTTATATATAAATACGTATTTGAAAAATAAAATATTATGAAGTTTTTTTTTCCTCTTACCTTTTTCAGACAGTTTAGTACCATACAGTTTCTCTTCTTTTCCCTAACATAGTGGTATGATTGAGAACCTTCTTCAGCCTTTTTGAAAAATAATAATAATACATTCTTATTTAACTTGAACATTTTATTTTAATTTTTAGGAGTTTTTTTTCCTTTCCTTTATCTTGCTGCTTTTTTCATGAAAGTCTTCAGAAATAAGTTGTCTGGAGATTCAATTCAATTGCATTTGGTTTAGAATAACAGTTTTGAGTCTCCCTTAGTTCTTAAGAAAAAAAAAAATAACATAGAGAATTATAAAAGTAATGAAAAACAAATTGATGTTTTTCTTTAAACCTGTCATTTTTATGGTTGTTTAAATAAGCTGAAATGTCAGGATAAAGGATTTAATTTACACCATGAAGATGGTGTTTTCTTGGCAGGCCTATATATTCCAAAAGGTTTCAGAAAGCATAAGCATATGCAAGATTATTAACTGATATTTTTTTTTCTTATATTGACTGTAACTAACCTTTCGAAAATATTTGATTAGCAGCCACATCTTCATTTTACAGACTCATGAACCAGAGATAATTTATTTGCATTTAATATCCCCTTTCTTGCTTTATGTCTCGTTAATTCAAAATTTTTTTATCAAAGCTTCAGTTATGAGCAAGTCGGTGAAGTGGTATTCATAGAAACACTGCTAGAAATCACAAAAGTAATAACTTTTGAAGAAACTACATACATCTGGCTTGTAGGTTGCTTAGGAAAGTACCAACAGCCATTAAAAGAATATGCAAAATTAGAAGTACAGATTTCTGAATTTTGCTTCAATTACTATTAGGTCTGAATTGAGTAATTAGGTAATTTTTAGCTTTAAAAATTAATATAGTCTTTCATTTTCCTGATACAGACAATATGATACAATCTTCCTTTACAGTTTTATGTGTCATTTTGCTTTATGAATATTTACTTTCCAAAAGCCTGTTTCTTCACCATTTCTGATTAAGAGAATTTCAGGGAAATTATTCTTTCTCCATTGTAATCCAGTGATTACACTGCCCATATAAAAGGAATATTACATAAATGTCAGAAATGTATTGGCTGTGGAAATGCTTAGAGAGGAAAAGCTTTGTTAAATATGCTTATTTGTGAAGCCCTGTTATGACTTTACTGATTCTAAATAGAAATTCAAATTGCACCATAAAGAAAACAAGGTGACAGCATTTTCAGCCCTGAGCAACAGAAACCAGTGAAACAAATTATCCATCCACTGTTGGGCAGCCATTTGTGAAATAGGTAATTGATTATTTAAAACAAAAACTGCATCATAATGTCAGTACATGAGAGAAGGAAAAATCAAGGACCTTTGACAAACGGACGAAAAAATGACAGAATCAGCTAGGTTGGAAAAGACCTTTGAGATCTCAGAGTCCAACCTATGACCTAACACCAGCTCGTCAACTAGACCAGGGCACTGAGTGCCACATCCAGTCTTTTCTTAAATACCTCCAGGGACTGCAACTTCATCACCTCCCTTGGCAGAACATTCCAATGCTGAATCACCCTCTCCCTGAGGAAGTTCCTCCTAACCTCCAGCCTAAACATCCCCTGGCACAGCTTGTGTACTTTAGTCCTATTGAGAATTGCCTGGAAGTAGAGACTGACCCTCAGCTGGGTACAGCCTCCTTTCGGTGGTTGTTGAGAGTGATAAGTTCTCCCCTGAGCCTTTTTTCCTCCGTGCTGAACAACCCCCTTCTACCACGTAGAAATCACACTACTAGGACAAGCAGAGCTCCTCTGACTCCTGCTGAGCATCTCAGGATTGGAAGGGTGTAACTCCATCTGTTTGTCTTTCCCGTTCCCTAATGCTCCTTAGCCTTTCCACTCCTTCCTGAAGCTCTGCCACCAAACAAAACAGCCCTGTCCCCTGCTCTCACCGCACCAGGTGTCCCCTGCGCGGTGCATGGGTACTGACAGCAGCTCAGGCACTCCCTGCAGCCAGAGGCCAGAACGGCTGCGTGCTTGGGGGGCTCTGGCTGGCTTAGCACACTCATGCTGCCAGTAGCAGTACCAGCAATGGCTTTTGGCAGCTTGTAAATCATTCCTGAGTCTAGTCAAGTTGGGGGGAAAAAACCAACAAAACCAAACTAAAAAAGCCTCCAGCCAAAACACCACACCCACCTAACACTCAGCCCCCCAGCAGGAGCTGCGAGGGCGGCTGCGCCCTTCCTGCGCTCCTGCGTGCGCACCCTGCCTGCGCTCCTGCCTGCGCGCTCTGCCTGCGCTCCTGCCTGCTCCCTTCCTGCGCTCCTGCCTGCGCTCCTGCCTGCGCGCACTGCGCACCACACCCCTGCTCACCTGCCTCCTGCTTGCGCTTCCCAGGGACGTTTCATTGCCTGCAAATTGCCCCGTGACCACCCCTTCCTCACCTGAACGGCTGGCAAGAGCCAGCAGAACAAGAATCTTTGACAGGTAAAAGAAAAACAAAAGAAAGAAAGGGGAAAAACATCCCAGGAAAAGAGAAAGGAGACCTAAGGTTTATGTTTTGGACCTTGCAATGTGAAGGCTTAAAGTTCTTATGGTCCTCCTGTTCTGTATGTTACAGAATCACACAGCCACACATTACAGAAATGGAAATGACACTTTCAGAAATATTTGCAGTAGATAAATGCAATGATCAATGTATAATTAATCATAATAATATTGTTCCTCATGCCAGTCAATGAGCAGAAAAAGCACCTTTGTTGATAAATGTATCTATTATACTTATTAAAACCTGACAACAACAAAAAAGATTAAATATATGAAATGTTAAATAACTATGTTTATTCAGTACATTATAACTCGCCAGAGTATTTCTGTACATTGTCTTTTTTTTTTTTTTCTTTATTTTTCTGCATTCAGTTCTTGCAGGGATCCCCACGAATCATTTCACTTCTTTGTAATTCTCCTATTTCTCCATATCACTCCTGTATTTGTAGTACTTTTCTGGAAGGTATCTGTCACCTCATAGTTGGAACACCTTCAAAGAATTTACTTAAGTATTCCAGGGGAGTAATATCCTGTTCATTAACAGAACTACCAACAAATAATTCTCAAAATGAAATGCTTTATAGAATATTTTCTTTGGGATATTACAAGCACATTAAAAGACACTGAAACTTTTAACATATTAAAGATGGATGAGGTTTTCCATTAATACAAATATCTGCAAATCAGAGGAAAAGAGTGAAATACGGTCAAGTGAAAAAACATGTTACCAAAGCAAATCATAAAGACAAATGGTCTTGTGCTAGCATCTCTGGGGAATATGTTACTGAAACTGCTGCATTCAGCAATGACTCCTGTAGGACAGAGCAAGAGAGAAATAAGCTTGCCCTTTGCTGGGAGCAATCAGGTACAGGCCCTTCTTGACATGTGGTAGTTAAGGCAGTCCTATTGTTCTCAATCAAAACAGTGATTGTTATAGAAAGAGACATTGATGAAATTTCCCTTTCTTTTTAGAGCACTTCAGTATCCTAAATGGGTTAGTTAAAATTTTCTTAATTTTTCCAATTCATTTCATTACACACCCCTGCATAAATGGCTCCAATGCAGCTGCATCTCTGTCTACTCAAGTGTCTGTAAATTTTCTACTGTTCTCAAAACAAAAACAAATCTCAGGAAATCTACAAATCTTGTTTTTCCATTGAAACAGAACAATTTTTTAAAAAAAGTTCTGAGTTCTTGTAAATAGGTATACCCAAAAAATATCAGCCTGAAAAAGCCCACATATTTTCTAAATATTTTTCCCTTCAACTTCATCAAGACTTGAAGAAAAAGAAGAAAATACTGTGAAATAGAGAATGCAGAATTTCAAGGACTGTTCCTTCTTTTGAAAAAAGTCATTATTTGAAGAATTACCAATGTAACTGATAATAGCTTCAGTTCCATTTATAATTGAAGTAGCTGCTTGAACAGCCTTCAGTATTATGCAAATGTACTACACTAGAAGAATTAGAAAAAAGTCAAACTATGGGTTTTTATCTAATCGAAAAAAATTAAGATTTTTCTGTCTTCATGTTCACCTTTCTTCTTCTGTGGTTTTAGTTCTGGTTTTACTGCTACATATGAAGGTAAATGAAACCTCTTAATAACAGTAATGTCTACAATTTATTGTAATATAAATACAATTAATTTTATGACAATAATTATTCTGAATGCGTATTTCATTAGTTTACCAAGTAATTAAGCAGAACTTTATATATTAATTGAGATACATTCAAATTTGTCTTCAAAAAAAATATTGAAAACCAGAAAATTGTCTAAAAAACAATTTAAATAATATAGTAAAATAATACATGCTTACTGCCTATTTTTTTTTCCTTTGAGTGCTTTTTTCCCCTTTTATCTTGCTTTTGCAATTAGTCTTAATATCATTACATATAATGATCAAAAGTTAATTGTGTGTTGACTCAAGAGTTTGTTTTTTACAAAAAATTTCTGCAGGATAGATATTGCTCTATATAAAAGGCCACAATAATGAGATTTAAATTTTTTTATTTTAGATTAATATTTACTTCATATTTCAGCTAGTTAAAGCTAAGTAGCATTTGGGATAAATGTAATTTTAATAAATTGAAATACTAAGGTAACTATGAGTAATTTAAAATTTAAGTATATATATGTAAATATGAAGACAAAATATTTCATACTATTGTGCTTCTAATATAGTAGAGTTTAGTATATATTGTTTTTATTTTGGATGCAAGCAGTTTTATTACCTGAATACTGTGCAAAATGTAAATACAAGCTGGTTTCTCTTGGCTTTATATTTTAAAATTTTAAGGTTAGAAGTTGCATGGTAAAGGCACCGAGTGAAGAGGTGCTATCTGTTCTGGGCTTTTTTCCTATTTTTTCAGTGACCTCCATTGAGTATTACTGTATGTGTTTTTATTTATCTATAATGAAAATATACATTTGTTATTTTGGGGTGAATTGTGTGAAATGCTAAAAGATGACCACTGAAAAGGCCCAGCACTTTACAAAAACTGCAAACTTAGTTTTCCATTAACATTTTCTGTTTTGGCACCTTAAAAAGAGTGGAAGTTGATTTCAGCAGAACATCCTGTGGGGAAATTAGTTCATTTTGCTAAAGTATCTTAATAATTACAGTGACATCAAGGTTAATTGCTTAATCTGTATTGCCATAGTGCAGTCCTGTAGAAATCCCAACACAATCTGTTCTATAATTAGTGCCAGAATACCCATATATAGAACAAACAGTGGCCTAAAAAAATAAATAAAAAACTCTGATATGATTAATAAATAAGATTTACCAGAGTGTGTGTGGGTTTGTGAGCATTTATATCTATATGTACATACATACAAAGGGAAGGGGTAGATTTCACAAAATAGAGGTTTTGCAAACACAGTTTATTAAGTCCTTGAGGAGATATAAATAGCTGAGGTAGAAAATAACTTCAAGCAAGATGTTTTATCTCCTTACTGTTTTCCAGCTCCAGAATGTAATTGCTAGCCAACACCATCACATTTGCATCAGGTCCCTTGCTTTGCTGTTCTATGTCAGAAACTAAGTGGTCAGAGTTTAAAAAGTAATTGTGAATATCCTTCTACTTCACCTTTTGGGTTAATTTCAATAACACTGCCTATTGCTGAGCTTACAGATTTGTATTGCTTTTGCACGCTTCATTAGCACATGATCCCAAGTGGTTTTATTGACTGCTCAAATTCTGAAGATGTGCCATACTGAGGGACAATGTGGTGCCCCTGATAACTCAGGATGACATGATGGTTCCCTTCCTGCTCTCTTCTCATTTTTGGAAACTGCGAGACCAATTGCACATTACTCCTTCATATAAGTCATTAGTTCTTGCTGAACGCTTATTGCATCTGAGGCACAAGCTGTGAGTTACTCTGTGTTAGCTAATATAATTTTCAAATAACCAGGATCTGCAGACAGAAATCAGCAACTGGATCTTTAATAGTTTTCTGTGTCATTGATATATTTTCAAAATGGATATTAGGAGAAGTTTTAAGGTGTTGACTAAGTATGTAGCAACACACAAAAAGAATTCTGGTTTTAATGACCTTTAAAGAAAAAGAATTTTACAGATTATATCTCACCCATTTTTCCAGAAGTTGGGATAAGTGAATCACAGCCAATACTAATCTTAAATATGCAGCTCTGAAAAATATAACAATGGAACGAAACATCTTCTATCATCCTTTATTGTGTTTTGTAAATCGGAACAGAAATGTAAAGTCTGTATCCTTGAAAATATACTCTTCTTACACATCTCAAGGTACACATTCCATTTTCAGTGTTAAGGCCACTACTCAAAAGTTGGCATCTCTGTGATTAAGCCTGATAATAGTTTTCTGCTTTGATACTTAGACTTTAAGGGAGTTGATGAGGTAAATTACCTTTAATTTTAAAAAGGGGAGAAATATGTCCTTACTGCTCAAGGGCATACTCTCCAAGGAGGGATCATTAAATAAGGAAATGTTTCCAATGACACATACTTTAAATTAAGCTATATATAAATTTCAAAATATCATTTTCATTTGTCTTACCAGCATCTATGTATTTGTGTAACTTATTTGAGTAATTGTGAAGATATATATCTTTACATAATTCAGATGTCACAGATAGATACAGCTATGGAAATGTTTTACGTTCATACATCTGAACTTGCCAACTTCTAAAATAGCCATTTTTTAAACTAAGACAATTATGTAGTCAAAAATAAAATTAAAAACCCTTTAATTTTCCTACATTTTACTTTATCATAGACTCTTTTTCAGTGCCTAATCATCTCCAGGGAAACATGAATTAACTCTCCAGCATCTTCAGCTCTTTTCATTTCAGTGTTATTTCAAACAAACACCACTTTAATTTTGAACATTCATACTACACAGTGGGAATTTAGGCAATTTACAAGGCATTTACCATAGCAGTTGAGAGACTGTTTAGAAATTTCACAAGAATCTCTTCCACCTCCCCATAAATTCTGTTCTTTCCACCCCCTTTAAAAAGGCAGTAAACCTGATAAGTTTATTTTGGCAGTCAAGCTGTAATTAGTAACCTGCAGTACTGTCAAAGAAGAAAGCTGAAGCTTAGCACAGCAGTGAGTCTATACTTTTAGGTAATTGCAGCTTTCTTTTTCTTTTCCACACAAGTCAAAACAGTAAAAACTTACAAAAGACCGAGAGTCTAAATAATGCTCTGAGCTTTTAAGAAAGTTTATTTTAAAGTGCTTGTAGCTGAATAATATTATTTGGTTCTCTGTTTCCCTCTCTTTGTCACCATAATTATTGCTTAGAAAAGTTTTATAGCTCATGAGATACCATGATGATTGATATCAGGTAGACACAGGAGAACTGCTTCCTAGCTTTGTTGATTACTTACTGCAATTATTGAGCTTTATTTTTAAAGTGCATGGGTCCGTTTGTTTAGTGCTCTTTCTCAAATTTCTTTGGTTTTCTTTCAGAAATATATACAGGAGAAGTTGAGGTAAGACCTCATTAAATAACAATTAGTTGATTTTAAAACTGCTAACAACCTGATTTTACTTCAGATTTCTAACTTTTGATTAGAAGTGCCTATCAGAAACAGGTAACTGTGCCATGTTGTGTGATTTCAGATTTTGGTGAGAAAATAGAATATTTTTAATAATTTGTTTTCAAATCACCAAATATTAGATAATAAAATATCAATTATGTTTGTAAGAAATAGAAATACGCATTCATATTTAACTAATACTAAGAAAGTTTTTTTGAGGAACTTGAGTGTATTACATTAAAGAATGTGTTTACAATGTTCCTGCTGCCATTTTCACTGTGAAAGATACCTGCTGTTCAGCCTTAAAAGGTCACATAGTCTTGGCTTCCCTGACTTGATCAATATAAACTACATGTCTCTGCATCAGAATAAACAGCCACTGCTGCCTCTTCTCCTGCTTCCAGATGAAGTACTGTGCTATTCTTGGTCTCCTCCTGCCTCTGCATCAGTCTTTTCCTACATTCATAGTCAGTGCATAGGGTGACTGTAAAGACAAAGAGAACACTGGAGCAATGTTAATGCAGTAGTATATGACTGATTGGACAACCTCAGCAAAAATTGATCTCCCCATCACCCCTTCGAGTCCACTAATGTCATGTTGTTTTTTCAAAGAGACTTAAGCGTACTTGATAGACTCGTTCTCAGGTGTTTCATTCTAACCTCAGAGGAAGTAAGGGTAGGGTGATAAGCAAGGTCACTGGCTATTGAACTGAAATTAATTAAATGATGAATAGCCTTTCAAGATTATTATTATCATACAAGTATTTCAGCACATTTCTGAGGGCCTCCTACTCAATGCAGGATCATATTCAGCTGGGTTTCGGTTACTTTCAAGGGTGGAGATGATACAACCTCTCTCAGCAACCTCGTTCAATATTTGACCACTATAACAGCATTTTTGTTATGCTTGACTGGAATTTCCTTTATTTATGCCCATTTATTCTTGTAATGCCACTGGTCGTGACTAAGAAGAATCTGGCTCTATCTCCTTTACTCCTATCTGTCAGAAATTTGTTGACATTTTTTCTGTCTTGCTTTCAGTCGAGCTTGCATGAATATTGTGGGGTGTTTGAAAAGGGTTCAGGGGTTTCTTGTTTCATTGCTTAGTTGGGTTTTCTGTATGTTTTCTATGTCTATATGTGGTTCGTTGTTTTTATTTCTCATGCAGATTGCTCATGTTTTAGAATGAAAGTTAATTGAGGTCAGAAAATAAATTCTGAGACTGCATTATAATTATTCTATTAGATGGCAACGGAAGAGAAAACATTTGAAGGCAAAATTCAGATTATATTTATTTTGGTTCATTGTGTTACTGCTTTAAATGATTAAAAATATTCAGGTTGTATTCCTATTGAATTGGGGATGTATTTAAAAGACTGACATTTTTAGTCTGCTGGTAATTTTAGAAATTACTTTGACAGAATGGGGAACACATTTCTTTAAAATCGTGATGAAAAGTGAAAACTGCAATTTGGATCTTTTCAGATCAATCTGTAGATCTGTTGAGTAATACATTATGTCTTTTGGGGTAATTGTTGGGAATATGTACAAGAGCATCTGCATAAATGGAGGAACTTTGCAAATATGTTTCTAAGAAGTTTCTATAGACTTCAAGTATTAAGAAAATTGAGACTGACACATACATCTTGTTCTACCACTGTTTCAACTCCTCTGAGTCAGTAATAAACTTTTTCTCAGAAAAAATAGCGCCTATTTTTTTGTGCAAGGCTGTTATTCACAGGTCCTTTCATCTTGAGGTGTTTTGTTAATCAGATATGTAATACAGTTTTGCAAAAATAGTAGTGGTACAAAAGTATATTTCACAGTTCCAGAGTATGAACTGGGAAAAATCTGAGGTCAAAGTTATTGTCAAAGGAAAAGGATTGTATGTAGCATGAGATGAGCATCTTTCGGGGGCCTACTGAAGCAGGATTATTTACATCATGATTTGGTGTTGCTTCATTCTGGGGAAGAAAAATATCTATATTTTATATAGATATCTATCAGTTTATATCTGATAGATATAAACAAACCAGCATAAATAAATGACTGTTTTTCTGGTTGGTTTGTTTGTTTTTACTTTTTATTTACTTTACATCTTCTGAGTTAATTGAGGAGTACTGTGAATATTTGCTGCCGTGTCAGGTTTGAAATTAGGACTATTATATAAAAATAGAAAGATTTTGAATGTTTTTTCCCCCCCAAAAAATTTCTTTGTTTCTAATAAAGGAATAGCACAAATTGCCATAGTTATTAAAAGAAAAATAACAGACAGATATTTCATGGTCTGAGTTATACAGAAGGTCAGACTAAACTATCTAATTATTTCTATCACTACAAATTAAAATCCACTATTGCACCTGAGAAGCCGAAATACAAAACTGAAGACACAGAAAGGAGACTAATGAAAGGGTTTAGAATTTTGACTAAAACTATCTCTTTCAGGAGAAGCAGCGTCCTATAGTCTGTAATCTTCCCAATGTTTATCTGCTGTTGAGGAATTCATCTGATCTAGGTAGCTGGGCTCGAATGCTGCTCATGGAGATGCAGATTGGGCTTGGATGGGAGCCCAAGACAAGAGGCTGTGAACTGTCAAACTTTGGGGTGATGAAGGGAACCAGAATGGCTGTGCCAGCCAGGTGAATGGATCCATCTTTGGGATAACAAAGAGGATGAAAAGGGGCAACACTAGCGGTCTGGATGGACACAGAGAGGGACAGGAGTGGGGCCCCAGGAGCAAGAGCGAGACTTGCACCGGTTTGGACTGTGAGGGTGTAGAAGCCATGGGGTTCCTTTGTTGGGGTTCCTCCTCAACAGCCCCAGCTGGAGCTGCTTCTGTGTCACTGAACGATGAATAAATGGCTTTAGGGAATGAGACACCTGAGACTGTGATGGGAACTCAGAGGTCAAAGTGGTGAGGAAACCTGGTCTGCCTGGCTGGGAGTGGGGAGTGCAGGGAGTCAAGGGGGCTCCGCTCGGGCACTGGAGCTGCTGCTGCCAAGGGGCTCCAGTCCCAGCAGTGAAAGTCTCTGGCCTTGGGAGTGTGACTGCCAGAAAGGCTCGAGAATGGTCACACTTGGAAGTTTCCTTAAGAGTTCCCTGATAGAGTTTCTTATTTTCCAGGCTCCAGGAAAGAGAAATAAATGTCACCTAAGTTGATTAATCACACTGAAATCACATTAATAAGGAGATGATTCAAAAAAAGAAATTACAATTAGCTTTCCTTTAGGCTTTGCTTTTGGTTGGCTGAAGTTAAATGAAGAAAAACCCAACACCTGGTTTGGGCCTCTCTGTATCTTTGTTAAAATGAGGGTTTGACTTCAACTTTTTTTTTTTTTTTTTTTTAATTTTAGTCTTAGAAATATATTAAACACTTAGGTACAGGGGGAATTAGAGGTTCACTTTAAGGAGTTGCAATCTGTACTTGGAAATCTGGTCCTTAGACTTCTGAATAACACAGTCTCAAGTCTGCAGAAATAATAGAGGGAGAGAAGGAGGGTGTATACAGCTAAGAAATTCAGGGCTAACAAAAGAGAAGCCAATGTAAGTGTTAAAGAGATGATTGTGCTGTTTATAGAATTATAAAGGTTTGTTTAAAGAGAAAGTAAAAATGCAATTATAGAAAATAAATGACCAAATTATGAGTTCAGAGTCCATTATTAAGTTTCTCATAGAGCATAATTATAGTTGTGTCATTTTCTCAGTTATATTCAAGGTTGTAGCAGCACTTATATTACAAACCCTATATTTCAAAGATTTACAACTTGGCAGCAAGAAATTTACTTAGTAGTGGAAATTAAGATACTAAGCGTCAACCACAGAACACATTATTCTACAGTGTTACTTATTATGCATTGGAGCGTAAAACTAAAAAGGACAAAGGCACTGGCTGGGCCAGAGGTCTGTTATTTTGGCACTACAGCTACAGTGCTGTGGATCCCTTACCATCTTCCTAAAATTGCCATAAATATTCACTAGTAGGGATGTTAAAATGTCACTGTTTGCTATGATGCCAAGTTCTGGCTCTGGACTTTTAGGTACTGGAAAATAAGAAATTATATGCTCAATATTTGCACCACTCTTGACAAGAAAGGATTACCTTTTTTTTTTTTTTCCCTGGTTTTGTTTCCTTATTTTTGTTGCTATTGTTTTTTGTGGATTTAATAGACATTCTTTTAATACTACAAGGGATTCTCAGTTAACACTGTCCTATTTTTTCACTTTTCCTCAGAAACTGACATTTTAGTTTCAGTCCAGAAGTTTTCTTTGTTATCTGATGTTTTCCCCTTGATTTTATTATTTTCTACACACAGAAATACAAATCATGTATTTATATTAAATATAAATATAAAAATTAATATTTAAAATGAAGTGTCAGTCTTCAGTTAACGGTTCCCATTTAGCCTCTGTACAAACCAACTCTGTAAAAATTACTCAGAAACAGAATCAGAATGATGATTTGCTTTCACATATTCTGAAAATTTAGCTGAAGTCCACAACTCAAAGAATTGCTGAGATAGTTACTCCTGGCTTCTAATAGTTTCACTCTACAACGAAATTGGTTTGATGAAGGCTGATAGTAATGTATGTCTATAATCAATTGTACTGCTTGAGTAGGGGTCATTTAGGTTTTCAAGTACAAGATTAATTTCTTTAGGTGAATGGAAGTATGTTCAATATAATAACAACACTTAAATATTTACATAATGAAAAGACTTCAAATATTTATAAAACTGATGTTTCTTTTTGACATTCTGTTTGGGACTTTTTTATTTTTCTTATCATCTCTGTATTTTTTTTTTCCTTTGGAAACTATGTCATTGCTGAGATATTAATTTCTGGGACTAATTTTTAGTTATTTATGTTTTAAATATTTGGCTGGCTTTTAATTACTATGAGAAATATTTTCTTAATTTTTTATTTTAACCTGCAAAATTGTGACTTTATTATTCAGTCTAGGAATTTGCCTTTATTTTTAATTCTCTGAACTAATTTTTTTTAATATTTTTATCTCTTCATGTATAGATTGCAGTTATAAAAAACTTTTCAGAGAGACCTACCTTCATACAAGACTGCAGTATTTGAGTTTTATTGTTGCATATTAAAAAATTTGCTGTTCAGCACAAGTAGACATGCAAATAAGCTTTTCTGTTGACTGTGCATATTATACTGGTAGCATGAAGATGTAATATAAACTCACTGAAAGTCAAAAGGAAAGAGTTATTTAATCTCTGACAAAAATATTTACAAAATTCTATGACATTTTACCAGGATTTCTTTCTTAGGAGCTCCCATCTGTTCCTATTTTATTTTTAGACCACATTTCAGCTGTTGGGTTTGTGTTCAAATGTGCTGTTTCTCCTGCTCCCTCCACTTGCAAATACAGTCACATATACTAGAATGCCTCACCTAATGTGAATAACGTTCATAGGAGCAACAAAAATATCTCAGAACCACTTATTTGTTGTCTTAGAAATAATTATAAAAATTATACAAACTAAAGTGACAGTAAATAGAGATTCATAAATTATGAAGACTGGAAAGCCTCTTTTGGAAGTTTTTTCTTACACATATTGTGAAATTCAGGACTTAGCTTTCCTGAGAGTATGTGTGTGCAACATACGAGATGGTGCTCTTCACTTTTGCTGCAGACATTTTCTCAAGAAATAAAACCCATATTATGGAGCAGCTTCCTGCATAGGCCTACACTGAACCAGTTAGATTGCATCAGGGAAGGCATCTTGGCCTGCGAAGCAGGTTTCTCAACTAAGAGTCAGCTTTGCAAAGGAAGTAGTTAAGAAAATTTTAACATTAATTTCTTCTTGATGGCGTGGAGCTGGATGACTTTGCAGCCTTCTTAGACCTGATCATCATTTTGTCCTGGCAGCTCTTATAAGCTGTATATATCATATTAAGGATTTTTTTTTTTGGCTGAAAATATGAAAGAGACAGACTTAAATGATCTCCATAAATAAAAAAGGAATTATCTGTTTAAATTTGTTGATCTTGGTGGCTTGTGTGATAACTGCAGCTTTTCACCTGTAGTAATTTTTGATGTTTTAGAACATAACTTACTCTTCTCACTTGTTTACACAACAGGACTGGTTAGATAATTCTGCTACACTGCAAAGAAGCTATGAGTCCATAATTTAATTTTTAATGCTTGGGTCAGGGTATTTGAAAATTGCAGAGTGACCAGTCATAAGAAAGAAAAGACCTGAGGCATCCAAGTGTGTCCTGAGTCTACATTGCCTTTTAGCAGAATGTTTAGAGTTACGTTTCCATGATCAGATGATAAAAGAATATATTCCATTTCCTGCATAAAATACTTCTATGCATTGTAAATTTTCCTGCTAAATGTGATAAGATTTGTTGACATGTGTAGAATTGAGTTGACCAAACACCATTTGCTGCCTAGAAGGAAGCTATTGCATACCAGCTTAGAAGTATCATGGCTGGGGTAATTTGAAATCAGATCATAGAAAACTATTTAAATATCTTTTCTCTTATTAAAGAACACATATTTCATCTTCTATCTCATTTGTTTTGAGCCAGTAATAATTTTTGCCAGTCTCTCACAACCACTTGTGACCAGCTGCCAGCTGGATGTAACTCCATTCACCACCATTCTCTGGGCTCGACCACTCAGCCAGTTTCTAACCCAGCAAAGAGTACATATTCTCCAGGAGAAAGCTGTAACTAAAACATGGAAGCAATGTTCCTAAAACAGGATAAAGCAGGAACAATTCAAACAACATACAGATCACCTAATGAATATCCTGCTAAAATGGAAAAAAAAAAAATTAACACCCCCAAACCTCATAATACAGGAGAAGAAAGCAAAAAACCAAAAAAAAAAAAAAAAAAAAGGGTAAAGGGGAAAAAAAACCAAAATCTCTGCAGGAAACCAGAATGTTCTTGGTAAACACCAGCACAAAATACTGGTATAATCAACATTAGAAAAATTGAAGGTATTGTTATCACACACTTTGATCAGCAGCCATATGAAGCAGTTGAGAGAGTGTTGTTGTATGGGTATAAGCAATCCCAAGCAGAGTGTGTTTGCACTAATACACAAAAAATATTTTAAATTTTTTTATTTTCTCAGGAGGTCATCCTCATTCTGCCAGGTCAGTCCTGAAAACTGTCCCAACAGTCTCTATACTGACATAAGTCTATTTAGGCAAAATATTTTGGAGGTTTGCAATGTGCTAAACCTGGATTCAATCCAGAGAGCTACTGAGGAACAAACTTCCTGTGGTAAACCCTTTGCAAGTAAATATGACTTCTGCTTCCTGATGAACACTTGAACACATAATTGTGCACAGTGATCTTCACACCCTAAACAAAACTGATTTTCTGCTATGCCTGTGCAGATGGCAAATAATTTTAAAACATGATTGTATCAGCAAAACCTGAATTCTGCTAATAAAAATAGCAACGTTAAAGGAAAAGTCCCATTTAAGAAAGATGTTGGCTCACATAATTGACAGTCAATCTAATAGTTGCTATGCGTTATAGAAATTTTAACCATTTTAAGTGAGAGATATTTTATTCAAAGGCCTAAAATTTAGTTCTTATACAGTAAGGGTGACATTGAGAGATCCTGATGAGGTTGAAGGATTGTATCAGGTTTTAAAAACTGCTGCATTTGCAGCCATCCATTTCCATGAACTGAGAAATCACTTGCAATACCTGATTTGTAAAGGAAAATCATTCTTTTTTTTTCTTATTTTATGGGTTCTTGACACCAAAGAGTGCTACTAAATATGACATGAATCTCAAAACATATGCAGGTCTTTTTCACTTTAAATGTGAATATACACGCTGGTCACAAGGTACTGAATTATTGACTATTTTTTTTTTTTAATCCTGCATTTTTATTGCAGATAGAGAAGATTTCAGACTATGCCTTTAGTCTATCTCCTTTCCAGTCTAAACACATATTCAAAATATGTGCTCTCTGTGGAAGTGAAGTTCTCTCAAAAATACTACAAATAGCAGTCTGAGACCTATTAGAATTTCTTTAAGAACTGCTTTTAGCAAGTCCATGACAAGTCAGCATTGGCATTTTTCCCTGCTGTGTTACTTTAATAATCTGCAACTCCAATGTAACTGATCCGCTTTTGTACTGCAAAGGCAGCCTGAACTAGTAGAAGTGTCTCAGCAGGTTCAGTGTGCATCAAATGTGTCCTTCTCTGGAAACTGAAAATTATAATTTCTTTTTATATAAGACCAGTTTACAATTGAAATAAACTATAGCCTTCATTTTTAAGCAATATTACTGCTTTGCAAAAGAAATAACTGATTGTAACTTTCTGCAAATTACTATAGCTATAGAAGAGACTTCACAAGGAATGTCATCTCGAGGACAATACATTTTGCTCAGGTTCTACAGGATTGCACAGTATGATGTGAGTTAAAATATTTTTATGGATGACTTATATGTGTGCAGATAATGGGGTTGATTAAATGAGTCTGGTATATGAAATCATGTAGATCATGCAAGTCAAAACAGGTGTTCTTCAGTCTTGAAGTCCTTGTGAATATGTTTTGTAGCCTGCAGATGGAGCAAATACAACATTGCTCTAGTCAGTTGGAAAATTACTTTTGTCTTCACCAATGATCTTTCTTTCTGAACAGCAACCTTTCAGCAAAACAACACTGAAGACAACATTTTTGTAAAAAAAATATGTAAAGGATCTTCATCTCTTTTTCAGCTACACTGATATCCACCTATGTTGGATATTACTTCAAGGAGAAATAAAATATTTGCAATATTAATTTGGCTCACACAAAGTGAAAATTTTAATAAATTTTAATAGGACAACAATTTAGATATTTACTAATATTAAGATTTGGTATTTCATCCTTCCACTGAAGGACATAAAACCGTGCTTACTATTGTTTTCCAGGCCTGAAACAGGCCTGAAACTCACTGAAGAAAGTGACTTCATGATCACTTTCATTCCTGATTTCCATTGGCACCACTATTTGTTAATCTGGTGAACCTCATGCTCAGAGCCTCCAAACTGAGGGGACATTCTGATTACACAGCACATACAAGTCAGGACTGAAGACCATGGCCTAATCCATTTCACTTCTAATTTTTTTTTAATTTCAGTTTTTTCTTCTTGGTTCTGGATTTCAAACTCCCATGCCCCAGGTGGACTTCAACAGAAGAAAAGATGTGTCTTAAGTCTTGTGGAGTTAGTCTGGTTTCACATACAGCTTTACTTCATCTTCCTTACTTTTGTGTTCTTACAGCCTCTCTCCACTACGAATGTTCACCCGAGCTTGCAAGCACATTTACATTGGACAACATATACTTCTCAGCTTTGTCTGTATTTACTAGGCACTTCACAAAACTGCTGCTTAATTGTGGTCTCCAGCTAAAATTTGTAATTGCAAATGTTATTACAAGACATAGGAATATGTGTTTTTCACTGACAAAACTGTATTTGAAGACTTGATTAACATATTAACAGTGCCGTGTCTCTCCTGTGAACATTTTTAGACCCTTTGTTATCACACGAAGTTTATCAGATTTCTCTTTTGTTTGCAGAAATTATGGGAGCTTTTTTGAAAGCAAAAATACTTGGCACATTCCTAACAATTAAGATTTTGTGCTGCTCATCTCAGGACTAAGCGAAGTTCTCAAAAGTTAAATTTTTTGTCAAGTGTTGTTTCTCTTTTTCTTCGAGACAAATAAATGCTATATTTCTGGGATGGAGGTTTTCTGTTTGTAAATGATGTTTCTCAACCGTCTCCACTATACACTATTTCCTTTGATTATAAAGCAGTGTTACTATTTGATGGTGAGAAATTTGTTCTCTTTTTAAAATGAATCCTGAGATTCTTTCTTTCCTAATGACCTTTTAGTTAAAAAATGTTATTTTTAATTACTCTTCATTGATAAGCTTTACATTTCTGTGTAAATAACAGATAATGGATAAATGCCTTCTGGTTTTTATTTTGGCTATTCTTGACTGACAGCCCAGTAAATAAGTGTCTCCAGGACAGGGAGTCATAGAATATCTCAAGCTGAAAGGCACCCATAAGAATCATTGAGCCCAATTCCCTGCTCCTCTAAGGACTGCTAAAAATAAATCCTATGACTAAGACCATTGTTCTGATTCTCCTTGGACTCTCACAGGCTTGGTATCATGACCCTTCTCTGGAGAGCCTGTTCACCCTCTCAGCAAACAACCTTTTCCTAATGTCCAACCTGAACTTCTCCTGATGCAGCTTCATCCCTTTTCCTTGTGTCCTACCACAGAGAGAGAGATCAGCATCTCCCTCTGTGCTGCCAACCTTCAGGAAGTTGTAGACTGAAACGGGGTCAGCCTTATGCAAGTTGAATAAGCCAAGTGACCTCAGCTGCTCCTTGCAAGTCTTGCCCTCAAGGCCTTTCACCATTTTGGTCACTTTCCTCTGGACATACTGTGCACATGTCCACTGTGTAAAGCCATGCTTACTAAAGCGTATCTTAGAAACAGTAATGTTCATCATCCCTTGCAAATGTTGAAATTGTGGTGATGAGGTGAATGATTTTAGAGGTTATTGACAGAATTTCCCCACTCTTCTTCATGCTGTGAAAAGCTGACTTACTGGTAGGATCATTGTAAAAGTCTCACTGCCTGTGCTAAAAGGCAGCTCTGACATTGCACTGAGAGCCATGTACAGAGACAATTCCACCACTCCTTCTCTTTACCTATGAAAAGCCACAAGATGCCTTTTGTCCTTTTGCCAATTGTTAGTGTATGTGTCATTTATCCAAGAAAACATATACTTTTCCTTTTACCCTATACTAAGAAGTTACAGTGATGATGAATACCCAAAATCTGTAGTGAAATGCTGATTTATATAAATCCCTTTTAGTAAACAATGCAAAAAAATATTATGTTCAGAATTTATTGCTCTTACCACTGCTTACCAAATATCCTAGATATAAATATATAAGTGAATAGGATGTGAAGAAGTTGAACAGATTCACTCTGAAAATTATATGATCTTTCACATGAAGTTGTGAACCAAAACATTTTAGAGTTTAGTGTGTATTTGAAATCAAATGGCTTTAAAATATGGAAAAGTAAAATACATCAAGTATTTAAGTATTTTTACAAAAAAATAATGTAAATCCTTAAGTCCTAAGTAGCCCATGCTCAGGCATAAATTATATTTGCAATTAAATTACAACTTCATCCACAACTCACAACCATTCTACTTTTGACTATAAATGAAGAATTGGGTTGCATGTGGAAGATGCTAAAAAGGTTTATTCGTCATCTTCTTTCTCTGGTATTGAATCCAATGTCACAGTGATATTTATTCACTACCTCATTGGTTTATGACTTTCACCAGAGGATTAGTGTGTTGCATGATTTCGTAGCTGGATTCCAGGTGAATGTACAATGGCCATGATGTCTAAATGTACAGAGCCACAGAGTGGGAAGAATGCTATTTTAATATTATCTCAGGAAGGAAAAGTTATCTATTTCAACAGAAGGCCAGTCTTCTAACTATAAATGAGAAAAAAAGATGAAAAAATATGCTTATTTCTTCCTTTATAAACATGGTTTAAACTATTTGAAACAGAACAAATAACAAGCAAGAAGATGTTTTGTGCCTAAAAAGACAATGCCACAATAAAATGATATTTTCTTGTGTCTCATGATGTTTATTTCTTCTTTCTTCGTTTTAATATCAATAATTTAGTCTTCACACAGTACAAATGCTTGTGTTAATATGGCATTGCTTGCAGGCTAATATTTCATGTATGAATTATAAAATGTTCATGCTCTGGTGGAGCTAAACTTGATATAAAAATCATATGAATTTTAAATGACAAAGTTACTGGAAAAGGAGATTATATAGGCCAATTAAAAAAATGCCCTCCAAAATAAAGTGTCAGGCTTTCTTTTTGCCAGAAGCTTCTGATTACAAATATTATTATTGGAACTTGAAATTAAAAATGTTACTGTATATTAATACTGACAATTTTAAGGTACAACATTCTAATTATAATTATTATTGCTCTGTTAATTATTTTAACATTATTTTGATCATTAGTATAAAAGTGCCAGATAGCTTTAAAGAATATATTATTTTAAAGAAACTGCTATATTGTATAATGGCAAAATTTTTATGAGACATTACTCATTACACTACAGTTGTTCTGCTGAAGTAGGCACCATGTAAACATCATATGAAACAGGAATTTTTGGCTAATGATGTCAGAGATTAAAAAACCACCCCAAAATCTAGGAATTAAGGGTGCTTCAGTGTTGGATTATCTCATACCCCTAAGATCACTGAAAAAATCAATATTTTTTCAAAAAAGCACGCTCTTCAAGATGTCTCAAGTTACTTATTTCAAATTGAAGACATCCAGTTTATTAACTTTTGAAATTCAACCCACCCTCAATAGATTTTTCATCTTTTTTTGATAAATTATTATCTGGTGGTAGTTATGAACTAATACTGTTCTTGTAAATATTTATGGTTTTTTCTATATTTACTTTTTGGATATTTTAAATAAGTAGATTTTATCTTTATATCAGATGTATATCTTTATATCAAATTCAGTATTCCTGATTCAAATTTCAACATTAAGTATTCAATGAATTACAGGAATAGAAGTTTAATGAGTTAGAAAATTATGATGTAGCCTTAGAATTTCACCTCTAGTACATTCAAGTCACTCTTCCCAAAGTTCCAATTTCACTATCAGAAACAGGAGGGTAATTATATTTACTTACAATAAACAGAGCAGTGAGACTTTATGCTATTTTGTGAAGAGCTTTAATATCCTCACGTGGAAGGAATTTGGGAAACAAACAGAAATTCTCTTGCAATCTATAAATACAATTGAGGAAAAAAGGAATAAGTTGCCTTTGCTACGAGGCACTGAAGCACAAGCATGGCCAGTTTTGAGGTATAGCTCTGCTGCACACTCCCAGACAATTTTGCCTGGTCCTTGGCTATTTGTGTCCCTATTTGCTTGGCAATGGTCAGGACTTCTGCTTTTTGGTGCTGTTGGTGGTGTATCTTCTTTTCACGAGTGAGGTGTATGTGTCTGTGTCTGTGCTTGTGAGAAGCTTTCTGTTGCACTTCATCCTGTCCAGTTACTGTAAAAAGGCCATGCACGGTACCAGTGATAATGTTACAGGAAATGGGTGAAAGGAAAAGTAGCCTGTTACCCACAGCTTTCACTCTTCTGGTTCTGTGCCAAAGGCTATGCACAGTAAGTAAAGCTTGCCTTCCTAAAAGTGCTGCGATAATCATGTGCCACAATTCCTTGACGTTTTATCAAACCATAGGACTCTATTAGGGCTCTGCTGTCTGAAAAGAATGAGTCAACAGAACAACCCAGAACATGCTGTTTTATAGTTAATTGCTGAATGAGGAGCACTAAAAACTGTTTTAAGATCATTTGGAAAGGTTAAGACAAGACTCAAAAGACAGATATCCATCTGAATAAACTCTACATAATTTAGGAACTTCTGTTTTAGCAAGTATAATATAGAAATTTCATTGTTTTATTATTCTGATTCTTCATTAAACTCCCCATTTTATTGTATAGAGATTGTCATATGTTAACAGCTGTTGTTCAAACCTCTGTGAAAACATCCCAGCAATATTCTTATCCCATATACTCCTGCATATTAGTGAGGACGAAAATATTCTCAGAATTTTCATGATTATGGCTTTTCCAGTCTCCCAAACACACTTTAGGGTAGCACAGTTTATTACCAAGCAAATTATTTATTACTTTTTTGTCTTGCCAGTGGAGAAGATTAACCCCTACGGACAAATGAATATCTTCAAAGGAGACACTAAAGAGTGTAATGCAATTTAGTTACCTTCTTTCTCTTTGTGTGCTTTTCATAAACATATACTACATATTATCCTACTGAACAATATGTTTATAAACATATTGGGGAAAAAAATCAATTGTTTTGAATTTGACTACTATTTTTTCAAGTAATTTTGTTTCGATACATTTTTGAGAGATAATAAATGACACTTATTTTATACAGGTACAGAAAAATAATTGAATTACAAGATCAGCTCATAAGCTCGTAAGCTCACAAATGAAGAGTCAGAGCTTGCAGCAAAGCATTATTGATGATGATCCTGGTCTTTAATAAGTTTGAAAACAAGGCATTATTTAATTTCTTTTGGTGGTCTAGCTAAAAATTAAGCATTCTATGGTACACTAAAGTTTTTACAGTATTGTTTCTCAACTCTCTTAAATATCATATTTAGTACTAACGTAATTTTCATTATATTGTAAGATGGTAATATTTCAGTATACCAATGCCATTTTGCTAAAGGCAGATAATTTCATTTTGGTTGGTATGACTTTTTAACATAGTGCCTAGTGTTAGTCTAGTGCCAAAATGTTTCTAGGTATCAATGCAATGGAAATTACACTATGGAAAGAAAGTAATTACCAAATTTTATTTTGAATCTGTTCTCTGATTCTTTCATAAAAAAACCTTAAAAATATTATAGTTTAGTGCATGATGTGAAGGCATTATTTCAAAATAGTACTATATAAAGGAAGATACTATGTTGGAATTTGCTTGCAAAAGTGAAAGAGAAAAAAGACCTTTTGTGAAATTAAAGGATCATAAGATATTAAGAGAAAATAAAGAAGGACCATTCACTTGAAAGCAAAGATATGTAAAAAAAAAAATGTATGTCATGTTAAAAGACAAAAATAAACTAGAAGTCTACTAAAAGTAGCAGAAAGCTATGGTATGAGATGGATGGTTTAGACAAAAATACTGGGTAAGGAGATAATGAAGGAGAAGTATACAGAAAAGACAACAAAATACAAGTTCCCTATGAACAGGTAGTGCTGAGAAACATGTGCTAGGATTATATTCTTCTTCCCTCCATCCCAAGTCTCAGTTTCTGCAGCACCATCTTTACCTCCATTTAACTTTCTTAAAATAAAACTTTACTTAAGAGAAAGAAATTTTGCAAATATGTTTAAAAGCAGACTTCAATTCCATTCAAAATTTTCAAAGGCATAGGAAAAATGCAAGGAATATTTCTTTGAAAAATAATTAGAATTCTCTTTTTGTAGTAATTTTTTTTCCAAATAGTTGTTTTTGAATAGTTGGTTGGAAATAGATTTGTCTGTAATGAATGTCTGATGATTTACTTACCAAAATTAACCAAAAAATGTTTAATTTAGCTTCATTTCTACAAAACCATATGATCATTTGTGCAAACTGAAGTTGAGAAAAAAAAGTTCTGTACATTAATAGAAGTGACAAAAACAAATTTGGGAAGGGTATGTTGAAAGAGGCACGTTTTTCTGATGTATTGCATCTTTTTTCTTCACCGTGAATACATTTATGTTGCTTCAGACCAAATTTTGGAAATAATATTATAAAGTTCCTATACAACTCTAATTACCACAATTCCTTTTTTTTTTTTTTTTTTTTTGAGACTGTAATAAAGCACAGGACTGAAAGATACATTTTGCATTGCTACAGTTGGAGTATTTATGTAACACATCAGTCTTCATGTGCACTGTGTTGCCAATAAGGTAGGTGAACACATTATCTTAGTTGTGGGTAGAATACAGGAAGGAGAGGAGTAGTAAGAATGAGTACATTAATCAATCAAAAGGGGGAAAAAGATGCAAATGATCTTGAATATTTTTGCATAGTTTGTAAAAGAAAGTCTAGCAACATTTTGCTCCCTTACTCCCAGATTTAATTCTCAAAGCTGTCCCAACTTAAGTTTTGTTCTCCCAGTCCTCTGTGAAAGCTTAATTCTGGCTGGATTTTATAGTACAGACTGAGAAAGAGAAATTACATCTGAGAATCACAGAAGCCAATGAGGTAGCTTCACCCTGCAGGGTTCTAGAAGTTCTTAATTTAAACTATGAATCACTTTTGCCACAACTGAAAGGCAGAAACTCTTGAAGTGGCATCCTTTGGGGGTAATTCTGCCTTTAGTTCTGCACTATATAATTCAGACATTTGGAACAAGTTAAGCATATGAATCTCTGATGGTGGCCACTGAACTTAATACAATTGCTGGTTATTCTATCAGGCTAAAGGAAAGATGCTTTTCTACACTAAAGTCTTCATTTTAATGGTAGATCCCCTTTAAAAGTAGTGAAAACTGCCAAAAATTACCAGTCTGGATTTGACTAGGTTTATTCTTCCTCTTCTTTTCCACTGCTGTTTGCAAAGGTAAATATGGAGGCAGTGTTGTGAGCACAATATGCAAGTAAAGAATATACTTTGTATATACTTTGCAAAGAAGAGTTTATGTTTTTTAGATGACTAGATCTGCTTAATAAAATTAGTTTTATGCTTTTCTCTCATGCTTCGAAGATAAAAAATGTAAATGGTAGTATCTATGCATTCTTATGTATGGCTGATAACACCAGGTAGATGATTGGTAATAATAAGTTAAATAGGGCCATTGCAGAGGGTGATTGAGAGCATCTCATTTGTACCATCCTTCAGTAGAAGACTAATGCCTCTCAGAATGTTCAAAGGCAGCAACGTCAGTGCTTGCCAAATAATGTAATTCAGGCTCTCACAGAGTAGGTATGTATTAGGATTCAGGTCGTAGAGTTGTGTCAAACCTAAAGTCTGGTTTTAAACAGAATCAGGACTGCAGATAGCATGAAGATTTAATATCCAAGGCTTTGTATTGCTAGCCTTTCTTTAAAAGTAAAATTAATTATAATTAAATTAATTTTTAATTTCCAATTTTAATTTTTATAAATACCTAACTAAATAGAGCTTAATTTAAAAATCGAATTATCTGAATCGACATGTCAGTGTATGCTCAAAACTTCAAAATCCTTCTATATCCCTGAAGGACATAATCTCAATATATCTTCCCTTAAGGTTGTGATTAAAAGCTAGTGGCAAGAAAGAAAGTTTAGATGTGTGTGCAGATCCTACATGAATAAAATCAGTGGGAACGAGATCTGTTTCATTTAACTGTTTTTTTTCTATAAGACCAGAGAACACTTTCTCCTATTGTTTTTGATATACATTTAATTATGTGAACTTTTTAATTCCACCCTCCCTCCAAAAAAAGGATATAAAATCAATATTATAGGAAATTTAAAAATCCAAAACCCACACAGAAAAAATAAACTTAATGAGTAAACAAATCTGATAGTACTTAAACTTTTTTTTTGCCTTAGGAAACTTAAGTTAAAGACAATGGGGTTTTCCTCCTGAATTCTCATCCCCAGTAAAAATATCTTACTAGATATACAGTTTATCTGTTAAGGTAATATGTTTAGACTGCACATGTTACAAATTAGTTTGTCTTTTCCTGAATGCAAAAAAAAAGTTTTTTCTGTTTTTCCACAAACATTACTGCAACTGTATAAGTATTTCTGTTTTCTGAATATCTATTCACAGTCATTACCAAAATAACACAAAATGGCATGACAAAATCTTTAGTAGGCATTGTCTTATAAAAATGTTATTATTTATTTAGAAGTAGTAAATAGACCCATCAAGAAAAACTGTTGACTAACAGTTTCATTAAACTAATGAAATATTTGTATGAGGTTTATGAAAAGCTCTCTAATGTAACTTTTTATGTCGTAAAGATTCTACATTTTTTAAAAGAAATTACTTGACAGAACTGTTTTGAATTTTAATTATTTCTAATGATAAAAAACACATATCAAGGTAATGTTTCCCATAATAAAGAGTTTCCTCTTTCATACATGCAAGAAAATTATTTTCCATTATTAATTCATTTATTCAGTTAATTTAAATAGAAATTCTTTTGGAAATATAAATACCAGTTTTCAAAAATGAGATGTATTTTCATTTTACATCAGGCATTTTGTAAGGCATCATGAAATGACAGATAAAATTAGATAAACTTTTAGCAAAGATATCTACCAAGAAGCTGGTCATGTATGAATACTAAAACATAAGATTTGAAAAGCATTCAACTGTTAAAAAAAAACAAAAAAAAAAATTTCAATCCAAAAAAATAGTCTATTTTCTTTCACCTGAACATAATTATGTAAATAGCTAAAATATTTGTTATAAGGAAACTGTCTCCCTTATGGAATTAACTGTCTTATAAATTGACACCAGACTTGCATAATGGTTGAAGTTAGAAGGGCCTCTGATTATCCAGTCCAAGTCTCCTGCAATCCTGTCTTTGCTCTAGACCTACCCACACACCTCAGGGTCCTGAGACTTCTGGAAGAAAACCTTAACAGTAAGGCCAAGGTGAAGGATCAAGCTGATATTTTCCCCACTCCAATTCCTCTGGCACCATCTCCTCTGCCCCATACAGCCAGGCGCCCCTATTTTCCAAAGTTCCTTTTACTGCTGATTTCTCTGTAGAAGGCCTTCCCACTGCCCTTCACAAACTTTGTCAGATTCAATATCCTTTAGCCTCTTAAATCTCATTCCCACATGCTCAGACAGTGTCACTATATTCCTTCTGCTTTTACATCTTTTGTTTTAACTTAGGTTTGAGTTGAGGATGACTTTTTCATCCATGCAGGCCTCCTGCCACCTTTGCTTGGTAACTGAGTGATCACAGTGAACCATCCTTGGTCCTGAAGGTGAATCTATACACACATACACAAGAGCAAGCCCTCCATAAAACCCACACAATAAACCAGCATTCTTGACCCCCCCCCCTTCACCCTGGCACCATCTGCTATTGAACTCTTACAAGCAGGTCTCTGAAGAGGCTGAAGTCTTCTCTAAGGAAGGAAAAAGGCTTTTGAGGTATTTTAGAGAAGGTCCAGTCAATCTCTGTACCACCAGGGATGACAATCACTGCTCTCCAGCTTCTTTATTCTCAGCACAAGAAGTCCACCAGTCTGCCCATCTCCTGCAGACAAGAAATATTCCTCCTTGCCACAGACATTCCCTACAGCTCCAGTGATACTGAGCTGTGTCCTCCCCCAGAAATTTGGTCTTGGCCGAAGTCCCTGATGTTACAGGCACAGCTGCTGCAGTGGCTGCTCTGCAATGCCTGATCCTGTCCTGAGCAGAGGTCCTGACCCCTCTCTACACTGAAGGTGTAGAGCATCTGTTAGGTGCTTCTGTGAGCCATAGTCAAAAACCAGCTCTTATTTGGCTCCCTTCCTTGTACCTGCTGCAAGGATGCCTGACCATTCCTCACCAGCAGTCCACTGTTGTCAAGGGCAGCTCTCAGAGCTTGTTAGAAGCTCCTGGAGGCTGGTACTCATGGCACCCCAAGGTAATACTTCTCTGTCAGCAGCAGGCACTTTGATATTTCTCAGAGACCTCCCACAAATTTTACAGTGATCTTGGACAAAGTTCCCAGAGGACCTAGAAGATTGCAACGCAGAGCCCTGGAACTGCTCCACAAACTGCTCTGTCTGTTGGCTTAAAAGCTCTACTTGCCTTAAACATAAGATGAGGATAGATAATGACCACTGAGAACAGATATGATTCCTGGAATGGACTGCAGATAAGTGTCATTTTAGAATAGCTGAAGATTTACAAGCTTTATTAGATGTTTTTGGTTTTTTATCTCATAGACTGAAACATAATTAGAAAATAAAAAATATTGTTATTCACATTGTTGCTGCTGCATGTAAGTACATAACACAAGAAAATAGTGTGACAACATGATGATTAGTCTGGGAAATTCTAATGAAATTATTATTCAAATAAAGGTCAGATTTCTTATCCATTTCCTTCATGTAGATGAGAAACATCAGGTTAAACAATTAGCTATTTATATAGTATACAGCTTGGATGATAATCACTAAGTGGTGTTTGGAGCCAACACTCAATACTATTAGGCTCTAATGAGATGACACTTTAAAGCTCAAATCACATTGTACATTTAGGGAAAAACATGGACACACACACATACACTCATGCTAGAAAGGCAGCCAGGGGAATTATTTTTCTAAAAACTTCTGAGACACATAGGTACACCACTTATCATTTAATATGCCAATAAAGAATCACCCTCAGTTTAGCTGGATTAAAAAAAAAATTAAGTTATTTTGAAAATTTGGGCATCATATGTGCAAAGAAAGTAACAGAAATCAGACAGAATGTAATTACATAAATTAAATAAGTATAGTAACTGTAAATCTAACATTACAGGTGTCCTGCAAGACTGCATAACTTAGCCAGGAAAAATTAGCCATCCTTTGAAATATATTATGTTTATATAGGAAAAGATGATATAGAAACTATGCATTCAAGATAAAATGTTGCTATGGAAAAGAAACCCCTAGGACCTGGAACAATATATTTAAAATAAAAAATCTGAAGATTGTTAAAATTATCACAAAATACACTTGAAACCACTGCCACATCCCCTCTGGACATTATCTCAATGACTTCAAATGAAACAAGGCCAGCAGAGAATTTGCTTCCTAACAGTTTTTTTAAACAAAGGTGATAATTAATTTCTGCAGTGCTGCTACCAGTCAGATCAATTTTTTCAGCTTGTATATGCCTTAAGAAAACACATCCCTAAAGAGTAAAATAAAGCTACTAAACAAAGCTACATAATATGTTACATGTAACTTTTAATTTCTGGACGTAATTCAAATGAAAGCTGAAGTACAATTAGGCTTTCATAGTATTATATCAATGTATTTTTATCTCTGTTTAGGATATTTTTTCTGTGCATTTCTCAATAGATTGTATCTAGTAATTTAAATGTCATTTGATAAGTTTTTGGTTGGTTTTACAGCTATGGCATGAAATTTTGTTTCCTCCTTTTCCAGTATGTATGCAGAATTTTTATGGCAAAACTTTAAATAGTCCTACGGCTCAGATACAAAAATAGCTAAACCCCCATAAAATACATTTCTTAGCACAAGCCTACCAGCTCTGGAAAGGCAAATTATTCTATATGGAAAGTATTGGTGTAAATATGATCTCAATAAATTAAAAAATAGTGGCTCCTGATGTAGATATCCAAAGCCAATAGGCTTTTCCTGATCAGCCCTGCTGCTACCTAGATTAGACTTCTGATAGGCCTGGAGTTTCCCTACCTGCTTCCTGTCAGAATCTTTTCTGACTCACAGAGGCAGGGACATCCTTCTAAACCTTCAGGAGTCCTATCTGACAGCTATTGTTTGAAATCTAGAGAAGTTATCAGAATATTGATTTCTCTGAAATAGAGCTGACATGTTGGGCTTAATTCGGTTATATAAATATAGTAACTAGTGGCACGTGAGATCCCCTTATCTGCCCTCTAGTTGTCCTTCTAACAGGCTGCAGATCTCCTGAAGGTTGTGAAATATTATGGACAGCCACTGTACTATGAGATATCTCTGATGACCTACTGCATCTCAAATAATGTATCTCTTTGTAAACAACTAAATCACACATTGTGACATCATAGCTCATGTACCTGCACAGGTAAGTAACTCTTTGGCTCTAGGCCAACCTGCCTTGGTTTACTTGCTCTTGCTACCTTATCCTAAAAGCACACTAGTAGGCAATAGGAATCTCATAAATACATAAGCTTTCCATGTCCTTTTGCTGAATTAAAATCAGATCAAAGAAAATCTCTGCAGCCGTAATAATTAACATTAGTATAAAATTATGCAACGATTAATTTCTGATCTCTGAAAAAGTAACACACTTCATGTTAAATAATTGTTAATGTAAAAACGAAAATGTTCAGAATTACCCATGTGCCATGATAACTCATTTGTTCTTTTTTTGGGACCTCAGCTCATGAACTTCCAGTCAAGTCACATCTTCTCATACTTCTCTGCCTTCTGCATTTGATATCCAAAGAATCTATACTGCAGTCTTTGCCCCAGAATGCAGACACTTTTAATTTCCATTTTTAGATTGCAGGAGAATCTCTGATTTGGTGCCTGGAGCATGTCCTCACCCTCCTTCTTCACTGATGTCTGCAGCACTGTTGAGAGAAACATATTTTCACTCCTGTCCCCAGCTGCTGTTGCACACCAGTATTTCCCCTTTCTTAAATGCATTATTCCAGATGCACTACCACCTTTACTCATGGGCTCAGTCCTGGCAAGCAGCATTCCCTCTTGGAGCCAGCTGGCATTGAATCTATTGGACCCTGGGGAAGATTCTACTCAGCTGCCCAGTAAACATGCAAGGATGTCACAGTAAATGCTTTACTCCAGGGAAATTTCTATCCTTTCTTAAAATCAATGAAGTCCTTCTTTCCCGAGTCTTTACTGAGGCGCTGTATTCACAGAATATTTTGTTTGTTTCCTGTAGAGAATTTTGTTTGGGAAAGATCTCAATATGTGGCTACTTCCAAACTTCCTTGGGGCTTCAGAAAAGATAAAGTCTCTACTTTTTTAAAATTACAGAGGGTTGGAGTAGCAGATTTGTTGATTACAGAAAGGAGAACAATAACACTACTGAGAAATTCTGTAAAAATTACAGCAAAATAGCTTGTTAAAAGAATGCATGACATTTACACATTATTTATAGCTTTAATAAGAACATCCAATGCTTTAGGATTCAGTGAAATAAATTTTCTCTATTAGAGGGCAAGCGAGCAATGCTAAATCTCATAATTAAATTCATATAGAGTTTCTGTTTCATTGGTTTCGAGTGTCCCATGTTCTGCCCCCAGTTTATTTATTTTGCCACTTATGTTAAAAGAGACACTGGGACTTACAGCTACTGAATATTCCCTGGGTGCAGGAAAATAGTTACACCCCTGAGGTTTGTTCATTGCTAGCAGAATACCACATTGAATTATTGTGTCTGACAAAGATATATTTTTCTGTCTAATTTTCAGTTTTTTGTGTTATTACTGCTGTTTTACTGTCATCAAATAGTTTAATATTTTCATTACTTAAGGAGTTAAATGCCACTGGTTTATATTAACAACACCAAAGCCCAGATTTCACTGTCATGTTCAATTATTTTATATTAATATCTGCTTTTCACTACCTAGCAATTTTACTTGCATATTTTTTATTTACTCCCTCAAAACAAACAAACAAACAAACAACACCCCAATTTATTTTGGCAAGTAAAAATCTAATTTAAAGAAAAAGCAGTACGTTCGTGCCTGGAGCATGTTTATATTCCAGCTGTGAAATAACGTGCAGTCTGTTTCCATGACCACAATTTCACTAGTATTCTTTCTGTCATGCCTTATGAAGGTATAAAGTAAGATAATTACTTTAAAATGTTATATTAATCATACAGATAAAAAAATGAACATTTTTAAATTAAGAATTTTAAATCTGAGTACTTTCCTTTATAGGAAAGTTAGTGATGTATTTTTTTCATTTGCCCACACATTTTTCAGTATAAAATTTTGCTACTGATCATGTAGGAAAGTGTTCCTGATCTGGGTAAAAGAATGTCATGCAACTCAGGTAGCTAGAGAGTCGCTCAAACTGTTGAATTTTCACAATGACTTGTTAAAATGTCCCTGTTCAGAGCATTTTATAAGCATTGCTACCCATAAGTACAGCTTCTGAAGTAAATCTGAGCTGTGTAATAAGCAATCAAAACAAGGGCTTGTGCCAGGTCTACTTGAACATCTCAGTGTAGATATGAATTGCTGTCAAGTGTGGCTACAGGAAAAAAAGTCTTTCTCCCTTTCTTTCTGTAATTGTTTCCTGATTAACCAAGTATGTTGGGATATTTTGATTTTTAAAACAAGGTCTAGCAGTGTTAAATTATGAATTACAGGAAACTGTGTAATTTATTCCTTCCTATGTATTTCTGACCTTAATAAAACCACTGTAATGCTCTTCCAATGAAATAATGAGATGATACTGAAAGATAAGTAGATGATC
>JAYDZK010000056.1:16968815-16991169 GCA_034509185.1 Euphonia xanthogaster | reverse complement strand
CAACTCCTGAATATTTTAGATATTAGGTATTTTAGATTTCTTACTTAGGCAGAGCTCCGCAAAATAAAAGGAAGTTTCTTGCTTGGAAAGTGTTTTCATAATTACATTTTTCCTTCTTTGATAGTCATTACAAGCTGACAAAAATGTTTAATTAGCTGTAGATAAAGAGGCAGTAGGAGCTAGATGGAAGAAAGTCCTGGTATCTTCAATGGAATTTCCTGTAGAGGTGCTCAAGTCCAAAAATTCTGAATGAAAGTTCTTTAGTTATTCAGTCTCTGCTCTTCCTGAGATCAGTTATCTTGAAAACCTGATGACAGAAACACTGAAAGACCATGCAAAATACTTAAGATGGTTATACCCTCAAAAAAATAAAGTTGAGATCCCTGATGTTCGATAAGTCTATATAATAGTGTACCTTGCTTCTACATGCCTGGAGCACTAGAAGAGAAAAAGGGAAAGTCTCTGCAATGATTTACATTCTCATAATCATGAGGTGACTGTTTCAAGTAAGGGTCTGTATCGATGGACTCTTTCTGGATGCCTTGCCACGTTCAGGAAAGGGTGCAAGGCTCTTGGAAGCAGAAAAGGTTCCAACCTGAAGCCCTGTGACTCAGGGTCTAACCGAATTCTTGATTTAGCTCTAGAAGAATGCCTGAAGGTTAGGCTAAGTATACTTCACTTCGTATAAAAATAATCCTATAGTGTAATTATTTAGATGTATATGAATAAAGGTTATATTTGATGTCAATTAAATTAGCAGTATATTTAAAAAGTCCCTTTTGTTTACATTTAATCGACTAAATAAATTCTATTTAATTGACTGTACAGTAGAGACCTTTGAAGGAATTTTATGTGAGACAGGCGGAGAAAATTTTTAGAGTAAAAACCCATGCCATTTCTGTTTTTTCTCTCCTGAAATGATTCACATCAAATTATTCCACAATTTTTTTTGAAGAAATACTACCTGCTAAAGGTCTTATATTTTAACATGTATTGGCAAATCTCCCCTCATTCAAAAATGTCATTTCTCCTTATGATCTCTAGCAAAGACTACCGCAGCTGAAAGGGAGAATTCACAACTAATTCAGAGAACATTGCTCTGATGTGATTTTAGCAGTGTTTACACTACATTTAAGGTACAGAAAATCAAAGCAGTATAGCTGTCATATTTGAGTGCATCCATAAATAGTATTCTTTTCTAGTAGAATTAATTGGTACAAAGGTTGGCATGTTACAAAGGCTAGTACAACATGTTCATAATCACCTAGGATTATGGAACTCAAGCATAAGAAATCATATTCCACATTCAAAAAGAAGGAAAAGAAAGAAATGTAATTTTCTTTTCACAATTTCTTTCAGGATCTGAACACTGAATAAGATGTAGCCTAGATGATATTAACTAGTTTTTAACACTTTTTTTTTTTCATTTGTTGTTGTCTCTACAGGTTGATTTTTAGATCATGGCCTAAAATTTCTCTTTCTGGGTGAAATTCTCAAGTCAAAGCTAGCTACATAGAATTTATGTGCCATGGAGGTATAGAGTCATGTGGGTAAGGTCCCAACATCCAGATATTTTCTGCTGCAAATTAACCACTAAGAAATGTAAAAAAAGAAACTGTTATCCTGCCTTTCTTCTGAGAAGATTCTGCCTTTTTTCAGAGCCCTTTAGAATCATGTTTACCCTAGCCTAAAAAGGAGATATATATTTGAACTCATAAGGATTAGACAGACATTGACAAACACAAAGCTCATATGTTTGACAGGTAACAGTTTTCTACTAAATGGCATGTGGCCATAATTGCTCCTTTGTCTCAATGAAAAGAAAAAAAATCAAACAAAACAACTTTCCATTAAAAAAAAGCCACGTTTCAAAGTATGAATTCTAATCTTATTCTTACACACATGAATAACATAGAAGAAACACAAACTCTGGAGATAATTTGAGCAATTGTTTTTCCTAACATAAAAAAATATTTATGATTTAGTCTTCCTTCCTGGCTGCTAGGAGCTACATTAGTGCTTACTTTTTTTTTTTTTTTACTCTGTGGTTCTCACCAAGTAGAGCTCTTAGCCATGATTTTTAAGTTATAAAAGTAGTACAAACCCATGCTTTCCTTTCCAGGTTATCTGTAATTACAAGCAAGTTAATAACTAAAGGAGCAACTGGTTTCAATTTTTTCTCTGAGATATTATCTGTGACTTTTGGAAGGTATTCATCTTCTGCATAAATCTTGGAGATAAACACAACCAATGAATATTTTGTAAAATAAAATTAATATGTTCAGCTAGCTTTTTCTTTCCTTCTTCAGTAACTTATAGACTATTAGCTCAAGTGGTGTATACATAACATCCAAGAAAATGCCAGCTCATTGTCATCACTGGTATCATCCCATTATGTCTAAATCTATCATTTTTTAATGCCTTAAGAATACAATTACATGCCTGTTTCTAAATATGAAGCTTATTAATTATATTATTAGTGATAAATTAATGAATTATACCTCTCTTCTATATATGAATAAAAGGTCTAATTTAGGTCATCAATAAAATATTCATACATTTGTATTATTGAGAGGTACATATCAATTTTTAACTTGCAGAGCAAAGCAGTTCATTTTGGTAACAAGGAAAAAGGAATGCATGGCAGCCATAAGTAAATATAGGTATATTATAAGCATTCTTTTGGTTTAACACAAACAGAATTTTAAAACATTTACCTGTTCTTTTAGCATCTCACTTTCTTTGCTCTACTTACACAATTCTTCAATGGTTTCAGTTGTCTTCTCTATTTAGGTGGAAAAATAGTATGGCTATTGGTTATATACAGTGTACCATAGCAGTGTACATTGCTTTATTTACACAATGAAAATTCTTTTTTAGATAAAACATTTTGGGGGAATTTAGTTTAATTTTCTATGATATTTCATGCATAATACAATTGAGAGAAAACAGATTTGGTCATGGAACATATATAGCATGAATTTCATGTGAATCTGTTATGACTCATTTGCTAAATTATCTTTTAAATAAGAAAAAAAAGTGAGTTTGGGATATTGTTGCAAAAAAAATTATTATGAGAATAAATGATCACAAAAAAGATGAACATGACTTCAGAACTGATGCCTCCTTCAGTCCATTAACTTAGTTAATTCAAATCCAAAATGTACTCATCCTTGAAATGTATCCATTTTATGAGAACGAGAATGAGAACAGGCATTATTTTTTGAGTATATACAGAGCCCTCTCTAAATATAGTTCATCTTCAAAGTAATTCTTATTGTTTCAATACATACATTATAAAAAAGCTACTCCCCAGAGTGGCTTCCCTACTTCCCCTTACATGTACACTCAGATGTCTTGATGACATGTCAGAGCAATCACACGAGCACATGTGAGAGATACATGATATCAATGAAGTTCACCTATCCTGAAAAATGTAAAAAAAAACTTACCAAACTAAACCAAACCACAACAAAAACCCAAACAAACAAACAAACAAACAAAAAAACAACGAAACAGAAAAACCAAAACAAGCCAACAAAACAAAATCAAACAAAAAAAAGGCTAACCAAAAACCAACCAACCAACCAAAAAACCCATAAACACAATAAGAAGAACAAAGAAAAATAAACCAAAACAAAACAGAAAACCAAAATCAAATCCCCACAACAACCAACCAATCAAACAGGGAAAAAAAAAGCCAAAACAGAAAAATAAGTTTCAGTTGTTGAACCTCTTCATGAAAAATCAAACCTTTTACTTCCAGAAGGCTTACCTCTATTAGTAAAACTTACTCTAAGGAGAAATTCCAATTTTCTCTCTCCACTCCCAAAGCTTGCACTGCTCCTGAGCTAAATATGGGCAAATAATTATAAAGTAAGAAACCCTTTAAATGAATCTTTGCTGCAAATATTTGCTAGATTCTATTACTTGAATTACAGAAAGAAGAATCTCTTACCAGGTAAGACCTCTTTCTGTTTTAGCACAGTGCCAAGAAACCAACCAGTCAACCAAACAACCATATCTGGATACTGCAAGTTGTTGATCAAAAAGGAATTTTCTGTCCCCTCTGTAGTCTGAGTGAACTGAAGATGTAGAACCTTTTTCCCACCTAGGTGATTAGTCATAAGGGTTTGTCTAACCTTCCTGGTAACTGACACCAGCAAGCCTGCTGAGAAATCTGTTATTCAATCACTAGAGCCACTATGGCATTTGCAATTTGGAGGGCTTTGGCAGCTTAAAATTTACCAGGAGAGAAATTATCAGATCTGTGACAATTTTTGCATGCACCTGGTGTTCAAATAAAATCCCTCTGATCATCAAATTTGTGAGTAATTCAGTTAATAAGTAAATTGGCTTTAAATGAAATGTTTTTAAAATCGGCTTATCCCTGACTGTGGTAAACCTTAAAATGAAGTTAGTGAAGCTTATACATCTATTAAAAATCATTCTGAATAATATCCAATTCACCAGACACTTACTTACAGGTTAATGTTTACTCAGAATTAATCACTGGAGTAACACAAGGTCATGCCCTGAATGAGGTAGTTAAAATGAACTAGGATGCTTCTCCCAGGTACTCAGTGAGACTTTGGATGTTGCAAGTCCCTTCAGTAGGTTAATGTTGCCATCTATTATGTGCTATATTCTATACTGGTTTCTCTTCCATGGCATACTTCATTATGAAATTAATTTTCTGTCTATGATTTTACATTAACCTTAACTGTATCTGTGAAACTGTCAGCATTGAAAAGAATTACCTTTTTGTGCTCTTCTGAAGATTAGTTAGCAATTGTAATTGGTTGGTATTTTGACCAGATTACCCTGATGAGTCCTATCAAACAACAAATATTATTAGGTAAAATGGAATTTTATCAGTAATAGTTTAGCGACTGTTGTGATGAATTATTCATTTGATTCTCATAATTTCAGCATTGTCTTTAATGAGTAATGTGGAAAAAAACAAAAAATAATTATATTGTCCACTTTGTAAAATTTCTGATCAAGGAAATCCTTATCAGTTGTGCTTTAAGGATAGTGAAGCCTCAGGAAGAAGCATATAGAGAGATATTTCTGATTTAGGACCTAGGCCAGAACCAGGCATAGTCATTTTATTTCTGTGGCTCTGTGTTGTAGCAGGATCCAGCTCCATGAAGAGAGCTTATATGTGTCAGATCAGTGCCATTGATGAGTAACAGTTATAAGAATATAACATTTTATATTTGATCAATGAACCTCCTTTCTCACCTCCCCTCATTATTTTATGAATAATTTACTATCTTCTACCATAAAAAAGCCCAAGTTTTTAAACTTTCTTTGAAAAATAGACCAGAGTTGATATGACCCAGCATCTTTATTTTCAGATGTCATAGACTAATAATGTACCAGAGTATGAGAGCAGAACATACTAAACCACACCATGTCTGTGAGGTTTATTTGTTACTGGAAACCTATTATTTACTAGTCTACCCATGGGAAATTTACGTCAACAGCAATTTCTTTTAGAAAATTTGGGATGTGCATATCTCATGTAAAGAAAATGGACAAAAAAATGAAATACAAAAATTTAAAGGTCCATATTCTGGCATCCAAAAGTGATCATTTATTAAAAAAGATTATAACCACAGAGATAGAAAAGCAATATAAAAGCACAATAGTTTTAAATTTACACCATTTACATCTCCTCTTTTATTTTTCTATTTTCCCAAACAGTCAGCATTCCTTTGCTTTTTCGTGGAGAAGCACTCACCCTTTTATTTTTTTCTGTTCTCTTTTCACTTAGATTTGTATCTTCTTTATTAGTAGAACCATTAAGTGATTTAAAAGTGATGTATTTGATTTTTAGTTATCTTTTTATGGACAAATAAGAAAGAAAAAATCAAAACTCTTAAGAGAGAAGAAAAGATTTGACACTTTGTGCAAGTTTATGTATATATAAGTTTGGAGGATTTATCTTGCTTAATTTTGTGTCAAATAACCTGATAGGAAAATCCTCAGATTCATAGTCACAGACATTTAAGCAGTATCTCAGGTAGGCTGTTGTCTCCATGACTCATGAGGAGTCACTAGGGAAAAATCTGTTTGGGTTTTTATTCCTCTTTCTTCTAAAGGGAAACAATTAATCTACATTTTCATTTTAAAAATCTGCTTTTTGTTGTGTTATTTTCGAATATAACAGACCACTCACCATAAATGCACAAAGTTGTCTGATTAAATATTTGGACTTAAGAGGTCCCATGATATCTGATAAATGAAGAATGTGATATCATGTTTTAAAACATACAAATAGAGATGGAGTTGAGCTGGAAAGCTAGAAACTTATGCTATTGAAATGTCACTTTGACCTAGCTGAACGATTAAAGCACAACAAGTTTCAAGCTGTGGTAGCATGCTGCTCCTGCTACATTGCTCACTTTTATGGGTAGAGGACATCAAAACTGTAATTGAGAAAACACCTCGTCCTAATTTTAATGAGGAAGTCACCAGATTGGATAAATGGAGTGTGGATATCAGATGAATGCACACACACAGAGACTAGAATGTTATTGTGGTTAATATACTGTTTACATAGCTTTAATTAAAATGCTATCTTTGCAAGACAAATGCTGTACATAATCCTGGGATTATGTGCTGTTGATTCTTAGATTCATTTCTCAATGAATTTCCTGTATTTATTAAAGACAAATGTTGATCTATTACTTTGTGACCTAGTATTAACTTATTTCAGTCAGATTTTTTCCTTCTCTGGAATACTAACAAATAAAAAACCCCTTCTTTTCTGTCTGGAAGGGGATAAGAAACAGATATAATATATTTTGAAAGACAATGAACCTTGTGACACTTTATTATTAGACATTTCCATACGGAGAGAACTACAAACCAGTGTAGATGCATGGTTCAAGGGGAAGAGATGGTTTAATAGGAAAATATGTACAATTCCTGAAAAACCTGTGTTCAAAGTGTAACCAATAGGTTATATATTTACTGATATATTGACTATGTACTTATTCCTTTCACAGAATGATAGGTTGCATTAAAAAAAAATGGACCTGTATTTCTATTCTTATGGGTAATAAGTGGTCTCCATTCCATAGCTAATGAGAGCAGATATAGTGCATGGTTAGAAAAATGTAGCTTGTAATGGCAATGCTACCTGCATCTGGGCTAGCTTAATGCAACATTGAAATTTCAATCTCTTCAATAAAATTCACATTCTGGGTTAAGGATGAAAATTACTTGAATTGCAACCAAATTTAAAGTTACATCAAAGACCTCAGTAAGGATATATTTTCTCAAAGATAAATACAAATAACAAGGTAGATAAATGTATTGACCCTTGAGCTTTCAACTCTTCAGAGATAGTACAATCTTGATGAAATATGTTATTATAGCAAAGAACTGAACTTTTCCACAAAAATTGAAGTTAGAACAAATATAAGTAAAAAGTAGTATCTCTCCAAGTTAAGAAGCAAATGTTTTGATTTTAGTAAACTTATCACTTGTATAATAAATATTTCAAATAAAAATTAAATGGTTGTACTTTTAATCATTAGCATAAAATATTTTTGAACAGAATGCAATCAGGTTTTTTTTCTACTATAACTAATACATAGGTAAACTATTTTATTTTCCACCTTTAATAACAAACCATATCTCATTAAAATATCAGTTCTTACTGAATTAGCACAGTATTTTTTTCTCTCTTTACATTAAGTTTAACAGATGTTATTGAATTGATTCTATTTTTTATATAAGATGATGACAATACAATTAGGATTTTTTTCAAAACTGTAATTGTAAAATTGACCTTATTAAAATTCCACTTCCTCCATAATTAAAAAAAAAACTAATTACTTGTAGTAATTGGACCAGAAATGACATTTTCAGTTCATTAATATTCAACAAATTGTTTTTGAAGGTGTTCTTGCATGGTTAGTAGTCTGTCTTCAACATTTCTGTTCATTTCTTATTTAAAAGTCGTCTGGAATAATAGTTTGCATCTTAATAAGACAAGTTTCTATGAATTGATTTTATTTATAAGGTTTTTAATTGCTAATTAATGTGTGAAAATGTCTGTCTCCTGTAATATTTGTAACACATGAAGTGAAAGGTGAATGTAGTAGAACAACAATTTACACTTTGCTGCATCGCTCTAAGTAAGCATGAAAGATACCATATTTGCCATCCACAAATTCGCACTATTCTTTCTAGAAATGTCAAAACCAGGTTTAATGTGTCATGGTACTGTGCACCTGAATAAAGAAGTCAATTTATCTAACATTAGAAAGTAGAGGCAAATCAAAATAATGAAGCATGAGCAATTTTATTAACCAGGAAAATATAACCGAGATCGTTTCAAGGTGTACGCTGTTTATACTATTTTATGTAATGACATTTGAATTGATATCATATATGCACTCTCATTCTCTTTATGCACTTTTTAATATATGTGTCTGTTCTTATAACCTTGAAGTGCAATTCCTTTGATGTCCCTGAAAGAGTCAGAGCTCAGCTAGGGCTCAGTCACAGCTATGAAGAGATTTCCCTTCTGATAAGCTTGATCCATGAGCTGGAGTGATCACTTTTAAGGGTAAGTGTCAAATTGCCAATAAAAACTGTCAGATGAAGTGAAATGTGAAGTAATTTTGAGTGACATGTCTGCATCAAAAGTTGAACTGAAATGATTTTGTACTTTCCTTTTGTCAGGCAGAGTCCTCATGAGATTTTGGGGGTTTTATTTCCATAAGTAGACATAAATGTTGAATAACCCTGCTTCTGTTTGTTAAACTTCAATATTTCAGATATTTAGCCTTAATGTAAGACTGAGAAACTGCAGGTGTTTCAGGAATTTTGGGAGCTTCCAAAGTTAGGTTGCATCTGAGAAAGGATGTTGAGGATGACAATATTGCACTGAAGGTAATTTTTAAAAATGCATCCTTCAGAATCAACTCCAAACCTTGTTTTTCATCTCCTTTTTTTTTTGTTTTTTTCCCTGGGAAGCTTTCTTTACTCCTACAATCCTTCAGTCAGGGTTTTTCACTTCCAGGTTAAAAAAAAAAAAAAATTACTTGATAAAAAACCAAATTTTTTAATTTGTAGGATCCAATGTTGTATAAAACTACTACTTTAATTAAAATATCACCAACAGCTAAATTTCTGAGCAATTTCTACTTTAGCCTGTAGCTCATAGTAGCTGTGACAAAAGAAAATCGACAGCACTCAGGACTAATCACCAGATATTCTGTTATTGAAAGGGACATCTTGGTTCCTACCTTTTCAAAACAGAACATTTATCAGAACTCCAATTGTGGTGATGTCCAGAGCACATACACACCTTGCTAGCAGCATCTCAATCAGCCTTCAAACCCCCCCGTGCTTTCCATGAGGAATATCATAGTCCCGGTGCTCGCAAAACCAGTCCCAGAGAAACATTTTGATACATTTGAAACATTTTGAAATATTGCAGCTAATTAATTTCCCAGTATAGAAGGTTTATACAGCAGGTTCATCTGTTTATAAACAAGAGAAAAGCATCAATTTAAAACGAAAAACATCTTACCAAATCAAACTTTTCCAGGATTCTGCAGTTTCATTGCAGTTTCTGAAAAGAGGGAGGCAAGAGCTTCACGTCTGCTAATCAAGGGCAGTAGTGTCCACCAGGATATCAGAGAATGAGGTGCAAACATCAACCTTCCACCTTTGAGATGAACATCCTCTGAAACAGAGAAGTGTCTGTTCATGTGACGAGTGTCCCCTTGTTTAGGTAAGGGTTCATATTCAACTACTGCAACTGAAGATTTCACTTCATGGCACTCACGGTTTGAATGAGAAAGAAACACCTAGATAGGGGCTAGACATGAACACGATATGTTTCCTTACATATAATTTCCTGACTGTAATTAATGCTCATGGTGGTTCAAAAGAGCTCATAAGTAATTAGATGTAATAACTGCATTTCAGTGGTTTCTTTTGTATGGAATATGCTGAAAAATTATTTTTTTCATACTTCTGGTGTGTTTGCAAGTCTTGCTTCTTTAGAAGCATACCAATATCATCAGCTCAGTCTGCTTTTTTGAGTGAAATATCATGGGATTATTTATTAGAATATTCAAATTGATTTGCAGGCAGGCATATTAACTTTGGGGGAAAGTAAAATTGGAAAAGAAAACACGAAAGGAGAGGATAGCTTCCTTAGGTCCACAGTCCCATAATGGGTCTAAAATGCTAATTCTGTCATGCAACAAAAAAATATTTCTGCCACAGTTTTGAAATAATAATGATTTTTCTCACACAGAAATTTCCACAACAATCAATTGCATTACTCATTCTGTAGTTTATGTGTAAGGCACATAGTTAAAATTGGTAGTGCATGCCATTTGAATAACATGATGATTTAGCTGGTATATATTGCTTGCACCACTTTTGATGCTTAGGAAAAAAATAAATTAATCTGCTGTGGTCTTCATACTCAATCAGGAAAAAGTTGTTAGATTTTGTATGATGTTCCAAACCACATTTAAAACAGGAACCTAAGATGGGTAATTTGGAAAAGAAGTCTTATAATAATAATAATATGAAATCATTCGGAAAAACAACCAAAAAAATAGACACTATGTCTTAGAAGCACTGTTTTGTGCAATGACTATTAACATTTTGAAACTGTGGAAATTATGCTCCACCTTTTTTAATCTAAAAGTGGACTGGTGGACTAAATTTTTGAAGGTTTTGAAGGCATATTAGGAAGTCATAGCTCATAATTTTTATGAAATAGTATTGATTGTATTGAAATCAGATGTTGCTTAATTTTCTGTTTGTATTAATATTTCTAAATATAATATTTACTATCCAAAGGGCTTCCATGGCTTTCAGCCCCTGTGGCTTTAAAATGCCTGAGAAGATTTTGCTATGTTTACAAAGGTTTAAAATAAATTTTTATTTTAATACCAATACCAATGAAGGTAGTGGTATGTCTGAAGAAGCCAGAATGAAAGTTACCCTGAGCAAACCATGTGCTAAGCAAGACTCCAATTGCCCTTCATGACTGAAGATGTGCAGCTCACTGTTGCAGAGCTCAGAACTGTTGCATTTTTACCATTGTGCTCACCAGTGCTTGCTTCTGTGTGACTGTCATGACCCATTGCTAGAGGCCACAATGTTTGTTATAAATTCTTGTCAAGCTAAACATAAACAGTACATAATTTACCAGGGAACTTGTGATTTTATTGTACAGTTGCCATAACTCTGGCAACCAACCTACTGTTTAGACCCAAAAGGTGTTGGCTAACAAGCCCTTAATTTCATACAGTACACTTTTACGTGGAAGTTAACAAGACCTAATTTTTGTACAGTAAACTTCGATAAACTCTCAGTGATGCCTCATGAAGGCTGACCTAGAACAGAGCTAAAGAATAAAGTAGGTATTTATTAGAAGGTCTCAATGGATCCAAGAAATTACAGCATATATAGTGGCTTTCTTCATTACAGTGTAATTAGAGTTACTGTATAAATTAATATTTTTCAGGTCTTGAATTATTCAAATTTTTTTTACCATTTCTGTTATATGCCACTGTAACTGCCCATGGTACAGTACCATGACGTGCACAAACATACCTGCTTTAATAGCTTTTTTCAGTTAGGAGGTCAATAGAAATAGCACACAGTGACCCATAATTGAATGCAGGAGATTTACTGAAACTGATTAAACTTTCAGAGTCATGCACAGGCAGCTACACTCATACATCTCAACCAGGCTGTAAGTGCACATCTTCCCTCATACTGACTTGCAGATTTAAGAGTCATGTCCTAGGTCAAAGAATATACTCATGATAGAGGAACCTGAAAGTGCCTGGATGAATAATAATAATTGCAATTAATAAAATACTTTGCACAAGAGACGGTTGATGGCATTGCCAATCTTTCAAAATATGTTGTGGTTGATAACAGTTGCTTAGGTCTGCAAATCTTCTCTTCTTCATAATTTAAAATAATACTTTAACTTAATTTAAAATGCAAGTCAAACACAAATCATGAAGCCAGGTCCCAGACTTTTGCAAACTGTTATAAATTGAGTGACTTTATCACTTAGCAGGGAGTCCTATTACTGCATTAGACATTCAACTTTTATATAAATACACAAATGAATGAGAAAAGAAACTTTGAGTTTCTTTCAAAATGGGTGTCTTTTTCTTTTTCATTTTCTTTTTCTTTTTTTTAATGAGGAAAGCATAAACCGCAGAATTTAAGTAAATGTAGAAAAGACAACAGTTAAAATGTGTGTGGAGGAAAAAATTTCCATTATTTTTTTATTTTGAAAAGTCATTTTTTTAAAAAATCAGAAAAATATCTCTCCTGATTTAGGTAGACTGGAAAATAATTATCGTTTAGCACGATTTAGGCAGTTAGTATAGAATGGGATTTTTACAAACCATGACAAATTTTAATGGCCAATGTATTTCAGATATTGAGATCCTATTTTCCCTCAAATTAACATTTGTTCTTCCTGTTCCTTTGTGTTTAGCTTGTTTATTTGTTTTAATCAATTAGATTTAGATTTAGATATCTAAAATTATGATGTCTACATATGAAGTAGGGGGTTTTTTGTAGTTCTTTCACTTGTTAGTGGAAGAAAATTACCATTATTCATCACTCTGATTATCTGACCTGTTTTTAATATCTGCTTCAAGGTAAAATGAGACATTCTTGAAACTTTATTCTCTGAATCTTCTGATTGTGGTGTGACCCTAAGGAAAGAAAGTAAGATGCAGCTATCCAAACATAAATGAGCACAATTCATCCAAATGATTACCCACAGCTTATCAGATAAGTCATCTATATACCCTGTTCTTGAAGATATATGTAGGAGGCTGGACTCAGAAAGCAGTTGCCCTCCAAGTCTCTTCCCTTCTTTTTCTGTTCCTATAGTTGGACAGTCATAAACTTTTCTTTAGTTCATTCTCTACCATTATTTCCCTTCTGCAGTACCCAAAAGGTAAGCCTTGAAGATATAAACAGCTTGTCAGTTTACAAGGTAAAACAGTTATTAGTTTCATTATGTTATACTTCCATTAGGCTATGTTTTAATCAAGAGAAGGTAAAAGGCTAATAAATAATATAAATCTAAATATTTTTGCATTTGTACAATATGCTAAAAATGCTATCTCAATATAAATATTAAGAATAGTTACTCTGTCTCTGCACTTTAAGGAAATATTCTGGAAGAATAAATTTTCTTTCTGCAGCAGACTCAAATTGTATCTTATTTCAAAATGTCTTATAAGAAAAGAATAATGCAAAGGGTATACAAAGTGTTATGAGACATTTGTATAATCATTTATATAAAAGTTGTCAATGTTTTGTCACTTCTTATGGACTTGCAGTTTATCTTTGAATTTATATGTAACTAAACAGGCACAGTAAATAAAATTCTTCTATAAACACATGAAACAGAATAAGTTTCTTTATTGACCACATGACCAAAATTGCTTTCAGGTCTGAATAAACTGAGAGATTAGTAGTTTATTAAATAATCTTTATTTCTAATCCATAAGACTATATTTGTGAGTTGTAGTGTATCTTCTAATTTCCTGGATATTTTATCACAAAGTAAGTTCATATAGATAAGCAATAGTAGCAATTGAAATGAGACAACTCATCAAAAGTGATAGAAACTGACAGGTGGGTTGTTTTTAAACTACATTTCTCTCCTGTCAAAAAGAAAAAAAAAATTATACTGCATCTAAAGGGTTCCTGAAGTCTCTTTAAACATATGCACATATACTTACATAGAAAATATATTTTTGGTATGCTAGGTGAATACCTATGTCTATATATACTGTGCTATATCATGTAGTATAACATTCATATTTTATTACATTTATTTAATTAAATATATATTATGTTGACATCGATATTTAGTGGTCACATACGTTCACTCTATTCATAATGAAAAGTCATTATACTTTCACAGAACTTTATGGTAAATCTGTTAGCAATGCATTGTGCATGTAATATGAGAGATTCTTTTATTTATGAATTTTAAGAAAAAGTGCTTGATTTTGCCTAGCCGTACTGAGATAACCAGTACATACTTTAAGAAAAAATTATGAAATCTTCAGAACCTTCTTTCACTGAGATCTTGCTGTGCCAACACGCTGTACTGAGTTACACTCAGAGTAGAATATAGAATAAAAAGAATACATCTCATAAATAGAATAGAACTCAGAGTCGCAGAAGGTTTTGTTGCCATTCTCTGCTTTACTGAAGGCATCAGAATGAGTTGTCAGTAAATGAAGACATTGCTAGATCTTCCAGCACCTTCATGCCTTCGTGGACAATCAGTGAACTCTGTAAGGGTAACATATCAATTGTCATTGCTGGGTTTTTCATATTGCTCAGAGCAATAGCTACAGATTTAGGAACATTGAAATACCAGTAGCATAATTATTACTGGCTACTTATAGGTTCAGAACTTCTGTTTCACACAACATTTATAAGGAGCTCCTTTTTTAAAAGGTTCTGAACCTCTGGTTGCAGCTTCAAAGGGGTGCTGTGTCATATCAGTCATGTCAGAACCAGAATGATAGGTCCAGTGTTATTATCTATGATAAAATATCCAGTTTTTTCTTTTCCTGGTAAGTAGCATATAACATTTTCAAAGACAGCTTATTTTTCACTCTGATCTGTACTCCTTATGCTTTTGCTCTTCCAGTTCTGTCTCCTTATGCCACTGGCAGGGAGTGATCACGAGCCTGAGTGATGCTTATTTGTTAGCTGATGTTAAACTGTGACATTCCAATAACCCTTTCAGTAATAGCTTATTTTTTACTCTGACCTGTACCTACAATTGGCAATTAAAGGTAGACCCAGTGCTTGAAATACTTGTAGTTAGATTTGAATCAAATAGATATAATATAAAAATGTTTGAGTCAAATGTATTGTGATTTTTACAAAAATTAGGAGCAGGACTTTTGAGGATCTTGTTTCCTACCCTTTGGTAACTTAATCCTATTATTCATGCAAAAATACAAGACAAAACAATACCAGAAAGAAGAAATTCAAGTGTTTGATGCTTAAAAGAGTGATCTAAATCCTGGTTTATAGGGAGTTTTTCATAATTTTTATCTGTCTTTAGTTTAATGTCTTGCTCTCCTTGTATAGAGAGTTCAAGGTTGTGTCTCAGGGCAACTTACTTCTGAAACACTTCCTAGAGGAATCTATCTGACTAGAAACAGGCTGCAGAGTGATTACATGGCACAGAGCATTGTCTTTAGAGAAATTGGAGACTAAAAGTACCCTTGTGAATATTTTTCAACTGTTCAGTCCTTTCTGACATTTGAAAATAGACAATGACTTTTAATTGCTGAGTCAAAACATTTGTAAAAATATGTAAAACATGATGTGTTTTTTTCAATGTTAGTTTTAATACTTTTACCTGTAATGAAAGGATTCATCCATGTTAAGTAGCCTCACTAAAATGAAGGAGCTGCATTGGAGTAGTAGGATCTGCCATTGGCCAAAATTCAGTTTCAAAACCTTGAGGAGCTTCATGGTTTTTCACAGAAAACTTGGGCAAGGAAATACATAATAATTAAAATAATTTTTATTTTCATACGAAAATATATCAATTCTTTGCTCTTTCTCCTCTGCAGTCAGATCACTTACAGAAAATAAGTTTTCTAGTTTTACTCATGACTTTTTGCCTTATTCTCCATCTGATGATAGAATTCTCCATTTGAAGAAACATAATAATGCCCTCTATAGATAACTTTGATATCACAAATTCACGATTATGATTTTCAAGTGGGAGAAAAATAGAAACAGTGGATCAGCTGCAAAGGAACAAAGATCCTATATTCTTGTAAAATTTTTTAGAAACAAAGTAAAACTGCAACAAACAAGACGTTTCAAAAATATATAGTAAAGTTTGTGAAAATATTTCACAACATATTAATATGTCTTATTAAAGAAGGTAACAGGTTTCTTAAGTATGGTGAAATATACTTTGGATCTTTATGTTCCTATGGAATGGATCACAAAGAATGATATAGTGCAAGAATTCTGAAAGACTAAACCAAATATTTTCCTAAAGATGAGAGATGCTCCCTTTTGAATGCCCTTTGGAATAGAGGAATCTCTTTTTACTGGACTAAATTAGTCCAGTAGAGGATTATTATATATGCTCACTACACACTGAGAGCCAAGGATAAGCCCTGTTTTGTTGGGCCTTGTATAAACTTGGGACTTCTTGGGACTTCTTATATTGTCATGAATAAGTGGTATGGATGCTGTGGTCTTTTATTAGAAATGTCAAAGTTCATATTTACTGGGTTATATAAACACAGAAACAATTCCCTTGTATGCATGTGACACTATGCTCAAAGTGTTTATTTTGTATTGCATACATGTTTCAAGCCAATCTTTCTACAGAGTACAGGTCTGTTTCTGTAGCCATCTCTTTTTCATGGTGTAGTTGTGTTCTTTTCTTGGGTAATTAGCAAATGGAGTGTCCTGCTCTCTTGGAAACAGGCACAATCTTTGATTAACATGAAACCTTTTAGAATCACATAACATGATGCATGTATATTTAGTCTCTAAGTTTCAGAGTTGCACATGCCTCTTTTAGTTTACTGAAGGTCAAAAATAATCTTCAACAGTGATTAACAGTATTTGCCATATAAAGAAAGTATAGCATAAAGGTATAGACAATGTTGATTGTCCTTGCAGCAAGCTCTTTGTTCACATGGAAGGCATGTATTTCACAGCCTTTCACCATCATTATGATTACATCCCACACCATCATTATGATTACATCCCACACTTGCTCTCCAATGTAAGGCAGTTAATACTCATTTTCTTTAAGTGTGAAGTTGTAAGGGGAAAATAGTATTTAAAAAAAGAAATAATTTACAAACACAAGAGATTCAAATTTATTAATGAAGTAGGTCATCCTTTTCGTGGGTTAGTGTTTAAACCCCTGTACATTCACATGGCAGGTAGCTGTTTCACTGTTTTGAGAGACATTAATGCTGCCCTTTTGTTAGCAAAACTGAATGATGATCATAACATGACAGCAAGTAACTTAGACTGCAGATCCATTTGTATCAACCAGCAGTTTCTAGCTTATATGATATCTCCCTCCTTACCTTTGCCCTCTGCCTTATGCTACTTCTAGTCCTATCAAGCCCTTCCCTGAGCGGTGCTAACATATAAAATAGCCAGCAACATAGAGATGTAGTTGTATACAAATATATATTTTACCAAATTTGTGTGAAAATCAGCTCATAATATTTTATGAGTTCTGGAGACAACTTGAAGCAGATGAAGAAAAAGGTGTAAGGGGAAAGAGAAAGCAAGTTAGAGAGGAATTATTTTATCTTGTCTTGTCTGCAGACTTATGCAGAATTTTGCCTAGGTTTTGAAGTTCAAGGTAGAAGAAACTGAATGCAATTTATATTTTCTTTTTATTTTTCTTCCTCTTTTTTTTTTGACCTAAAACTTATGTGGATTTATAAAGTCCTGTATGCATGAATGGTTGTTCAGATTCTAAAAGCCCTTTGGTTCAGTGTTTATTTTTGACTCTTTTTAGTTTAAATTGACAAAAAAGAATGAGGGTGTTATTTGCCGATCATAGATAACAGAGAGCGCAGTCCTTAAGGATGATCTGTATGGAAGTGTGAAGATCTGTTAACAAAACAAACCAGTTGCTCTGTCTTATTTGTTATTTGTCATTTATCAATGTCCTGAAGCCTTCAGTCAATTTTTCAAAGGGCAAAAACGCCATGTCACAAAAAATGTCATGACAAGTCTCAGTGCCTTGCAAGACTGAATCTTTACTGAGACACCCAAAAGCCAGATTTTTTCTGGCTATACTGATTGAACAAAGATGCCTGTCAAATACATTTATACAAATCAAAGCCTATTTGTGAACAGAAATAAATAATGCAGTAACTGCAATAAATAATTCAACCAATCCCAACAGAGTGAAATACAGCCCCTTCTTTAGAAGCAGTCCCACCACACCAGTACTCAGGCACAGCGATTAAATCAATATGAGCAGCTTTCCCTGGTGTTGGTCCTGAGCTACCTGATGTGCTGCAGGAAGCAGGTTTGAAATCTTTAAGACAGTTAACAACTTTCATTAGATCTAAAATACACTTTATCTAAAATGTTGCTATTAATATTAATTGGGTAGCTGTGGAAGCCAAGTTCTGCTCTCTATTTCAATGACACAATACCCAGAATTTAATAGGGCTTTACAGATAGGGCAGAATTTGGTCTTTTTTGACCAAAAAACTGTTTCCCATTCACACATGTGAGCTTGCCACTCCCCACTAAGAATAAAAATTATAATTAGTTAAATTTTGTTTGAGTGACCTTTTCTTTAGGACAAGCAGGAGGGCTGTGACCAATTCAAATCTCTTTCAGAAAGATGCTTCTTAATATACATATATATGTATATGTGCATTTTTCTTACTGTATCTTTAGATCACATTGATTATGCTCAAAAATTACATGTAATCTACTGTTACCCCCATAATGCTCTTATGGGTGAAAGAAGCATACCACACATGCTGTTTTTTTTTGTAAGTGTAATCAATATTATAAGAGTCTGGTCATCCAAATTATCCCATTAATACAAGAAAACTTCCTTCACACTCTTTAAATTGTTATAAAAGTGCAACCTTTCCAGTACCTACTCCTGTACCCTGGTACTGTCTTCATCTACCCACATCCCTTTGGGTCTGGGTCAACAATTGTTCTCAAGAGTGGAATTGAGAAGGTTTTTAACATCCTGAGGCCTGTTCTGTAGGCATATGTTCATGGTGGGATTTTTTTCCTCATTAGTCTAGTGGTCCACTTTGTTGTATCATTGAATGTTTCTTCACCTTTGTCTGCTCCCAGCTGAAGTATGAGTGTGAAATATTAGATTTAGAAGATGACAAGATTTACTCTGTTTTCAAAGCAGTCTTTGGTGAGACAGCTTCTAAAGCTCTGTACTTTGGTTGTCCATTCCGTGCTCTACCATGATGAATGCTTGTGAGATTAAAAATAGGACTTAAATGGGTAAAAAAAAGAAAAAAAAAGAAAAAGAAAAATTGAGGAATACCTTGAGCCCACTACTTTATAGAATTATCAAAATACAAACAGTATGGATTAAGTTAAAAAATTGCACAATTCTGAAAGAAAAATATCATATATAATAAGTTCTGCAAGAGCAATATGAATCTAGGTCACTGCACACATTGCAATTTCTTTTATAGCCCCTATGTATGTGGAGCTGTAGGCTTTGTGGTTCCTTGAACCCTCACCTCAACCCGAATAATAGCTTGGTGCTGACCACCACAATGGGTCAGTTGAAATATGTGTGGAAGGAGCAATGTTGGTGCAGTGCCGTGATCCTCTTGGCATGCCTTTTGCAGCTCCACCATGCCTGGAGCTGTAGGCTTTGTGGTTTTCCAAATCCTAACCCAAATAATGGCTTGGGGCTGAAGATCAGGTCCCCAGGACAAGGAGTGGCCTAGGTTTAAAAAGTGAGGAAGGAGCAATATTGGTGCAGTGCTATGGTCCCCTTGGAGTGCCTTATCCAGTCTCAGTGTCCCTAGAGCTTTGTGGTTGTCTGAATCCTAACTCTGACCCGAAAACAAATGAATGCTTAAATCTGAGGTGAAAGGCAAACATTCCAAAGGGAGCACGGCATGACGTCAGCATTGCTCCTTCCACATCTTTCTGGACCACCCATGGTGCTGGTAACCTCAGGCTCAGATTCTACTGTTCATTTGTTTCAGTGTTGTGGTAAGAGATCTCTTGGAATCCTTTTGTCTTTTCAGAGGTGGAATAGTGTCAGCAGCTATGTATAGGTGTAGTGGCTAAATAGCATACTTTGGTTTTTTTAAAATCTTTTTCTCATAAGGTCTGCCTTTAAACTGCTAATGAGTTGCTGTGGGAGTCTAAATCAGGACAGCAAGGGAACACTTGTGTCAGGTCTACAGGGAACATAAAGAATAACATGGAACTAGAGTTAAGTCATTCAAAGACCCATGTTTCGCCCTGTTTCTACTTATTCTGCCTTCGCCAACACCACGTCCTACCCACGTGAATATTACCCCTGGGTAATAGCAAATTTAGGGCCCATTTAGCAAATTTAGGATGGTCACAGAAAGGTATTGAATTGCTGCAAGAATGCATCAATGCCCGTGTGGACATACACAGTATCCTTTGCATTTCTCTTCATATAACAGCTAAGCATCTGTTTGAATGTAACAGATGTTACATTCAAAACTGACCATTGCTTTCAGGTTTATAAGACATTTGTTATCAAATGACAGTTTTAGTATTATACTTATTATTAGTTTATTATTATAAAATTATCTGAACTAAGAGGTAGATAAATCAAATATAAAAAGCCTTATAGCATATATAAACTAAGGGGATATATGTTTAATATGGGAGACAAATATATTTGATTTGGAAAAAGAATCTGTTCTAGGCTTATCCTCTTACTGGCAGGTAATTTTTATTATTTAATTGTCAGATTATTTGCTCTGCTTTTGAGCTAGTTTAAATGCTGATATAAATTCACCTAAAGAGGATATCAAAATGTTGATATTAAAAAAGCTGATTGATAGAGTTAATACAAACAGAATTTTTACACCAATGGTGATTACTAACTCTAGCCAACATTACAATCACAAGGGTGAGATGGAGAACTAAGCAAAAACACCTCGAATGACCCATTCAGTTAAAAAAAATCCAACCTGAAGAAATAAAATATGTAAAACTATGTACATGACCTCAATGATATTTTTTGTCTTAATTTTGCATTTAACTGCATATGGATCAGTTGGATCAGTTTCATTTAATTGATACATAGTCCTAAATGAAGGCAGGGGTTTAAAAAGTTCCTGTTTTACTGTTTGTCTCTCTGTTTGTCACCAGCCAAATCTATTCAAATTGGCAAAAAATAATTTTTTTTTCTGAGTTCAATCCATTTTGACAACACTTCTTACAGGTAAACAATCTCCCTGTCTTTATCTCAACCTATGAGACTTCTCATTACTGCTTTTTCCCATTTTCTCTCCCTTCCTGCTGAATGGAGGGGAGTGAGTGAGTGAGTGACTGGGTGGGAGTCTGGTTGTTAGCCACTGCTGGCCCAACAAGACCATTTCAATTGTAAACTAAGGCTGTAAAACCTGATGCACTTATAAAATATATTCACTGTCCCTAGAAGCTTGAAATCTGAAAGAGGAAAATCAATTTTAAAAAAGATGCTAGAACTTCAGGGAGAATATTCTCGATTTCCTGATCATGAGCAACGTAGTCTAAATCTGTATAAATTTAAAATACAAGCTTAAGATATTCAGCTTCTTTCTGCATTAATAATTGCTTTTATGTCAGTAAATAATTTTGGGTCCTTTGTTCACTGCTTCTTTTTTATTCCTACAACACATGAAATATTTGTTTTGTTAAACCTAATTTTAATCTGTTACTATACAAATTTTATACATAAGCACACCAATTTAGGAGTATGAATTTAACCCTTATTGGAAAGTAAGAGGTTTTGATCTAAAGAGACCTACTTGGGTTATCAATAAACAAAAAGACATAATTTAGATAGTGAAGACCTGGGTGAAAATCATATAAATATATTTTAAAAAGTATTTTCTCTGTTTTATAAACTAATTTATTCATTCTATGTTAGTGTGGTTTTCAAAGATATTCTACTGTGTTTGTCTGGGTAGAAAACTGGTATGTGTGTCAATTCCTTTTCATTTTCATTTCAGAGTTAATTAGGAAGTATTAAGTATGGAGGAGGGCAGGGGGTAAAGAATTTTATGAGACATATGCCAAACAGTTCAACAGCTACTCTAATTAGATTTAACTTCCAAAGCCATAGAGAAAAGAGCCATCAGAGGGAGGTTATTAGAAGAACCATTCTAAACAATTTACAGTAATTTGGAAGCCAAATAAATAAAATGCATATTTCAGTGGGATTTATTAAAAAAAATAACAGAACTATGTTTCGACTAATTTTATTTCTATAGAAAAGTTGATCAAATACTTGTTAAGAGTGAGTAGGGGTTATTGCTTATTTTATTTTTAGGAGACAAAATCTAGGAGACTAAGAAATGTTTAATGTCTAATAATGGGTGTATTTTCCTAATTCCAAGCTGTCTTGGACAAAGCGTGTTGGAAATTAACACCTGGGTGGCATTGCAAAGAGTAAGCAGAAAAGGATAACCTAACCCAAACTCTCTGCAGTGTCTTAAAGAGTGCAGAGACTCAGCTAGACTTGACCACTAGCAGGAATTGGTCCAATATATCTAATCTGTTTTTCAGCAGTACTGTACGAAGCACC
>JAYDZK010000056.1:16958651-16968801 GCA_034509185.1 Euphonia xanthogaster | reverse complement strand
TCAGTTATTGCAACATTATGAATAGTAGGGGCTTGATGAAGATTGACAGAAGTATTAATTTTTTTCCAAATGCAACCAAATGAAAGCAATTTTATTATGTGTTTATCAAAAAACAAGATAATTTTGAGATACCACCTGTCCTGGCAGCTGGGAGAGAGGGAAGAGAACAGCTGCTTTGAGCTATTGCCAGCTATCTCTCCATTTAAATGCTCAGATACAGAGTCCAATGACTGTGTAGAGCCCTAATGGACTTAGCAGAGTAGCCTGGTTAGGAGAGATTGCTCCCATGGTAACTCTTGACTCACCTTAAGACTTTCTCTTAGCTATCACTTTATAGGCCATAACAGTTGTAAGAATTGAAGCCTTGTTAAACTCTGAACATCCTATGGAGCTGGTATGGCAGACACGATTCCACCTGGAGCTATAACTGAGACAGTAAGACAAAAGACAAAAGACTTGACTCAATTTGGCAAAGCCATGGCCAGAGAAAAGCAAGATAAGGCAAGGCAAGGGAAGAGCATATGTATGAAAACTGTATAAAAAATGGGAGAGGGTAAGGTTGAATTATCATAATTCCTCCACAGGTAAATTTAGATAGCTACACCAATTCTAGCTTTTTTTTTTTAAGTTATGCTTGTGTCATGGTTTCATTCTACAAGCAAATTCATAGGAAAAGACATCCTCTTATCTAACCCAGTCATGTCATAGTTGTGACTTCTAGGACATCAAGGTCTGTAAATAATAGCTAAGAAAAAATAATGAAAAAACAATGCAAATTATCTTAAATTTTATAGTATTAGTCCTGATACCCCTTTTCATTTTCTCTTGTGATGACTAAAGCATAAAGAACAATAAGTTAAGACTTATGAAATGGTCAAAAGCCCTCTATCTGGTATGAGACCCTGGCAGGTACTTGTGAAAATCAGACAGCTAAAAGAGAGGTATAACACCTCAGCTATCTAAAAACCCTTTTCTGCCATATTTTTTGAAGATTTTTGAGGTTTATGTTTTCAATTAGTCCCAAATATTTTTATATCTTGTATGAAAGTATGCTAACTAAGCCTCCTGCCTCATCCTTTATTCATCTGCTTCAGTTCTTTAGAAAACCTAGGTAATAAACCGGTGGAGTTCTTCTTTTAAATACCCTATGTGACTTTAGAAACCCAAATCTCAGTGTTTTTCACTTTTCTCTTCGACAGGTAGAAGAGTTAAAGTCTTTTAATCAGCCCTCACACAGCAACCTTTTAACATATTTTGCAGTTTTCCTTGCTCTCCTTTCTTTCTATTTGTATTCTATTCCAGAAGTTTTGAGATGGAAGGATGAGAACTCCATGCAGTCTCACAGGCAGTGAAAGAATAAAGGGTTTCCACATAATGGAATAATGGCATAATGAAATTTTCTGGTTTACTCTTTATTTCTTTCTTAATGATTTGTGATGTCCAGTTAAACCATTGGAGCAATACTGTTCACTTAGCTAATTCAATTCCATTTCAGAAATAAATCTGCCATGATTCCAAGATCTTCAGACCCACTACAGTTTTTAGATAACTAGAATTTCCTTTCCTACGTGAACAACAGGTATTGCATTTTATTTGGTATTTTACTGTCCTTTCCCTTTTCTCTGGAGCCTTCACTAAACTCAAATTTTTTCAAATAAAAATACAAACAACTTCTATTTACACAGGACTCGTGCTTTTGTATTCTTCTTAAATTCTTTATTGGTTTTTACTCTTCAGTAGGTCAACCTAAAGGCAACCTTTTTTGTGTCTCCAACAGTGCTGCTTCTGAGATTTTTTTTTTTTTGTAGTCAATGTCCTACACCTGTAGTGGATTTCCTGCTCTCAGTTGTGCTTCATTTTCTCTCACTAATGAACATGTTGTCTGTGTGTTCAGCACAGAGCAATCTCTCAGGGCATACTCTGAGCCTTTGTCCTTCCTGAGTTCAAAAAGTCTGAAGATTAATATCAGCTGTGCTCTCACTGATCAACAGCAATATGGTCCATTCTAAAATGGACTTTCAGGTGACAGGTTTACAGTTTATATGCATGCTTCCAACTTGGCTTTCCCCTGACCTGATGTATCACCTAAGCATTATGTGGTAAAGCTAATAGAACTTTCAGCTTCAAGTTATCTCCTGGACTCCAGTAGAATCTGCGTAGTGTAAACCAAGACTGTGTTTTCTGGAATTCTGCAAGAAACAAAATACCAGAACAACAAACATGAAACTATTATTTCCGGCTTGCTGACTTGAGAGTTGTGAAGATCACTATGATTCTGCTAAAACTGTTCTCTCTCAAGCCATTCCATAGAAGTACCTGTGTGTTGCAGTATAGGTAAAATTTTAGATTCATAGTGGACTTTGAAAAGTTTATTCTTTGTGGACAAGATAATTTCTCATTTGTCTAAGAGAACCAGGAAAACACTGCTGTGCTCACCTTTAGTAGATAAAACATTTCATGGGAAAGAAGAACTGTTTCACTTATGTTTGTCTTGGGTTTGACCATTGCTATACCCAAACGTTGAGGAGTGGAACACTATTTTCTGTGAGCAGCATCTGTCTCCTCAGCAAAATCCTCAGACAATTATATTGGCAGCTTTGGAGTAGTCTCTAGTCTCTAACTCTGTCATGTAGCTACCCTTGTCCTTGCAACACTGTTTCATAGTGATTCAGTTTGTTTCTGAATAATGTCTGCAATTTTTATGTAATTACACTGCTACACAAATCACTTATGGGATCTCTAAACCAATCTTTTTATGGATGTATGTAGTACTTATTAACTATTGACATTCTCTCTACCTTTATTTATTATAATAAATAAGAATTACAACACAAATTATTACTTTGCTAGCCTGGAAATATTCCAGCCTTTACATTGATTTAATCCTTTTTCAGAATTTCTGGTTTCTACTTAGAGTTATACAGACATTTTTCAGACTGCTGCTTTCAACTTTAAGCCATGAGAGTTTTATCTATTACCAGTTAATCTGCACAATTAAAACCCTGTGTAACTTGCTTAATGTTGTGTCTTACCAGATGGCTCTGTGTAACTGGTTACATAATAGTTTGCTTTGTATCCAGCATCAACTTATTCTTGGAGATTAACCATTGAAAAGATATTGGTGAAAACTTTGCAGCCCAGATTAGAAACAGAATCCTCACTGTTAATAAATCTGTAGGACTTAATTTTGCATCTACTAAGCCAAATTATAAGTTCTTTCCATGAGTTTACATAGATCAATACATTTATTAAGCAAAATATAGATTTATGAATTAATGTAGTCTTACACAAAGATTTCCTGACAAATCCAGAAGTCTAGAAACCACAGGCCTAAAATAACTTTAAAAACCTACCTTCTAGTGCTCCCAACAGTGCTTCCAATTTGAAACTTTTTTGTTCTTTCAGGAAATAAATTTTGAACTAATAAGAACATTTTCTGAGAAATATTGAGACATATTTTTTTAAAAATATTCCTCTATGAGAATAGAAGCAAGCCTTTTTCAGTTGCAAATAATTCAACAACTCATCAAAATTCTTACTGATGTTATGGAGAATTATGTACTTTACTACTTTAGAAATCATAGCAAAATCTCTTGCCAATTATATACCTAAAAACTTACAAAGTAGTTGTTCAGATTCTAAAGAGTTTTGAATCCAAATATTTAAAGTATTAGGAAAAAAAAATTAGTAAAAATTTTTGACATATTAATAAATTATTTTAAACATCAAAAGTGCTGATGAAATTACATCTTATTAAAACACTGATGATTTATTTTCGTACATTAAAAAAATTATTTAAATAAAGACTATTCACTTTTCTAGCATTATTGTCTTTTATATTAAGGCTCTTAGAAACAATACCTAGGCATCATGTATAAAAAGATATAAAGAACTGTAAAAAAAATATTTTTTTTATTAAAGGAATGAGGATAACTTTATAAAACCTCAAGTGTAATATCATAATGTTAAAAACATATATTTATGTTATTTGATTGATTAGTTTGATTGGTTTATAGGAGAAAAAATAAGGATATCTTAGCAGAAAAATGTATAAAATGCTTACAATATTTTTTGATGGATTATTGAAATAGTCATGTAAAATATCAAAGTAAAATTACACCATCAAATAATGGAAAAACCCATATCAGATAGAATACATTAGAGAATCATAGAATCTTTTGGGTTGGAAGGGACATTTAAGATCATCTAGTTCCAACCACACTGCCATGGGCAGGGACATCTTCCACTATACCAGGTTGCTCAGAGCCCCATCCCACCTGACCTTGAACACATGAATACATTTTGAACACTTAATGAGTAATGCTGAGTAATTCTTACAAGCATTTAGCTGAGGTATTCTCTGGGGATATGCACGTGTAAAATGTCACTATTTCCACAAGGTATTTGATACAAGGTATTTGCTACCTACTAAGGGCTTGAATTTATGATGATAAATGCCAATATCTTTTAGGTATTTAAGTTGTCATGATATGCCATTGATTTTCACAATAAAACATGCTTATCTTTATTATTTTTACTTTTAGAGCAATCAATAACTTCTAAATAAGTGATCCAATGTATTGGAGAAAAAAAAAAATCTAATTTTCATAATCAGTTGGTCACCAGTGGCCTGCAGACTGTATTTTACAACATTAAAGTTTTGGTGTCCCAAACTCAGCTTCTCAGTACAAAATTTAAAATCTGTCTTTTGCAATGGATCAGTGGTTGTAGATAAATTAATTTTACAGCTTATCAATTGCTGCATTGATTTGTGCCTGCAAATCGTAACCCTAAAGTATTTAAAAATTAACCACTTAATGTCAGAATCCAATGTCAATACATTATTAAGGGTCAAATGCTGACTTTGATCTCACTTGAACTGTTCTTATCCCTTTATCCTATTGCAGCTTCTTTCTTTCACCAGTCCCACTCCATTCTAGAAGAGTGATCTGCACAACTGTGTTACCCTGGCATCAGAGTCCCTAAAGAGGGTGCACTCCAGAGTTGTGAGCTGGACCTTTTCCTCACCCACATGCTTGTCATCCTCTCCCACAGTGAAGCCTAGACTGAGCAAGACAGCACTTTTCACCTTATGGGCTTTAGGTGTTGAAGCACTGAAAACAAATATTTTAGATAATAGCAGTTGCCGTATCTCCTGGGCTATTCAGATATTACAGCAAAATCCAGGATGACTCAGCTGGAGTGCTAAACAGGTGGATAAGAATTTCACACATGCTTGCTGTTAGTTATTTGGTTAGGTTGCCTTTCAGATAGTTCAGGTTACTCTGTAATCACTGCAAAAAAAAAAAAAAAAGTCTAACTTTCAAAACACTCAGCAAAAAGAAATTAGTATCTGCTTTGTTGGTTAGAGATAAAATTTTTATACTTCCCCCCCCTCCCCTCCCCAAAAGCCATGTCTGCAAGCTATCAATGTGTTTGACCCAGCTTATCAAACTCCTCCTAGATACAGAATTTCTCTGCCACAAATGAGAACAATTTTCAGTAGTGAGAGATCAGGTAATTATTATTTTTGAGGTTATGCTTAGGTTGTGAAGAAGACCAAAAGGCTAACAGTTCGTAACACTGTTTGAAAACATTGCTTGCAGATGGCAGCTCTTGCAAATCGCCATTCTATCAGTATGTAATTCTCCAAAAGGTCTCAACATTTAAATTTTTAAAATAGGTTTTCTGTGATTAATCAAACTGATTAAATAAAAATGCAGTTAAAAAAATTGGACTACATATCAAAAATTGAAAACTGAAAAAAAATAGTTCATAGATATATGTCTGTGTAAGTACAGCAAAATAATATTCATATAGTATGAGGGAGGGAAGAGACAGGGAAGAGAAAGAAAAAAAATTGAGAAATTTTCTTTCAAACATTCCATAATTACATGAAGACATATGGGTACCAGAAAGCAACCAATAGACCACCAATTTTTATTAAAGTGACTAGGAACATATCTTTTCCAATTCATCTTTGCTTGTTAATGTGAAGAAGAACGGTTCTGCTACATGCTTTAACTGTGAAAAATGTGGTTATTGCTGTTGTTGGTAGAGCACTTTTTATTTGAGAAAAAAAGCACAATATGTTTTTCTGTTTCCAGTTCATCATTTGTATTTCTGACTTCAGATTTGATTTGCTAAGGAAGATTTGTGTATGTTGGATATGATTTTGCTATAGTTTGCTCATACATTTGATAAAAGAAAAGAAGAATTACACCAATGCTTACCAGAATATAAATGAAGCAGAAGAAACAGTATATAGAATTTAAATGTGCGGATAAGAAACCAGCCTTTGTGTGCTCGTACTCCCAGTAATCGCATTAGTGCAGCTTGAATTTAGAAAGTGCTTTATGCAAAAATGTAGAAAGGAGCACCTTTGTAATGCACTCACTAAGAATAAACAAAGTGAAGGACTGTGGAGAATTGCCATGGCATGCATTAGGTCAGTCTCTTCTCCCAAACAGGGATTTAATATCTCTTTTCCACCCAGAAGCAATAAATACAATTCAGTGTTCATCGGACAGCCTTTCACTTACAGAAGTGTTTTTCTTTGATTTTGTAGACTGTCACAGTTAGTACCTCTGGAGTGGGAAATGGATATTGGGTAGCACTCCTTTCTTTTTTTCATTATTTCTGCTATCTATGTACTTTCCCAAAGTAAATGTCCAAAGCATTGAAATACAATGTATTTGAAAGTTGAATGTCTAAAGAAAAATACCCAACCGCAAACCCCAAGACAAAACCAAAACCACCAAAACAACAAAACTGAAAACTAACCAACTAAAATAATTCTTAAATTTTATTATTCTTGTTTCTATTTCCACAGCTGAGGCACTAAGGTCACAGGCCACAAAAAGTATTTGAACACCTTTGACAATATTTTCCTCTACAAAAATAGAACCAGAAATGAAAACACATGTTGTTAGTCTGAAACTTTTACTCAAATATTGTTCCATACGATCCAAAATCCAAATATAAGATTTTTTGTTTTTTGCTGCAGCAGGTAAACCTTATAGATGATGACTGTTTCTCCTGAAAGTGAGAAAGTAAAATCTTTACACTGAACATACGTCAGTTTGTCCCTTTTCCATCTCAGTTTCTTCTCACTTCCCTGCAGTTTCAACCCTTGTAACATATGGCCTGGGACAGGTCTGCAGGCCACCCATACCACATAAATATGAGCTCCCTGCATATAGTAATTCTTCACCATTACAGAGAATGTAGTGTAGGCTAGGCCTACAGGCTTACTTTCTGTAACCTTATGGCTACTTTGAACTGTAGATATCCGTTTAAATCCATGTTTTTTTCCCTAATCTACTGCTCAGAATCACAGAAGAATGTAAGCTGGAAAGAATTCCTGAAGATAAAGTAGATTCTTCATACTTGGTACTGCCCTAAATTTGAGCAGAGACTCATCACAGTTTATAAACTCTTTGGTTTAGGGCAGGAACTACTTGGAAAAGGACAATGGAAATAAAGAATTTATATGGCATAGTCAGATGAGAGGTGCTGGTACTGCCATGAATTTCCTTAATCAGGTACAGAGTACATCTGGACCTCAGAGTACATCTGTTAACTGGCAATTTTGGCAGTATCAGTGCCTGTCTTAAGGAAAAAAAAAAAATCTCTCCTGATCCAGGTCTACTTCAGGTATCACTAAAGGAGTGGGGTAGAGTACAAAGGACAGGAGGCAACTTTACTGTCAGAGCCACAGATGTCAATTGCCCATCTCACAAGGGAGAGCGTGTTGCAAGTTTTCACCCAGAGTAAAATACATACTATCTGTGATTTAAGCTGACCTACTTCCCTTTGCATTGGAACACACTGCTGGAGAAATATGAATCCCATATGAAATATTGGATTCATATGGGAAGAAATTAAAAGTCAAACCCAGTGTCTGTGCTTTGTTCTTTAGGTACAAGAGTGCCAAACTAAAGCCCAGAGCTCAAGTGGTCTTTTATAATCAAATATAAGTGACTTGGAATATTGGATTCTTTGCTCTTCTGAAATGGCTGTTACAAATCAAATTGGGCTTCATGAGGAGGAGTGCTGCCAGAGGTCAAGGAGGTGATCCTTCTGCTCTACTCAGTTCTGGTAAAGCCAAATGTGGGGAACACTGTGTCCAGTTCTAGGCTTCACATAAGAAAAGAGACAGATGGAAATATTGGAGAGACCCCAAAGAAGATTATGAAAGGCCACTAAGATTATGAAAGGGCTAGAACATCTCTCATATGAAAAAAGGCTGAGAAGGTTGGGATTGTTTAGCCTGGAGAAGATTCAGGGTGTATTACATCAATGCATCAATTATATCCCAAGGGAGAATGTAAAAAAGATGGAGATATGCTCCTTTCAATGGTGCCTAGTAATAGGACCCGAGGCAATTGTCACAAACCAAAACACAGAAGGAGCAGTCTGAGCATAAGGGAACACTTTTATTTGTTGTGAAAGTTACTGAGAACTGGCACAAGTCACCCCAGGATGGCTGTGGAACCTCCCTCCTCAGAGATATTCAGAACTTCTCTGGCCATAGGCAGAAGTAACTAGCTGTAGGTACCCATGCTTGAGAAATGGGGCTGGACATGACCTCCAGACATCCTTGCCAACCTCAATCATCCTGTGATTCTGTGATATAAGAATAAAATCTGCGTCTTTGCAGTGTCTGAGAAAACCCAGATAATATTCAAAACTCAGTGTTAACTTATCAAATTGACTGCAGGCTCATTCACTCTCTGTACTCCTTCCCATCAAACCCCTCATGTCTGCATGCAAAATGCATATTGATAGTTTAGGCTTAACTGCTGTATCATTGAAATTTTGTCAGCTCAAAATTTCGCTCAGGACTCTTCATCTTTTACATCACAAAAGGTGAAAAAGCCTTTTGCGAATTTGACAAGCCAGTGTCACCCTAAGCAGGAGCACCTCTACTATAAAGAGGCTTATGGAGTTGTGCATGTTTAGTGTAGAGAAGAGAAGGTTCTGGAGAGACCTTTTAGCAGCTTTCCAGTACCTAAAGGGGACTAAAAGAAATGGAAAGAGGGACTTTTTGTTAGGGCATATGGTGGTAGGACTTCAGAACGAAGTTGGATTTAGATAAGATATTCAGAATAAATTCTTTACTGTTAGGATAGTGAGACTTGGAACAGGCTTCCCAGATAGGCTGTGGATGGTCTATCCTTGGCCATAGGAAGGATGGGGCTTCAAGTAACCTAATGTAGTGGAAGGTGCCTCTGCTCATGCCAAGGGGTTGGAACTAGAGGATCCCTAAGGTCCCTTCCAACCAAAATCATTCTACAACTCTAGAAGACATTGAGAAGAAAAAAAATCTACATAGAAGGAAATATAGAAAATTAACTTGATAAAATTAAGTTTTATAAGATTAAAACAGTACTTGTAGGAAGGTGATGTTCATTGTAACAATCCTCTTCCCAACCAAATCAAAACTGATGAAAGAGTGAAGTCCCAAAAGACAGTACCGACATCAGTTTGGATTTTTAAGCATGACAGAAATCAGTTTAACATAACTGATAACTTAAGAAAATCATAAGAAATTATATGAGATGAGAGGCATCTACTGCTAAAATATATTAAAATCGGCTCTTGTCACCAGTACCTCATTGGTACACACTCTGTTGTTAATGACATATCAGCTGTGCACAAAGAATGACCTACCCAAAGGAAAAAAAATATTTTTGAGAGTTCCAAATAAATATGTGGTCTGCCCCTTAGATGTTAGCAATTTTTTTAAAAAAGTATTTTTGACAAAAAATATGTTCAAGGCTTTCAAATTGTAAGGAAAACAGAAAGTAATTATCATCTTCATATTATATCTATTACACTTTTTCAGAGTAACAATTATTCTGAATTTCCTGTAGACTGCCATACAAAGACCTCCTTTGCAAGATGTTTAATAGTTTTACTTGTGAATTGCTATTCCACTATTTCTCAAAAAAGTTCCAAAACCAGTCACTGGGCTGATCTATCATTCAAAGTTTTTCATCAGCTTGTTGGCTAGTTTGCTCAGTTTTGCCCCTTAATATATTTTGCCTTCTACATTTTCACCTTTACAATAAAGAGGATATAGTTAACCAACTATTGTCAGACTTTTAAACACCTTTTAAAATAATTTTAAATAAGATCGGAAGAG